>JAJLXS010000001.1:0-419937 GCA_030571355.1 Maudiozyma serrabonitensis | reverse complement strand
AGTCCCGAATCGAGGATATCCTACTAGCGTGTTAGTAAATACTTATTCTGACCTTTCTATTTTTTTAAAATTACATACTTTGCTAATATAGTTGAAATCTGTCTGCTGCACCATATCCTCTCTCTCTCTCTGCTTATTTTCTATATTACTATCTTCCCTTTATTTGTTTGCTATTTTAGTTTACTCTTAATTTGCGTCTTAACCGACTCCTTTTAAATCCTTATTATAAATAGATCAAATTTTAAATTTTTCCTTTTTTGATTTTATTTTTCAATAGATTTAAAACGAACATAAAACAAAAATAAGATATCAAATTGAAACACGTAAAAAATAAAACAAAATAACTCACTATAAGTAAACATAAATATGACTAAAGACGCCACTCTAGAAACTAACGACAACTATGAAGCATACTTGATACCAGCGAATGTAAATAAATCATTTACAACCACGGAATTCCAACATAATTATAATCAAAACGAATCAGTTTCATTTGCCAATGAAACACTGACCGCCAATTACCTAACAGGTAAGAAAATATTGAACCAATCAATAATACCGTCAGATTCTAATTTCAAAGCTTACATTACGCAACAAGCTCCAGACGACCAACAATCAACCAATACTAAATCTACCAGCATCACACCAACTAAAGCGATCACGAAATTATACCTCGGAGAAAGAGAGGGCAATGAATACGTTCTGATTGATGAAGTTAAGAAATTCAAAGAATTTCTTGATATCAGTACTATTATACATGGATAAATAATGTTATATAAAATAAATACAACTCAATTCAATAGATTATACTAAACAAATTTATTATCTTACCATCTCTATCGTACATAAAATTTGTAAACAAATTTTATAAACACAAATTGACACTATAACGATCATCTTTGTACAATGCACATATCTGCAAAACATGTACTTTTAACCCTAACACTAAATTTTGGGGGAAGTTCAATTGCCCAAAAAAAATGATTGAAATTTCTTGTAACCCTTACCTTCATATATAAGTTTAATCATCTTAAGTAACCTTTTAACATCAAAACTAAACCTATAAAAATTATTAAATTCAAGATTTCAAAAAAAACGTAAAAAAATATTTGAAAAAAAAATAAAATAATAGTAATAATGCTCTTCAAATAGAATATCTCTATTTAAATTGCAAACAATTGATTAATTGTGAATATAACGCTATACTACTCTCATTCAATACTTTCATGAAACAAATATTGTAGAAGATCTTCTATTAACATAACAAATTCTTTGCTTGCAGTAAATAAAAAACGTAAATATTAAAAACTACGACACAATTAATTTACCAACTTGAAAAATAAATGTTCATATTTAATAATGTCTCTTTGGGTAATACGATTTTCCAAGAACTTTTCCTATCATTATGTTATAAACGCTTAATATATATATAGATGGACAATGAAAAATATTGCAAATGCGCCTACCCGTTTATTTTAAAGACCAAAGTATATCCAACAAATATATATGAAACTAATCAACATTTGTTTACAAATTTTATCTACAACTATACCAGAAAATATAGACATTTTGTATATCATTCAATTCAAAATCAAATTTCAACAAAAATTAAATAAATAAACACAACTTCAAAGAAATAACTCCTCGTTAGCTCAGTTGGTAGAGCGTTCGGCTTTTAAGAATAACTAACAATTACTTTCGAAATTAAAGTTTCTATTGGTAATGTTAGGAGTGATCCAAATTAATCACTCGCAATAGAAGTTGAAACCGAAACGTCAAGGGTTCAAGCCCCTTACGAGGAGTAACATTTTCTTTTTCAATCTTATATTTTTCATATACATATGTAAAATAACACCAACATTTACTAATAACATCAACATCCTTACTCATTAATCAAAATATGGGTGCCATAAGTTACGCTTACTAAAGCAGAAATTTACTCTCATGCACACCCATTTCTTCCTCCTATTACCATACATATCTCTAATTCTATTCTCATTCTTTTCACTACTTCAACTCGATTGTCCCATCACCAAACATATACACCAAATGTTGTAGCTATTCAAATTTCCCCAATATTGGTCTAACAGCTTCAGCGGCTAAGTGACCTTCTAAATTGAACTACTAAGAATACCTTTCGCATGTTCGTCTTCTATGATATCATCTTGAACGAACTAATCAAGAAACCAAATAACTTTTCGTGAGAGAAAAAACAAACTAAAACACGAATATTCTTACGGCGAAAGATAAAGTCGCACAACTGACCCAACAAAGCACATAATTAGATTGCCGATACAGTACAGCTCATTTCGTTCAACATTTCTCAGTATAATTCTATGGTGGACTAAATACGGATTTCCGTTACTATACTCATCTTCGCCAAAATCTAAGAAAAAACGCAGTAACCTAATCTTATCAAAGACGCCAAATGAAATACAGAATTCTCTGTGAAATTTAATTATTGTGCTTTACAGAAAAGATGGTTAAACACCAAAATTTCCAACTTCCTCTGCAATTTTACTCTTTTCTATACATTTCTTTCGTTCTTCTATTCACAAATTTTTTTTTGATTGAGACTCAGTAACCACTGCACTATTTTTACTATCCTTAATTTATTTCTTTTCTAAACTGCACATCTAACTTTCAACTACGTAATTTGTTAATGGTTTTTGAAATACTTCAGCTAAAGAGGAAAATCACTAATTCAACTGGTAGCAGTGGAAGAAGGGGCCCGGCATAACAACAACAAAAAAAAATAATTGACAAAAATTACTGTGAATACATCGTATGCATCTTGTAACCAGGACGACTATACCAGATATAGATAAACCAACTGAACTTTCTTTACATAATATATGAAAATATAACATCGTTGGTAATTACTACGCTACTTTTGGAAAAAATATTATTAACGTGTCAATTTATTCTTGGTATTAGAGTTCCAAAAAGAAACTAATAAAAAAATTTAAAAAATACGTGAAAACAACTAAATAATACGTTCTTTGACCTATTAATCTACCATTTTAACACAATATTTATAAACCAAACATACATTTGTTACAAATATTACTTCGTTAGAGAAACTTATTTAAATCTGGAAGCAATTTCTTTCATTACATTTAAAAATAACTATTACAATCCATTCTAATTCCAATTACGTACTTTTCATCGAGATTTGAAATATTCCCAGCTTAAGCAACCAAAAGTACTTTCTTCCAAATATTTACACCCATCCAAACTTGATTACTAAGTTTGGAATCTTCTTTACCTCTCTAGTACATTACATTTAACAATGGAAGCAATAAATCCAACTACACCGTTATTTAAATATGATAAAAAAGGGACAGAAACCGATGATAAAAGATTTACAACAACAATATCACCAACTAAATCTCTGGAAATACAAAGTAATATAGACCAACATGATCTCACGCCTATGCTTCCGCGAAATAATATAACTGCCACATCTTTAGCTACAGCTATTGAATCATTTGAAACGGCACAATCCCACAGAAGTTATGTACAAGAAAGACAACAAAATGATCAACATGTATTTCATAAACTAGTGAAAGGTGGTCCCACATCAATGACACCACAATTAAACAGTAAAGACTTCAATAACATGACTGACCACACCCCAGATGACACTACACCAAAGATTAATAATCAATTCCTAGATACGATAAAACAACAAAACACACATAACATATCTACAGAAAACCTTGGACTTGGAATAATAACAAACGCCGATAATCTGAAACAAAATCATAAAATAAACAATACTAATGAACTTGTGGATACTATCAGAGCTTCAATAACCAAGAGAGATACAAGATTAGGATCTGAGATACAACACATAAGCGAAAATATAGACTTTACAGGGGATGATACTCTAAACACACTCGAGGATTCTGACGATGACCTGACTAACGAAACAGTTAATAATAAAACCCATTTAGATGAAATTTCCAACTATACTTATTTATTCATTATAGCAACTCACTCATTTAATGTACAGGATCTAGAAAATGAAGAAGATGCAGATATCTGCCTATCATTTGAAAAAGATGATTATGCTTTTGTACATAATGTTGACGAATCTGGTTGGGGTGAAGTTACGCTTATCAGCACCCAAATGAGAGGCTGGGTACCTTTTAATTATTTCACAGATATCATAGATACCTCCATAAAAAGCGACGATCTTAAATTAAGATCAAAAAATATAACGTATTGGGAAGACGTAATAGATTCTAGACTCCCATTACAAAAACTTCTGTATTCAGCGGCGAAATTTCTTATTAACCCGAAATCACACAGAACTACATATAATAATGACACATTCAATATTGAAGATATTAACGATATACGAGATGGTGTGAAATCACTATTGGAAATGACTGAAGCAGTATCAAGATCAGATGAAATTGTCCAAAAAAGTGACCCTGTAAGAAGAGGAAGAAAAAAAATGTTGGCTGACTGGTACAATTTAATGATAAAGGCAGACCAACACAAAAACACTACATCTGAAAAAGATATAGCTAATCTTGTTAAATTGGTCTATGAGGTTCTCCGGAAAGCCTTCAACTTTTACAAAGTTTGGTCAACTGATAAAACTTTGGTAGAGAATAACAAATTAAATGAACATCCAGAAACTAACGGCAAAAATGATAATAAACAGATTCAATCATCTAATATGAATTATCTTCCACAACCCCCATATGCAATTCAAAGATTAAACGAAATACATGATATATTATTTACGTACTCAAGTCTTATTTTGGGTCGCTTAGATTTAATAGAACACAACCCAGTTGGATGTGAAACGTTGGAATTGATGGTTCATCAAATCATCATTCTTTTAAGAGAACTTCTTTATATTAGTAAATCATGTTCTCAAATAATGCAACAAAAATATAACAATGCATATGAGAGTATTATCGATAAACATCTAGATCCTCTACTGGCTTTGGTATCTGAACTAGTTTCATGCATAAAGGTACTTGTCACACAAACATTACAAGATGACTTATACAAAACTACACAGCCTAAACCTAAAAAATATGATAATTTCACTGTGAAAGAGGGCATATATCATTACACTTCGGAAGGTAAGCACCTAATCAAAATCATCTCTACAATGACTACGTCGATATCTAACACCCTAAGCGGATGTAATAATTACCTAAGAGTAATAGGTAATTTCCGACTAAGCGGGGAAAGACAATATACAGATTTTAATAGTATCAAAATCACTGCTGATGAATTTGTCAAGAGATGTATAGAAGGTTTAGCCAATTCAATTGATGAAGATAAGGTAAAAAACAAGATAATGAATAAAGAGGAAACAAAAAAGACCAACAAATATCACAGCATCGTTAGATTTTCTTCAATAAGGGTGGGCGTTAATAATGACGAAAATGCTAATAACAAAAACATTGGTTTAACCCCCGAAGGTTCCCAATTCCTAAATGAAATACTAAACCCTGACCATAAAGAATTCAGTAGAGATTCAACATTCGACAAATTCAAGTTAGATGACGAAAATTGGTCTAACAACGGTGATAATGTTAATTCCACCGATATTCTTTCTTCGGAACTCCTTTATGAGAAGACTGGAAATCTAATTGGTGCTTCTTTTAGGGCTCTGATATATAAATTAACTGACGAACTTGAGAAACCGAGTGCTCTTCTCATGTCTACAGTTTTATTAAATTATAGAAAATTTGCAAAGCCAATTGATTTGGTAAATAATTTGATAAACAGATTTGATGTCGACGATAGAAGCTCCCAATTCGAATACGACTCCAAAAATGGGAATTACTCTTCAAGGGCATCCAGACTTAAGAACAGAAGACGTATGGTATGCAAAGTTATTAGCGTATGGATGGATAGTTTCTGGGATCATTACATTGACTGTACCGTTTTACCAACTTTGATTAATTTTTTTAATGAAGCTGTTGTGAATTACTTGCCAATAGAATCTAAAAAACTGATACTTTCTGCTTCAAAACTTTTCTCTAAGATTCAATTTTCTGAACCTATTAATAAAATTACACCTTCACAGATTGAGTTAAATGAAACGTATACAGACCATTGGAATACAGATGAATCGTCTACAACTATGAAACAGTTATTACCTAGATCTATGTCTCGCTCTAAGACTACATCCATCATTTCTACCAGTTCTTCATCATCTAACAACACAAACTCTTCATTCTCACTTGATGAGAGAATAATCGAAGAATATGGGTTAACTAATGTTCAAAATACAGAAAGTAATCTATTGTCGTTACCATTTCCTGTCCTAAACTTAGGTACTTCCACATTATTAACCAGTGAGAACAAACACACAATAAAATCTATTCTAGATTCTTATCTACCATTCAAGGATGGTGCACCACACCATTTAAATCATCGTGAGAACAATAATACAATCGGTGAATTGGTAACAAATTGGGACAGTCTTGAGACTTTAACTAATATATCAGTTATTGATAACTCTAAACTAGATTCTATTAGATTTAACATCACTGATATGAATCCTTTAGAAATTGCCAAACAAATAACTTTAATCGAGTCATATCTTTTCAATAATATTGAACAATTCGAATTGGTGAACCATAAAAAACTGAATTTATGCCCACATATTATGCTTGTGATGAATTTCACAAATCAACTTTCAAATTATGTTATTGAAAGTATATTAGAGGAAAACATTTCATTAAGCTTCCGAGTCTCCAGACTTAATGTATGGTTGAGAATTGCCCTCTCTTCACTTTACTTCCGTAATTTCAACTCACTGGCATCAATCATGACTGCTGTTCAGAGTCCATCAATCTCAAGAATCAAACCAATATGGAATTCCTTAAACAATAAAGACAAAAAATTGTTCGAATATCTTGCCAGGATAGTGTATCCAAATCATAATTACAAAGTCTATAGAGAAAAATTGAAACAGATTACTGATGATGCAGAGGCCCTTAAACCATCATTACCAACTGTCCCATTCTTTAATATATATTTACAAGATCTAATATTTGTTGAAGATGGTAATCCAAATTTCAGGGATCCTGATTCCTTCAGACCTAACAAGTTGGTGAACGTGGATAAATACACTAGAATTACCAATATCATAAATTCCGTTGAATTACTTCAAATTGATTATGATAATGATTCTGATACTAATGGCGGTTATATTGCAAGTAATGACAGTGTCGATAAGAGAGATTCCTTTTTTAACATTACTGATCAATTAACGATCGAAACTAATTTTATTACACCTGCGACAGATTTGCAAAATGTTATATTATCTGAGCTATGGAGAGTTAATAGACCATACAAATCAAATCCATCAAGAGGTTACGATTTAAGTTTGAAGCTAATTCCAAGGATATAATCAAACATATGCCATGCATCTACAGACGTACATATAAAAAAATGCAATGAACACTCATTAAATAAAAGCATTATTAAATTACATTACACGAAAGGGCCATAGCAACCTTAACGAATCCACCAAGGAGCTAATATTCCCAAATTCTGTTACAATTTATATATATATACATACATACATATAAACTATATATACTTTGGTACTCGATGAATATTCTTTCTGGATCTGTACTAATATTAACAAGTTTAGTTCATGCTACTACACTAACGTAAGCTTATTTTTACGCAATTTCTGTACTGTTTCCAAGTTGTTTCTAATACTATGTATAGTACTGCACAAAGAGCTGCACCACACACTGCTCCATCGTTACCCAGCAGACTGTTGTTGTTATTAGCTTTTTCAATTAACTCCACGCGTCAAATCTGGGGAAAACTTCTCAAAACTGCTATAGAGAACAACAGGAAAATGAGAAACATTCTGGAAACAAGACAGAAAACAGCGTGCTGGGGCCGACAAAAGTTCTTTGGTAACCTTCCCCTACACTAACTACCGTATACACTGCGGCCCTCTCTTCCAGTTACGCTTTTTATATAATTATTGTCATTGGGCCAAAATAGAATGAGTTAGGAGAGTAACGTAATCTATCTTTTTCTTGCTGGCGAAACGAATCTTTCTTCTCTGCGCTTTCTTCCTCCATTAATCAAACTAACTAACTTTTACCTTGCTCTGCAGCCAGAAGAACACCGTGAGTAACTTTCTCACGGTTACCACTTTCAGAAAGCTGGACGAACACGCAGAATGAAATGCCAATCTTGTTTAAATCATAAAGAGAACTGAGAGAAATAGAGACTTCACGCCCGTGAAGTGACGTCTGTTTTAGTTTTTGAATTTATAATTTTTCAAAAACAACGCAACTACCGATGCTCAGTACACTAGCGTGGGGGAGCGAAATAAAAGGGAGGATAAGTATAAGAGGGCAAAGTTTCAAAAGTCTGAATAAGGAAAATAAGATATATTCCCATATCTATGTACCGCCCATCGGAAGATAACGATATAAATGGTAACAAATAATGGATATGTTTATTCGTTTCTCTTGACATTGCATTTTAGGTGTATTGTTTAGAACTCTTTGCCATAGGTTATCGAGATATCATTTCTTTTTCTTTGAATTGGGCTGAGTATAGCTTTGCCAACTTCATGGACTTCCTTATTTTATTTTAAACTTTTCAATTGACTCACACATCGCTCTTCTCTGAATTTTTAATCTTGGCGTAGCATCTACTTTGTATCGAATCTAATTAAACTATCACACACACACACAAACATATATATATATATATATGTATATATATTTGGAACAATCAAGGTAATTAATAACGAAAATTCAAATTCCACAAAAGTTATATTACAGATCCAGTTTCTTTTTCCTTTTTGAAATATATCCACAAGATCAAGATATGAGATTCTCTCATTTCTTGAAATATAATGCTGTCCCAGAATGGCAGAATCAATATTTAGACTATGTAGAATTGAAAAATTTGATATATACTCTGCAAGCTGAAGAAATTAAACAAAATGGAGACACATTAGATGATAATTTGACAAATACTACAGGCGATGAAGTAGAAATTGATGATGAAGGTAATACAATTACAAACTCATCAAGAGCTGATAAACTAAAAAATAGGTTAAAAAATACTTTCTTCAGAGGATCTTCAAAGAAAAATAGGACTAAGAAAACTAATGATTACAACAATGACGTGGATAAAGATGATCTTCAGAAGGTAGAAAAGGGCCAAATTAGCGAAGAAACTTATGAATTAGAAACGTTTGATAATGTGTCAAATACCAATAATAATAATATTGGTAACAATAACAACGAAATTGGTACACATAATAATAAATATATTCCACGGAATAGTGACAATGGAAGAAAGAAAATAACGAATCCATTCAATAAAAAATTGAAGGTGAATATATTTGAAAGTAGACACCATTCTTCTAATTCTTCCGCTTCCTCAAGTGATGAAAGAACATTATTTAGTCCCTATGACTCCTTTGTTAATAAACTAGAAGAAGAAAGAACTAAAATTGATGATTTTTATAAAAGACAAGAAGCCAAATTTTATGAAAGATTTAATTCATTGAAAAAGGATCTAGATCAAGAAGGTATAACAAATTTCAATGAAGCTTTTCAACCAATTAATAGCCCCCAGAGAGCTCACATACCGTCTTCACAAAATGATATTGTACCTACTGACACTATAAATAAAGTTCTTTCACACAAGACCAATTCTTTCGATTTACATAAATCAAGCGAATTTTATCTTAGAAGTAGATTTGATCAAAATGATGAGGAAATATATGATGAGGATGAATTAGAAGAAGAAGATTTCAATGAATTAGATGATACCCAAGAAAACAGTGCTCTACTAAATTACTCTCACGTCAATATCAAATCACAAAAACTTTCAATTTTAAAACATTCAATTGTAAATTTATACATCGACCTTTGTCAACTGAAATCCTTCATTGATTTGAACCGTATTGGTTTTGGTAAGATCACTAAGAAATTTGATAAAGTGTTACATATGAATACAAGAGAAGATCTGATCTTAAGTGGCGAGTTCTTCAAAGATATATATGTTTTCCAGCATGATACACTAGGCTTTCTTAATGAAAAAATTCATTCTTTGATCGAATTTTATTCCTTAATAACTAGTAGACCTAATGAAATTGAGACCTGTAAAACGGAATTAAAGTCATCCCTCCACGATCATATTGTTTGGGAGAGAAGTGTCACTTGGAAAGATATGCTAGGCCTTGTATCACAAGATAAAAATATAATGACTGATATGGAGGAAGATGAAACTGCAGAAAAATATGATTCAAAACTAGAAATTGATTGCTATTATTGGAACCTACCTAGAGAGATTCATTGGAAATTTATTAATATTACAAGATTAGGTGTGCCGAAATTATTCTTCACAATAAAAGCTGCCAAACTAGCATTTATTATTACGTTTACGGGTATTTTATTAGGCGTCAAAACATTCAATGATCGTGTCGAAGGTCGTTGTATGGCCCTAGTCGAATGTGTAGCTTTTCTTTGGGCAAGTGAAGCAATTCCATTACATGTTACAGCATTTTTAGTTCCACTATTGACTGTTCTCTTCAAAGTTTTGAAAACAACCGACGGTGATGTAATGGGTGCCGCGGATGCATCTTCTGAAATTTTATCAACGATGTGGTCTTCAACCATTATGATTTTATTGGCTGGGTTTACATTAGGTGAGGTTCTTTCCCAATATCATATAGCAAAAATCCTTGCCTCGTGGTTATTGGCTTTTGCAGGTACAAAACCAAGAAACGTGCTGCTCATGGCAATGGGTGTTGTCTTCTTTCTATCTATGTGGATATCAAACGTGGCCTCTCCAGTACTGACTTATTCATTATTAGCACCTCTACTTGATCCCTTAGATAGTGATACACCATTTGCTAAAGCCTTAGTAATGGGGGTTGCACTTTCGGCAGATATAGGTGGTATGGCTTCTCCAATCTCGTCTCCACAAAATATTATATCAATGGAGTACTTAAAACCATATGGAATTGGTTGGGGTCAGTTTTTTGCTGTTGCCTTACCGTGTGGGATACTTGCTATGCTTTGCTCATGGGGTTTAATGTGTTTAACTTTCAAAATCAATACAACGAAACTGGAGAAATTCACACCAATTAAAACTAAATTGACATTAAAGCAATATTATATCGTTTTTGTTACGCTGGGTACCATTCTATTATGGTGTGTAGAAGGTCAAGTTGAAGGTGCATTTGGTTCTTCTGGACAAATAGCAGTTTTGCCAATCGTATTATTCTTTGGTACCGGTTTACTGTCTACAAAAGATTTAAACACATTTCCCTGGTCAATTGTTATCCTTGCAATGGGTGGTATTGCTCTCGGTAAAGCAGTCTCTTCTTCGGGTCTACTGGTCACTATTGCTACTGCATTACAAAGGAAAATTCAAAATGATGGTTTATTTGCAATCTTGTGTATATTTGGTATCTTGATGTTAGTTGTTGGTACGTTTGTTTCTCACACAGTTAGTGCAATTATTATTGTTCCGCTGGTTCAACAAGTCGGTAACAGTTTATCCGATCCAAAGGCAGCTCCAACATTGGTGTTTGGTTGTTCTTTACTGGCATCTTGTGGTATGGGTCTTGCATCATCAGGGTTTCCTAATGTTACTGCCATCTCACTAACAGATAAAAAAGGTAATAGGTATCTAGATGTTCTCACCTTTTTATCAAGAGGTGTTCCTGCATCGTTTCTCGCATTTCTCTGTGTGATCACTGTCGGTTATGGTATTATGATATCTATTTTGCATGGATCTACATCAGCAGTTACAACCACTTCCTCATGATTTCAATCTAAAGGCTCGAAACTCAGTTTTCTAGGATAATCATCTATTCTTTACCCCTATTAATTACATACTATCGCATAATTGGATATAAAATTATTATTCAGTTATTATATTTACATACATAGTACTCCTATATTTCAAAAAGTCTAAATGCATAATTAATTTAATGATAAATAAAATCATCATCAGCATAGTTATTTTGAGTTCACACCTAAACTTGTAATCACATCCGGATAATGAGGGATACTTTCTGCAGCCCCTGGAGTTTGAATGGTTAAAGAACTGGCAAATGTACTAAATTCTATAGCTTGCTTCAAAGTGTTTCCTTGGTATAATTGTGTTACTACACCACCTAAAAAGGTGTCACCTGCACCCGTAGTGTCTACAACTTTTTCAACTTTGACGGCAGGTAAATATTGTACATTTTGATCATCTGCAGAGGAAAATAAAACACCCTGCGAGCCTAAAGTAATGATCACGATGGCTGCTTTTGAAGGATTCATAACATTCTTCTGAAGTTCTTCACATAATTTACTATAAGCACCAATAAAGTCATTTGCAATATCAGTTTCAACCTTGTCGATATAATTTTGTGGATAAATATTCTTTATAATTTGAAGAGATTCAATCTCATTAACTACTAGAACATCAAATAAGGACCAATCATTTTTTTGTAATGGATGGAATGGAGATGGGTTATAAACAATCTTGTAATTATCTTTATACTGATTAAACCATTTCATTATTGATACAGGGTCTGGAATTTCATGTTGAAAAACTACCATATGATTGGTGTCATTATCATTGTTGTTGAAAATTTTAGCTAGTTCGTCATCAGTGTAGATTGTCTTCCCGTTAGCACCCTCTGTAATCAAAATTCTATTTTGACCACTCTTTTTCTCTTCGACAAGGATTGTAGCCACCCCTGTACTCACATCCGAATAAGTCCCAACGTTAGATGTATCAACATTGTTTTTGTTCAAGTAACCAAGCAATTGCTCACCGAAAGCATCCTTACCGACGTTACCTACCATTTGAATTTTATAATCTGCATCTACTTGTTTTAATTTTGAAATAGCAACAGTTTGGTTTAATCCTTTACCACCTGTGTGAGTCTCGAAAGAATTTGCTTTGAAAGTTTCACCTGCCTCAGGAATACGATCTGTGTAAGTAACAAGATCGTAATTTAGTGACCCAATAACAGTAATACCCATAGTTCAGGTTTTATACTTATACACAATGACTTTAAATAATGCGAGGTACAGCTATATCTGATATTGTTCTCGTAAAACTTGTTAAGTTAAATGGGTTGTTTAAATCCAACGCATCTCGAAATCCAAATAAAAATATCTATGTGTGGCTAACCCCCCTTTTTTTCTCTAGTGAGATTTCAGAAATTGTTTATTTAAACGTTAAAAATCAATCAGAATGTGAACAAATACCAAATTAAACACCATTTAAAGTACGATATTCATATCGAAACATTACAAGCCATGTTTTGGAGGTGAGGTTAAAACCTTGTTTGCTAAAGAAATATAGATAGTAAAGTATTACCCAGTTAGGTATATACTTCCTGTTTTGTACATTTCCTATCCCGAAAAGGAAACTAAGATACTCTGAAAAATTTTAAGCGAGGAATCAATATTGAAGATGAGCTTTCTCATCTTATTTTTAAATCCATGACAGTAAGAAAGTAAACCAAGTAGAAAGAACTGTGTGCTATTACGAACCGCTTAACTTCTTTATTAGTATCTACATACACAGTAAGGCAAGCCATTCAAATTTGCTGCAGCTTACCAATAAAACTCAAACTATGACTGACGTTGAAGAATCCACTGTTGAAGTGCATCCAGTGTCCTTTCCACCAGAAATATTGGCTCGTATTTCTCCAGACTTATCACTACAAAGACATTTATCTTTGGGGTTCAGACCATCTTCGAGAGGGTTCGAAGAATTTAGAGATATTACAATAAATACTGGTGACTTAACACACCATAATCAAGCCGGTGACAACTCTGTGAAGATACCACCAAATAATGGAAAACAAGTACTAGGTTCATGTGTTTTGAAACAAGGTGACGTGTTCGTCATTACTCAAATTACTGGTGGTATAATTGAAGATATTACTTTATCTAAGAGTGATATGGAAATGGAAGATGATACAGAATTATTGGAAATCACCGAAGAGCATTCTGATATAACAAAATATTCTTCTGTATATCCGGTGGTCGAAATAAATAGAGGTAGAATGGGTGCATGCACTGATGAGGAAATGACGATATCTCAACGCCTATACGATTCATTACTTCACTCACATATATTATCCCAAGATGTATTAAGAGTAGAACCTGGTGTTCGTATAACAAATGAAGACGGTTCTGTAAGTATTATCTATCCTGATACCAAAGAAAATAAAGAAATTACGAATGCTTTAAAGCCTAAAAAGAAATGGTCCTATGTATTATATGCTAAAATTGAAGTTTTTGGGAGAACTGGTCCAGTTTATGACATGTGTTGGAACTCACTTATGGCTGCATTACAATCAGTGAAATTACCAAGAGCCTTCATAGATGAACGTGCAACTGATTTAAAGATGACAGTAAGAGCTAGAGGAAGAAACGCCGTTGTAATGGAGACATATAATTTACTGTGTGATCCAAATGAAAGTACTAATTTACAATTAAGAGAGAATAGCATATCTTATGCATCTACATATGGTATTATTGATCTCGATCCGGAGGCAGATATTACCAATTTAGAGAAGAACGATGATGTAGATGAACCAATGGATGAGGAATTAGAGACCAGGACAATCCTGTTAGCAGACATAGATGGAGAAGCTGAAGAAACTAGTATCAAATCAACGATTTCTATAACTGCATGTCCAAATGGTAGATTTAAACAATTTAGTGTAGTTGGCAGTGGAGCTAAAATAACGAAAGAATTGTTAATGAGATCAATCACTCTTTCAAAACAAAGATCTAGTGATATAACGTTGAAAGTACAAACTGTTTAAAGCATATATATAACAGTTTTGCTACACAGGATACACTTCGTAATTTTCAGAACGTAAAAGAGATTATGAAATCACGTATATATATATACACCCACACATAAAGCAATAATAAAACACTATATTTTTTATATAAATATGTTTGATTCAAAACAATAGCAATGGTGAAAAAGGATTAGACATATTGGTCTTTAGAAACATCGATATATGCATACACATATAAATAAATATATATAGATGTAGTCACTTATATATTACAATTGTAACTAAGTTCTTCTTCTAGCAACTGGAGTTGGAGAAGGAGATGGTGTGTTAACATTACTTAAATCGACATTAACGTATTCGTTAACTTTAGCAGCAACACCACCATTAGCACGTTTAATGACTCTACTTGTCTTGGTATCTTTACGTTTGTAAACATTAATGTAGAAACTGACAAATAGGACTAAGTATGAAGAGATGATACCTACACCGGCTAATGAAGCCATTGTGGAACCAACACAATCACCACAATGAGGTAATGTAGTAAAGATTTCAGATGCAACCTTTTGATAACATGCAAAATAAATGAAACCGATATCCAAGATAAATTGGATAATTTGGAATCTAGTAACCCATTCTTTCCACCAAACTCTAATACCTCTGGCAGCTAAGAAATAATACCAATACATCAAGACGTGAGCCCCTAGATTCAAAGTGATTGGAACCCATGAAATTGAGGTAGTACCAATCAATTGGGTGTAACAAAGTAGAGCAGTAGCACCATGATGATAAGTATGTAAGAAAGTTAATTTCTTATGTTTTAGAACTAAATAGACGGTATCTGTGAATTCAATAAATTTAACAATATAATTCATGTAATATAGAGTAACCATAGGTTGAGACCAAGCACCAATATTACAAATACTGTAATATAAACCATGACGAACTAACATAGGAGTTAATTGTTCAATAAACAAAGCTAATAGAAGTAAAGAACCAGAAGATAGCATCAAATTATGCAATTGAAACATAAAATTGAATTTAAATGGTTGGAAACCTCTCAGAAGTTCTCTACCACCAAAAATTACTAAATAGTAAGTAGCAATAGCAGCGGCAACACTTGGTAGAGTACTTAAAGGTAATTCACCTTCAACAAACTCAAATTCATGTGGAGTAAATTTACCATTGGTAATCTTTGTAACAGCAAAATCAAAGTTGTCCCATAGAGAAATATTAAAGAATGGACGATCTAAATTAGGAACATACTCCTTCAAAACAGGGTATTGTTCTAATACTTGACCTGTATACTCCTGAATAACGTTAGCCATTTTGATATGATATGATGCTTTACTATTATTATAGCTTAACACTCGATTGTATAATTGAATCCAAACAAATACCTTCAAGTAAACAAAACACGAAACTTATAATCTGTATTTAATCAATTTAACTAATTACATAAACTCTTCTAAAAAAAAAAATAGATAAATATATAAGAATAATCTCCTTGTTCAATTCTGCACTCTTTCCAAAATCAACAGATCCTGTAATTGCAGAGTAACGTTCGGTCTGTTCAACAGCCGTCGCCATGTGAATCAAAATTGTAAACAAATTCATCCAAAACCATCGAATTCTTCAAAGGTCACACACCATTAAACTCTTTTTTTCAGTGTTTCACTTAGCGATGTATATTTTTCTCTATTTATTTTGGCGACGCAAAAATTTTTGTGCGTTAAAATTTTTTTCGTTTTTTGGTGGGCAAAATAAACAGAGAACGGGTTATCATCGGGGTTAACCACTGGAGCCCGTTAGAATAGAATAACGTAATTAGATGTGGACCTTACGGCGACATGTGTCTTTTCATTTAAACATTTTCATCATGTACTTATTGTCCCTTTAAAAGATTGTATATATAGTTACTTAGTTTGCGAAGTGTTTGGATTCTGATGGGGGACAATTGATGCAAGAGTCTCCGGTGCAGAAGCGACTGCTGCTAACGCCGCAAGAGGATCATTAGCAAAATTGTAATCTGGAACAGTTATCTTAGGCTGGCTTGAAACCAAATTTCCCTGAGTAGCAACTCCTCGTGTATCATTAAATATCATTGGTGGTAGATTATTTCTTATTTGCATGTTCGAAACCGGGTTCAATAACGAAGAGATCGAACTTAATCTTGGTTGAGCACTCTCTGGCTTGGCATATTGATGATGCATATCTTGAACTACAATACGTGAAGTGCCATTAATTAATCCTGGTGCCGATGATGCTGGTATCGCATTGTTTGCTGCAACCTGTGGAATTGCTCTTGTATTAGATATAGGAATTACAGGGGTCGAGTCCTCAGATGTTGGATTATTTAAGAAATTTCGGATACCTAAATCTGTACGACGATGAGTATGATTGACAGGTTGAGGGGGCATAACCGTAGATGCCATCATTGGTACCGCCAAATTTGTAAGTGGAGGTGTAGGTGTTCTACTACTTGTATGTGGCCTATGATTATCAGCATTCATCAGATCAGCAATACTTGTACGCGTACCAGATTCCTTTTGCATAATATTTGTAACATTATTGTTTTCACTAGGATGAATTGTGACTCCATTCTTGTGTGCTAATGGATCTGTTGGAGAAACCACTGGTTGTACACTGATAGGGTTAGTGACAGTAGCATGATTAGGACTCAACTGAATAGATGGTAACCTTGGTGGAGGTAATGTTGCGGTAGGTGTACTTGAACTTGAAAACGAATCTCTATTATTCTCACCAATAACAAACGCCTGAGCGTTTGTACCTTCTGTACTAATAATCTTACGATCTGCTTGATTCGAGAAGAAACCCAAAGCAGGTTTCTGTTGTAACGGAATACCATTAGATACACCAATCACTGGAGACTGTTCAGATTGAATTAAAATTTGAGTTTGTTGCACAGAATCAGAACTACGTGCATTTCTTCTTAAATCTGTATCTTCAACAATAGCTTTCCAACCATATTGAGCAGCATTACGTTGATAGTAATTACGAACCATCGTTGTAGATTTAGTAGCTAATTTTTCTGAAATTAACGACCATTGGGAACCAAATTTTTCCAACAACTCTGGGAATGCTTGAGATTCTTTAACGCTCCAATAGCTTGATTTATGGTCACTCATGATCCTATGCTTCTTTCTCATACCGTCTGAATCATAACCCTCATCAGCGTTCTCTACATCGATCGCCCTATTATTGACATCTTCAGTTGAACGTATGGTTTCATGTGATAATTCTGTATCTTCTCTACTAATAACGATATCATGAACTCTCTTTTTAGGGATAATCAGCTCTTGTTTAACAGAATCTTCGGCGGCGGTAGCATTTGGAATATTATTGGATTCATCATGGCTTTCAGTTACAAGTGCAATTTCTTTATGTACAACGTTACTGTTAATGATACCGGTTTGCTGTAGTGGTGAGTTAACCACTGGTTTGGATAGAGTTTCAGTCACTTGTACAACGGTTTCTTCGACAGGCTTTTCAATAAGTTCTTCAACTGGTTCCTCAACAGTTTCTTCGACAGACTTTTCAACTGGTTCCTCAACAGGAACTTCGATAGGTTTTGCGATAAAGACTTCTGGTTTAACATTATTCATTGTTGGAATTGTCTCGTTTTCACCTCCTGAATTATCCCCTGGATGAATAGACTCAGTTTCAGGAATATCCACCTTTTCATCATTATCCTGTGGAAGCTCAATTCCAGTAGTTGATTCAGCCGAGTCAAGTACCTTTTCCTTTTTCTTACGTCTCTTTGTTGCTGCACTACTCTTCCTTCTCTTATTCTTTTGTAATAATAATTGCTTGTAATCGACTTTTCTTTTGGTACTATAATAATGTAAGACACATTCTTCCGGAGTCCGTAGACCACCCATATGATGAGAGATTTTACCAAATTTCTTTGGATGACTCAAATAACCTTCAAGGAATAGTTCATGTTCGTGTTCAGAGAAATTATCAATACTGTCCGTTAATAATCTAGAAGCCCACTTATCTTTATCCATGGTTAAGTTATTAACGTCTTTGAATTTGATAGAAAACCGATTAACAGAGTTCAATTCAAGTTCAGGAATTGTTGCAGCAGCCTGGACATGTTTGTAATCTGGATCAATTTGTAACATAACACTTTCCATCTCTGTATCATCAACAAAATCTGCTCTATTCCTTCTCCGCGATGAAGTAGCATTCTGGTCATCTAATTGTTTCTCTTCTTTATCTCTTTCAATTTTCTCTTCCTCTTGTTTCTGCTTGAATTCTATCTCATTTTTCCTAACCTTTTTATTGGATTCGTCCATATTCTTACAATCTTTTTCCCATAAATTTTTAAACGTGATATAGTTATTCTTAAGAGATAACAAGTGTCTCTGATTGAATTTATCCATAGATTTTGCCATTATTTGCAATTGAGGTCTAGCAACATTTTTGTGGTGGTCTATATTTGATCTAAAAAACGGGTACTCTTTAAATGTTCTAATAGGCCTTTTTAAAAGATATTTCTGTTTTGAGATTCTAGAATTTCTTTTCCTATATTTTAATTCCCATAATTTAGTTTCTACCCTATTCAGTGGAAATATACATGCTTCTTGTTCAGGAAAATTAACATTAAACGGACCTGATATATCAACGACTTCTAACTTGCTCATATCAGTTTTCAAGATGGAAGGATCACTGACATATTCATAAATTGATTGTAATTCTACTTTATCATTCTTCTCCACTTCATCTCTAGTCGTTTCCGCTTCTTCAACCACAATATTTTCCACTTCTGGAAGTTTTATTTCAGGAGCCATTCCTTTTTCATCTTTTTCCAATGACTTAATCTCTGACTTAATCTCTTTCTTTATTTCAACAGTCCAGAAGTCATTATTCTTTATATCTTGTTCTTTCACACGATAATTTAAACTAATAGAAGGTAAAGAAATGTCTATTTCACTTCCGTTGTCTTCGGTCTCATTGTCATCAACCGAGTTCAATGGTGTATTTGTCCGACTTCTCTTTAAATCAAAATTTTTATTTCCATAAGGGACATGAGTAGTAGTTTCTCTTGTTGTTTGAGGTACGGAACGGATTAAACTGGATCTTGGTGATAAATTAGAACCCTTTTTATGGTTTACAATATCAATATCAATATCCTTTTCATTCTTCTGCTTTGTATCTGTCTCAAGAATGTGTTCATCGACCTGAGCTGATTTAGTGTTGAATCTATTAGGACTTGGAATTGGATCACTACCAATCATGTAATTAGATGGCTTATTCTTGGTTCCCCTCCAGAAATTGGCTCTTCGATTTTGGAATTGACTGCTTGGGTAAGTATCAACACTTGTGCCCGAAGTTGAATGTGGTAGGTGCGATCTCCATTTATTCCCTCGTTGAAAAAATGAGGTTGTTGAAGTGTTATTTGTGGTCACAAAAGATGGGTTCTCTGGTACTGTAGTATGACCTATAGTACTACTGTAATTTTTTTCGAATGGACCAGAGTCCATGGATCTTGGTCTATTTCTTTGCGAGGAAATATATTGTAGTGATTGACTCTTTTGTAGTGGAACTGCATTTCCTGTCAAATTTGGAGTATGTGGGTTATATCTACTTGTAGTAGTTTTTGCTGAATAACGAGATTTATTATGTGTTGCACTCTCACTAGAGTTACCTGTTGGAATGGGTTTGTGAATTTGACTGGATAACTGCGTTGGAATAGATTGGTGTATGTTTTCATGTGAATCTGAATTATATCTACTAGTATTTGGATGATTATTACCAGAAGGTGTAGTTGGAATTGATGGAACATTACTATAGTTATTTGGGACTGAAGTTGTAGCTGTAGTTGTTGCTACCGGTACTGGAGCTGGGGCAGATGGAACTGACGGAATTGATGCTACCGTACTAGATACCGAAGTCTTACGACTTGTTGGTTGATTATACCTCGATGGTCTACTAACGTCTTTAGTTTTATTGATGTTTGTATTATGTGATTCTAATAATGGTTGTGATAATGGACTGGTATTATTTAAACCAGGATTTGATATACTATGACTTTTTTTCCCATTACTATTCAATGGAATTTCATTAGCAGATTGTGGTATTGGATAATTATTTGTATAATTAGGATTATACGGTCTATGAGGATAAGGACCTGTGTGTCTTCTATTTGGGTTATTAGAGTAATAGTATCTCTTCTTATCGTTCAACCTACGAGGAGGTGGAGGATAGGCCATATTACTACTACTATTATTTTTTGTTGTAGTTCTTAACTTTGTATATGTTAGTTGTTAGAATATATTCCTTCTATCACTTTATTTTCTACTGTTGAATACAAATAGTATTTTGGAAATATGATCTCCTGAAAGAAAAAAAGAAAAAATATTCAATAACAAATAACAATACACTCAAATATTAATATATCGATGAACGATCTCTGTATATATAATGTTCAGATAATGACAAGGATAGTACGTAACTTCGAACACAAACAGATTCTATTTCTTAAACTTATTCAAACTAGTTGTAAGAGCCAATTAGGTTATGTTCTAAAGTTGACGAATGTCGATATTCGTATCGTGTGTATATTTTCTTTTTTTATTCCTCTTTTAATAGGCGTCTTCAATAGTTGTTCTTCAAATGTCAATCTCTGTTGTTGAACTTGTTATTCTCTTTTAGAGTTGGTTATTTCATGTTTTTTTTCCTTTTCTTTAAGACAGAAAAAATTAAAAAAACGAGATGTTGAAAGTATTGTATTCGCTATATTTGAATATTTGACACTGCGTTAAGAAAATAGCCTACATGTAGTTTATTTATGTCTAATCACATCGTCATCTGCTTTTTCCCTTTCTTTTTAAGTTTTTCTACGGAGAGTTGAGTGGTCGTAGAGAGTGATTGTCCGGGTAAAACATTTAGGTAATACCAGAAAACGATGAGTTAAAGGAAATCAAACCTTTACTGAACTTTCTTCAAGTTCGGTACAGAAGCATCGTCTATTACATTTATCTATACGTATACATACACAAAGTCATTTACATACATTTATGTACTGTATTGCTTTTATCTCCAAGTAAGTAATTCGCCGTTGGCTGTACCACATGCTATTTGTAAACCAGTAAGAGTTGGTGCAAAAAGCTCCGAGGTATCATCCTGGGGTGTTCTATACGTAACATCCGTCACTGCCTTTATAGTAGTTACAGGGACTTTCTTGTTAGCTGTTAATGCCTTCAATAATATTAACTCCCATACGTTATGCTGGTTAATGATCAGTTGAAATATTCTTAATGTGCCATCGTTGTACCCAATGCAGATCACTTCTAATTGATCTAGATACATATGTCCGGCATATGGATCGTGTGTCTTAAAGTCTAAAAATTGGAAACTTGTTATTTCAGATTCCCCTGGGACCGTTATATTGGTATAGTTCAACGTATTGATGTTGTACATTACTAGTTTATTATCATTAGATAATATCAACATTGTACCATGAAGTGATGAGACTGCCATTAGTTTGGTATCTTTATGAACACAACAAATCAATTCGTACGATATCATATCCCATGTATATACATTTCCATGAGAATCTAAACTAATAATAATATAGTATTCGGAATAAATCTGAATTGACACTATATTATGAAGATGACCATGTAGTGTAGTCTTGTGAGTTAATTTAAGATCAGATAAACCTTTTCCATCAATTGTCCACACTTTAATCAGTCCATTAACATCTCCAGTAATGAACATACCATCTTTCCAAGGCACACATGCTGTCAATTCACTTAAATGTATATTCCTATATTTAATACCATCAATTAAGACTGATTCGCTACCCATTCTTTCAACAAAATAAGCCGGATAATTACCACTAACAAAAAATTTCGTGAATGAATTAACATGGAATTTCATATCATTAAGATAAACCAAATATGCCGTTGGATCTAAAAGTTCAATGTTGTTTTCAACTGTTGGAATGGTCGTAAGTCTCTTCAGAGAACTAAAATCGAATGTATTGGATTGTAAGACTGCCATTTCAGGGTGCGCCTCCGGAAATATTTGTAAAGGTGTCTGCCCAAAATTATGAATCATACCAGCTACAGCACGTCTTTCATTTTCATCGTCAATTTTTTGTAAATTAATTGCACCAGGATAACTCATCTTATTGAAGACGTTAACATGTTCCTCCGCCAACTTACCCTTTTGTTTATATCCAAAAATCAAATCAATCCATTCATGAAGGTGTTTTGAAACATAGGGACTCTCTAGTGCACATCTATTTTTCGCAATAAATATTTTTGGATCTCCATTAGCCCAAGGAGGTAATATAACATTACTTACCTTTTCACCTTTTTGATTCGTTCCAAAATCATAATCATTAATATTAAGAAGAAACTCCGGAAGAAAAAAAAATTCAGGTATAAGTTCTCTCACATCTGTTGTATTTTCGAGAGCTGCTGATCTCCATGTCCTTTCAATTGAATTAAAAAGACGATCAGGGTGCCCAAATGTTCCATCTTGTAACAAAAGAAATGACTCTGTGAACGGTTTCAATCTAATTAGATATGAAGAGACAATCATAGCGGACGAATAATGTGTGCCGTAGTGGAATGGTGGAGCTAAGGGATCGTCAACTGCCTTCAGGGCATTATATCTTTCAATGAATCCTATTCTTCTCTTGTCACCTTGGGCACCCATTGGTTTCGATAAATCTCTAAATGTGTCCTCATTTGTGAGGTCAAGAGTTTCACTAGTATAATCCGAAATAACCCACGGAAATACTGGATATTGAGTAAGATCGTTAAATGATCTCCCGGCTAAGGTATTTATGACCATCAAATAATAAAAATTGGAGATTTTACCTTTCCTCCATAAATCCGTTACTTCGAACATATTTTTGTTTTTAATGGTGGGGGTAATAACGTTAACAAATTTTGTCGTTAAACTTGTCTTAGAAATTCCGTTCTGAGTTCCAATCATGGTACTCCTGTCATTTAATTCTTCCAAGACATCTGCATACAACGGATCCAAAAAATGAGGCTTACAAACCTTTGATAATGGACGATAAACTTTTTCTCTTATGGAACTGTCCTTAAAGCTGAAAAATAAGCTCGTATTATTATCAAATAATATCTCCAAAGCGACATCTCTAAGTAAAAAGGGTCTTTTAGTAACAAAAGCTAGTCGTTCCAGTTTCCAACTATCAACTTCGATAGGCTTATTTGATTCCATCTGGGGAGATTCATAGTGATTAATGACTAGACCAATATCAACATCCCTGTAGGCTTTGGGCACGTCACCAATTTTCATTATATTACCTTCAGTTGTCGAAAAAAAGTAGTTACTCACAAAATACAAATATTTGTGCCCAAGAATTAGTATTCCTTCTCTGAGGTCAAGACCAACTACTAAACTCGTATTCCATATAGCTTTTATAACATCTGAATCCTTTAATATTTTTAATATTTTTCTATTTTCATTTCTGAGATTTATATTATTAAGACCACTTTCATAAGTATCATCTATGATATCTTTTCCGATTGTTTCATTTGTTAAGTTTTCTTCATCAAAGTCACCAATATGATCCCTACCAGTAATTGCACTAGAAATTAATAAAGCGTCGTTATTATTGTAGGGATGAGCCGGCAATAATTTCCTACGTGCTCTATTAATATTTTCTACACCATCTAATCTCCACAAAATCTTTGGGTTATTGCTATTTCGAACCTCACGTACATGTAAGAAATTGGTTTTAATCTTATACAGCATATTAGCATAATAATTTGACTCTTCATCAATGTCTGACAATAAATCGATCATTGCCTTATTACCTGAGAAAATAAATCTTTTCTTTAGACCTTTATTCTTTTCCATGAAATCATCATATAGTGTGCTAATATTTCTCTGTAAAGATTTTTGTTCTTTCACTTTATTACAATAAATTTTGTTTGAAAGCTTATCGCAGTCATAGGAGAGTCGTTTAGACAGTATGGAGGCTTCTGATTTACATATGTTTGAAAATTGGGCTATTTTGGAATCGTTTAGTAAAAATTCATCAAGAGATAAAATATGTGCAAACCCCTCATCTCCTTTTGACTCTAAAAATACATTAAAAGAATTTCTTATTTCATTTTTATGAAGCGGATCTAGAATACTAATGATATGACTAATATCGCTTTCCTTAAGTTTCAAAATAGATCTTAATGTGTGGCCCACAACTGGCATAGAAGGATGGTCATTTAATTGGCATTGTAGAAAAATGTAATACATTGCCGTTAAAGTGTGGCTACCAATATTACGCTTCTTGGAAAATATTGTCGAACTATCTCTTTCTAAGATATTACAAAATCTATTCACTTCTTTCTTATCCCACTTCAACTGCTTAGTAAGCTGGAGATAAACTATCAAGTAAGAAAATTTAGAAAACAGGTGATCAATATCCATATCATCCTTGGTATTGTGAAAGTGGAAAATACTTATTTTTGGCTTATGCTCAACACACTGTACTAAAATATCAAAGAAATCTAAAAGGAAAGAGACGTTAACCTTAATTGTCATAAAATAATTCAAAAATATACTTAGTAAAGTGACAACATTAGAATGTACCAGTAATTTTCCAGTTTTAATAGTATTACTTTTCAGTAGTTTATCAAAGATTGTTGGAAGAATACTATAGAAAAAGGAAAGATCCAAGTAACTATCATGTGTCAGGTCTTCTTCATCCAAGAGAGTGTTTTTTATAGGAAACATTACTTTTGTTAATAAATCTTCAAATTCCGAGTTAGGTGCCACATGTATTGTGTCATATATCGATAATGCGATAATATTTCGTGTTACCAAAACTGATCTGAAGCAATAATCTTTATTTTTTGAGTATTCAAACGAAATATGAAGTTGTAACAAAAGTGTCAACATTTTGATTACTTGAGGATGTACAACATTATTGTTAAACGGATGTTGAACCGAACACAGATCATTATCAATAAGTTCTGAACAATATTTTTCAGTGAAATCGTCCAGTTCAGTCAAGTTCTTTAGTTTAGTATTGTTAAATACAACCCAATCTAAGAAAGAAAGACTTAACAATATAAACTCTGGAGAAATGATGTTGATGTTTTTAGGTAGTGGAAAGTAGTCATGTGCCATTTCGTCAATAGATGTAATATAATCGATCCCAAGAGAGGATAAAAACAAAGAATGAACAATACCTAAATATTCTCGTTCTGGTGCGATTGTGAAGATACGCAATAAGAGGGAAACACCATTAGATTTTATAAAACTCATGAATAAAGATCTATTAGAAGAAAATAACCTTGCCAATATCTGTAAAGAGCGTAATGGACTCAAGCCAAGTTTTACTTGTTCACCCATCAATAGTAAGAGAGTTCTTGGATGTACAAGCTGATGAACCAATGTTAGACAACTGGAATTTGAATCAGCCAATGAATATTTCAGAACACTATCTATGAAGTCTAGGCACAAAATACTATTAGTGGGGTTTCTATTATTTAATTCCAAAAATGAAATATTCAACACCATTTTCAAATTAGAATGAGAAACTCCATAATATAATAAAGGACTTATCATTGAATTGATATCATTATGAAGTAAAGATAGTTGAATAGTTGAATTGTTATGCACAAAAGAGAGTAGTCTAGATATAGTTTTATAGTTCAACAGGATATTCATATTATGAACAGAATACTTTGACGATGTTATTAGTATACCTATATGGAAGCATACAAATCTTAATAATTCAAGTTCTGCATTTTTTATTGTTTCATCATCAGACATAAAATACCATAACTCAAAATTTAGTATAAGTGTCTCATATGCAAATTCATTTTTTATTAACAGGTCTTGTAGAGATTCATAATTTGTGCAAAAATTATTCAAAAAGAGATCCATAAATTGAATGGGGAGACCTTGCTGATATTTTTTAACAAATAGCTTCAATGTATGGCTTAAAATAGAGAAGCCATGTTCAATTACAAACCAATTTAATAATGTTGGTTCCCTCAACAATATTATCAACTCCTCAGTTCTATCATATATATTATCCCAATTCTCACTAGATTCGATAGAATGGATAGTAAGTTCAATAAAATTAACCGAGTGAAAAATTGAAGCGATATTTGAATTATGGTAATAATAACATTTCCCTAACACAGTACTCGAGTTATCGTTAAACTGGCAAATAAATCCATCAGCACGGTATTTTCCAATTAAATTTTCTATATCTAAATCTATGAGGAGATACTTTGTATCCCATATTTTCAATATATTTAAGAAATCATCGTAAGAAGAATAATTGGCAACTTCAGAATCTTGATACACTTCCCTAAAGAGACTTGAATCGACACTTGAGCTAATTCCATTATAATCATATGGTATCATAAATGAGTTTTGGTACAATGGTCCCAGTAAATACATCATCTTAATCACTTCTATTGGAAGCTCTACATTCCAAGCATATAACTTGAATAATTTAAAAGAAGAAATCATCGAACCAATAGTTAATTCCATTAAACAATTTGTTAAAGGAGTTTCTCCGAGAAGTACTATGCTATTGATGTAATAACCTTCTGTGTAAAATGTAACTTTCTCATTACTAATTTCTATGATTAGGAGGTATTCCTTTTCTATGTCAAACTCATAATCACAAATACTTTCTATTATTCCATCAAAATTCGAGACTGTGAATCTACCTTGATTAATTTCAAAGAACATTTTATCCCCTAAAGATAAAAATCTATTCGAAGTCACATTGTTAAACTCGATATACAATTGTAACGTTATTGTGCTAGCATGTTGTGTATTTATTGTATTAAGTGATAAACTCGAGTTTTCAAATTGTAGATAATTTTGTAATAAAGGATCTGATAAATGGTTCCCTAATGTAGTTATTAACTGATGCAGATTGATTGGTGGAATTTTGTCGTATATATCTACGATTTCTCTTGGTCGACAATTAATTGATAATATTCTGGCGCATAATTCAGTTAATTGAAACTGTAATGTTCGTAAATTCTCATTGTTTTGTTCTTTAAACTCTGATGTTACCCCTATAAGTTTAAATAATGCAGTTTTAATGCTTTGTTGATATGCTAATGCTTGTCTATTAATAAAAGAGACATTTGTGAGGTAAAGAATAATTTGTAATGCGATAATATAGTCGTTAGTCGTTGTTGTTGTTGAATGTAAATTAAATAAATCGATCCATTGATCAGTATTAGAAAATATGAAATTATAATCTGTATTATACGTGATAAATAAAGTTGCCATAGATTCTTCTATGTATGAGTCTAGTTTGTTAATGTTATCAATAGGTTCCGTATTGGAGAAAGGTAAATTTTTTAAAATTATATTAATATCATCCCTGATGGAAGTTTCACTATCGTCATTGATTTGAGTCAAGGACAGAATGCTTGAAAGGATATCTAGCAATCTTTGATTCTCTGTATTCTCCATCAGTCATTTAGATTATGTGTGACACCTTTGTTTGATTCAATTTTCAATTATCCTTTTCATAGAATCTTAGTCAAAGAAAAAGGATATTTATCTATTTATTTAATTTTAGAATCGATAAGTATAATCTATCATTTCCAAATATTATTAATTAACTTTCAGTATTATTAATTAAATAGCTTATTATTGATCGAAACCCTTTTTTCTTTCTGCTCCTTTTCGTTTGTTAAACCAAGAAAATTAAAACCTGATGATTATTTACATATATACATCTTCTTTTCCTCCGTACTTTTCTGTGAGGAGAACTAAGAAGTGGCTATGTATAAGCCTACTACTAGAGTAAACAAATATAAAATATAAGTATCTTTCGTGTAGACAACCTAAATCAAGAATTGTTAAGTGTACATCTCTAGAATGACACAATAACTATATGCCACGGTCATAATCGAAACAATATTTAGAATAGACCTTGAAATCAATTTAAAAAAGTGATCTACTTTTGAAGTGGGGGTGTCGCCCTCTAATCTAACGTATATATGTATTAACAAGAATGGTGAAATGATGAACGATGTTTCAATACTTTGAGAAATGATCCATATTTCTAAATAGTTAAACCATTTAACCATTCATTTTCAAAGATATTCGGACTAGCTAGGAATTGTAAGAACCTGACATTCATACACAATAAACCATTGCCAAATATCCAATAATTGTATTTTTCTAGTCGTGGTTCATTGATTCCAATACTAAGGTCAGCGGTACAACTCGAGTTTGTATATATGTGTTACTGAAACACATCTCACCAAACTTTAGCAATTAGAACAAGATGACCTTATAAAACTTGTTATAGGGTTTACGCTATAAATAATAATACATAGTAGCGTCCGCCCATTTCTTTACGTTAGCAGAAAAAGAAACGTCTCTACGCTGTTTTTAGTAAGGGAGAGACAGAGACTCTGCTATTTTTGCTACGTAGAGCGAGATGAAAAATTTTATGGGAGTTTTTTTTTCAGTTTTCCTTGTCCTCTCACTCAATTTAATTTTTCGATGTGAACTAATTCTTTTTTTCATCTCACTCAAGTTTTGATGTTAACTTTACTTTTATATATATTTTTTTAGTATTTGACTATATAAATATATATAACTGTTGTAATTTTTAAATTATATTTGAAAGTATTTAATTTCTAAAAAAACACCAAAACACAAACAAGAATGACTACCGTTCAAGCTCGTGACAACTCCCAAGTTTTTGGTGTTGCTAGAATCTTCGCTTCTTTCAACGATACTTTCGTCCATGTTACCGATCTTTCTGGTAAGGAAACCATCGCCAGAGTTACTGGTGGTATGAAGGTCAAGGCTGACAGAGATGAATCTTCTCCATACGCTGCTATGTTGGCTGCTCAAGATGTCGCTGCTAAGTGTAAGGAAGTTGGTATCACTGCCGTCCATGTTAAGATTAGAGCTACTGGTGGTACTAGAACCAAGACCCCAGGTCCAGGTGGTCAAGCTGCTCTAAGAGCTCTAGCCAGATCTGGTCTAAGAATTGGTAGAATTGAAGATGTTACTCCAGTTCCATCTGATTCTACCAGAAAGAAGGGTGGTAGAAGAGGTAGAAGATTATGATTTGTTTCATTTATCCAAAAATTTTATCATTTTTGTATTAAGATTTTCCAAGAAATATTATATTGACTGTCAATTAATATTAGGATATCAGTCATAATTTTAGCCTTTATTAAAAAACTCACCTTTTACATATAATGTATATATGTATATTATATAACTATAGGACATTCAATTGTCTTTAATAGAATACATATATCGTATCAATTATCACTCTAGTATCTTTACTATAAGATAACGTTCGTTTTAGATGTAATGTGAATTCATTATATTAAGTATGACTAGATTATGACAAAATTAAAATAAAAGTTGTTGGACTACTTTTCATTTTACCTAGTTATTATGTATGGGATGTACAGATGTCATAAAGGTACACCCTTACATTCCAATACACCGTTGCAAGAATAATATTTCTCTGCCTTTAATTTTGTTCGACACTTCAAAAAAAAACAATAATTTCCATTTTTTTTGCCGTTTACGTTTTTCAAAAATTTATTTTCACATAATAAAATAATAAATTATGAAAAATAAAATATTATATCAAAATCGATGTAGTTTTATACGACAATTTCACAATCTCATTTTAATACAGGAAAATCATCGTAAATTCAGAAAATCTAAATTGTACGCATTAGTAAAGATGAACTAATATGCAATTACGTTAGAGATGGATGTACGTAGTAGTGTTAATTCCAAATAATCTAATAGTGTTAGTATATCGTACACGTAATATAACAACATTATTAAGATATATATAATTTTTTTTATAATATTAAATATAGTTTTTAAAGAAAAGGAAACAGACAACAATATAATTAGCAATGCCAGTATGTTATAACAGCAACCAATATTTTTTATTGCAAGGTAGCACTAAGTTCCATGATTTCGTAGTTTAATTTTTAATGAACGTTTTAGATAATTGAAAAAGATGGTATATATAATCGAGAAGTTAATGAAAGAGAGCTCATATTTACGAATATAGGATCAAAAACAAAGAAAATACATGTAATAAATGCACATCCCTCTTTGCATATATACCCAAACAAAAATACAATTTTTATGATTAGCAATCACTTTTTAAAGGTCGAACCGATGCAACAACTAAATATCAAATGATCCCAGATTACTGTCCACTTTCAAAAAAGAACATAAATTTATTCTTTATTTAAGGAAAAACCATTTTTATTTTTTTTTTCATTGGAAAATTTAACGTAAAGTCACGAACTGCAAACTGATTTATTTTTATAGGTGTTTCAAATTACTAACATACAATTTCAAAAAAAAATGCACTAAACGAATATAATCAAACGTCGGAATTTATACATATGTTCCAAGTTAATTGCATTCGTTTCAATACTTTTTGTTTTTAATTATAGGCTCAAAAATCTTTCAGAACTAAGCAAAGACTAGCTAAGGCTAAGAAGCAAAACAGACCATTACCACAATGGGTTAGATTAAGAACTAACAACACTGTTCGTTACAACGCCAAGAGAAGAAACTGGAGAAGAACCAAGTTGAACATCTAGGAAAAATTCTTGGATTGCCCAATTCTTTATTCTTAAACTTTTTTAATTATCATGCTTAATTATCCCCCCCCCCCAAATATAAACCCTTCATACATATTCGGTTGAAAATATGAAATAATTCGTTCATGACAAATATCGTTACGAAGATTCACAAGAGTGCTAATCAATTTATATATATATATATAGTTAGAAATTATATACATGTATCATCTCTATATAGAGAGGGATCAAAATTCAATAGCATCAATATTATTAATATACTATAAACCATCATTATCATCCTCAATTAAATATCCAAGTCAATACGATATCCAGGTATATTGAGACATCTCTAAACTTAATATGTCGTCTGTGTCACATCGCCTGGCCTTAATTGTTGTACCCCAGTGTGTATCCCGCACTACGCCCTAAACCCAGTAAACAAAGATGCGCAGCCTTCCTCTCCTCTCCTCTCCTCGTCCCCCACCATAGTAAACAATTCTCTCCCGAGTTGTGCAGTTTAAACAAATACCGTGAATAGCTCGGATGTTTAGAAATACACACACAGCGAAACACAGAGAGAGAGAGAGAGAGAGAGAAATAATAGGGGCCACACCAAAGAAAGGAAATCTGGGGCAAGGAAAGAGAAAAACCTAAGATGATGAGAGTGCGTGCGCCCATTATGCTACATACAACTAAATATATAATAATACATATTATTATGTACACCAAAATAAACTACACAGTGGAAACTTAACTATGAAATTTCAAAATAGCTGCATTTACATGACATATTTGAAATATATCATATTTATTTTATTGCAAGCCACAATTTTATTACATCTTTTTGGATTTAAGAAGAGCTTGATTCTTTCTCTCTTTATATAATTTGATTTCATAAGCTCTTAGTAAAAGCGATATTCACAATATACATTGACGATTTGTATCCATTGATGAAATTTTAATTGCTGTTTCCCTCTTCTTCTTCTTTTTTTGCTGAATTTAAACTAACTAGATACATATACGCACACACGCATATTTGGTTTAATATCGATACATTTGTGAAGAAAACAACTATTATAAGTTTTTCATCTATTGATTCACCTTTATTTTATTTTCTCTCTCTGAAAATATCTGACTTTCATATTATTTTCAACTAGAATAATTTATATTTGAATATACAAACAATAAAAAAATTGCAATAAACAAACCATTCCATTGCTACACTTTCCCACAATAAATAAAACTTCAATCAATCTAAATGGAAAATAAATATCAATATAACGGTAATCCAACAACTTTACCAGATATTATTGATCCTGGCATCACTATCCCTATTTTTGATGATGTATTAGAAGAACCAGATAATGAGTTAAGTTCACAACAACCACAAAAATTAGGTTCATATAGAGTACGTGCAGGAAAATTTTCAAATACTTTAAGTAATTTATTACCATCAATTAGTGCAAAATTACATCATGGAAAAAAAAATTCAAATGGTAAAGTTGTTACTAATGATTCAATGCCAATAGATACTAATATTCAAACAGATTTAGATTATCGTATTAGTGGAGAAATGATGAGGAGAAGTGCAGAAGTTGATAGATTATTACCTCAAGGGATTAATATAAGTGAGGTGGAAAATGTTACTTCAACACAGGATTCTGATAGATTAGTGCATTTCCCTCCTTCTACTGATTATTTAATAAATGCTCCAAGAAGATCAAATGATTCCTTTACATTAGGTACTGCTTTATCACAGCCAATGAATAGAACTAGAAATAATACCATGTCCTCTCAAATTACATCTATATCTTCAATGGCACCAGGTCCCGTATCAGCAGGAGCTATTTGGAGTAATACAAATGCAAGCGTTAATGATTCATTACATCAACCAATAAATACAACTACTACTACTAATAATTCAATTTATGAACAAGTTATACCATCTATGACTAACGGTACAGTTCAGGACAGTAGTTCATCAATTCATGCCAAAAATACTAATATGTTGAATGTACCTCCAGTGGCAATGTGGACAAATCCAACACAATCGAGACAAAGATCTGCATCAAATAGTTCAAGCATATACATGGATGCTGCACAATTTGATCAACAATCCCTCTATTCCCATGCTCAATCGAATTACACATCAAATCAACCATTCCATGATGGACCTCTAGTGATAGATGATGTCGATCCAAGATCAATTAATTGGGTATCAAATGATCCAAATGTACCATCCATAAATATAATTTCCACATTGATTCCAACAAATACAATTTCTATCTCTAATGTTCTTTCCTTACAAGAACAACAACCTCATTTAAATAATGCAGTTAACTTAACCTCTACATCATTAGCAACATTATGTAGCAAATTTGGGGAAGTTACTTCAGCAAGAACATTCAAAGGTATAAATATGGCTATTGTAGAATTTTCTACCATAGATGCAGCTTCTGAAGCATTAAATTCTTTACAAGGTAAAGAAGTATCCATGATTGGAGCTCCAAGTTTTATTGCGTTTGCTAAGATATTACCAATGCATCAACAACAACAATATTATGGTAAACAACAAATTCAACAATCTGAACAAATTTCGCAACCTTTACTACATGAACAATTATACAATGGCTCTGTTACATTACAAAAACAAGGTAATGTATCTGTTCCAATCTTTAATCAGTATCAACAACAGCAACAACAACAACAGGTTCAACCGTTACCTCAGATTCCATATTCTCAATCTCAATCTCAACCTCAACAATCCCAACAATCACATAACCAACATTATGGTGGTAATTATCAAACTCATACTAGTCACATACATTCGGCATCAATGGAAAGAGAACAATGCCCATTCCCACTTCCTGCACCTACAGTTATAAGCAAGATGGGTGACTTAAAGAAGATCATTAATTCGTTTGATATAGAACGCGACGAACAACAAGTGACCAACTTGTTGAATGGTGTAATAAATTTCAAAGGTACTACAGATACCGAAAATTTTGGACCTTTACCAAATTCTAACATCGTAAAAGGTTTCGAAGCATCAAAATTGAGGGAACTTCGTAAGGCTATGGATAGTGATTCAATGTCCCAAATTGAACTTGAACAACTTGCAATGACAATGCTAGATGAATTACCAGAATTCTGTTCTGATTATCTTGGTAACACAATCGTTCAAAAATTATTTGAAAATTGTTCGGATATAATTAAGGACATTATGTTAAGGAAAACTGCAAAATATTTAACCTCAATGGGTGTTCATAAAAATGGTACATGGGCCTGTCAAAAAATTATTACAATGGCACATACCCCAAGACAAATTCAATTGGTTACCTCTGGTATTCGTGACTACTGTACTCCATTATTTGATGATCAATTTGGTAATTATGTTATTCAATGTGTTCTTAAATTTGGAATGCCTTGGAACAATTTTATTTTTGAAAGTATCATATCAAACTTTTGGACAATAGTACAAAACAGATACGGTGCAAGAGCTGTTAGAGCTTGCCTTGAAGCCCATGATATTATTACCAAGGAACAAACTCTAGTATTGAGTAGTGTTATCATATTATACTCGGAATATTTATCAACTAATGCTAATAGTGCACTACTATTAACTTGGTTTTTAGATACCTGTGTTTTACCAAAGAGACACACTGTATTAGCATCATATATTACCAAAAATATTGATGAGTTGTGTCGCCATAGGTTAGCTTCAATGACAGTTCTAAAGATTTTAAACTATAGAGGTGATGACATTGCTAGAAAAATCACTCTTCAAGCCATTTTCGGTGATTTAACATCCGAGGAACCACCGCAATCTTTGAAAGTAATTCTAAACAATTCCAGTTATGGACCTACATTTATTTACAAAGTCTTATGCATGCCTCTATTGGATGAAGATACAAGACAACACATTGTTCAACAAGTAAGAAAAGTTGTGAAGGACTCTGTATCTGCTCAACAACATAGACGTTTAATGGAAGAAATTGGTTTTGCACCTCCTAGTTCTCATCCTCAAGGAAATACCAATAAACATGCACATAGGAAAACTAGCAGTAATGTTGCGTTTAGTCCTGAAACTAGTGGCCATATGAGAGGTCCTTCGACTTCTAGTATACGTAGCAACGGTTCAAGACAAACTAATATTATATCTCAAAATGTTCCGGGACAATCTGCAAACTCCCCACCAAATAATTCTAACGCAAACAGCGCATCTTACTTCAATTATCCAGGCATGTTTCCTGGTGGATTCTTTGGAGGTTCAAATGGTACCAATATGATCGATAACGATGATATCATTAACAAATTTGAAAGACTTAATTTGAACAACGGGACACATTTGTCGCTTCCGAAACTAAGCTTTAGAGGTCGTCCCACAAATGGTTCTACAGGTAATGCGGCTTTTGAACAAAATGTCACCGCCAATAACGATTACAAAGTATGAAGCCTTTTAGTCTTCCATTCTCTCATTTACAAAAAATCATATATACATACATATATAACCAGAACTTTTCATTTTTGCAAGGGATACTATTATATGCATTTTCCAAGAAAGCGTAGTCAATCACCTCGTTTCATCCTAAATAATGTAAACAAAACCTTATATACTTAATTTTTAGTCGTTCGGTACGGTAACACGTCTGTTTATGCTAGGATCAACTATTCTTATTTTTCTTGCATTTTATTTTTGTGAATATGTAGAAGACCTTCCGAGATTATCTGACCCTAACACAATGGAAAGAGGCGTGCAAAATGTAATTGGGAATGGTAACATAACACATGAATTAGTCTTCATAGGTTAAGTAATAAAACACAGATATATATACTTATAGGCTTAGTTCGGTCCGTTATTTGAAGCCAAAAAACATAAGTCAGCTTGATATTCTGCAGGCAATTTCAAGGTGAAAGAAAGGTTCGATTTTTCGTGATTCCAACTGCAGGTGCTATTTATAATTTAATATACAAGGTTGGAGAATATAAAAGCACATAGCATCAACTTACCATACATATCAAGAGGTATAGACAATCTGGAATTGTTTTTATTTACTTACAGTTGAAGAGTTATACTATCTGAAGTTATTTAAACAACTCTGCCAAAGTTCTTTCTTATTTACACTCCCCTTTTTACCTGTATTTAATATCATAACCTTAAAGCCATGAATGAAGATTTGAATAGTAGGAATAATAACAATAATAATATGAGTGAACAAGTCCCCTACCAAGGTGACACAATTTCTCTTGAAGGAAATGTCAGCAACGGTAGTGCGATTAGTATAGTGAATGATAACAATAGTCAGGGTTCTAGAACACCCATTTTAGATTTTCAAAATCTGGACTCTAATATAGGATCACAAAGCACGGATCAAACAATTAACAATATGAGAGCCACAGACAGATTAATTGCTCAACGTAGAATGTATCCAAGAAATGTCCCAGTTCCAGCTGGTAATGGCACTTTTGCAGTACCAGGAAGTGCAGCTGAAAGATTTTTAAGAGGTATTGAAATAAGGATAATAGATCGTTCTGGAAAGATGACCCGTGAAGATCTAGATATAATTCAATATTTTCAAAATAGATTACGAGTCAAAGTAAAAAGGTTCCTTACTATTGTCGAAGTAAATCGTCAAAGATTAATTAAAGAGATTGAACAAAATAACCTCAAGTTAAGAGATTTAACAATCGTAAACAGGCCGCGAATGGCATTGTATATTAATAAACTACAAAAAATGAGAATGAGGGCCATTGAATTAGAGACTGTTGAATTACAACGTATAAGATCGAAAATAAATGAACTAGTACAGGCATATAAAGGGGCAATGGTTGTATTCAGTATAGAAAAGGCTAAAAACCCAGATTTGGAAAATCCAACAGAGTATTATATTAAATGGTTGGAGAAAATAGATTTATCACACCATGAGAAATTAACGCAAGGCCTACAAGAACTACGCAATTATACATCGCAGTTGATTGATAAATTCGAAGCTGAGGATTGGGAGACTTCGAATACCTTTTTTGATGACATAACAAACGATATATCGGATAATACTGGCGTTTTTTTCCAAAACTCTCAACCAAAATTAGTATTCCCTTTGCATAAGCTCCCTTCAGAGATCCTTCACTTGGTATTAGATAGATTAAGCCCCAGGTCAAATGTTGTTAACTTATTAACAGTATGTAAACTGTGGGCTTTAATTATAGTAAAGTTTCTCTATTATAGACCACACATCAACAAAAAATCACAACTTGATCTGTTCCTCAGAACAATGAGAATGCCTCGTTCCTCAATGATGTTTGACTATCGTCTCATGATCAAGAGACTTAATTTCTCGTTTGTCGGTGACCACATTCATGATAAAGAATTATACTATTTTATTGGTTGCCGTAATCTAGAAAGATTAACGCTCGTATTCTGCAAGCATATTACAAGTAATCCTGTATCAGCAGTTTTAGAAAATTGTAAATTTTTACAAAGTGTCGATATTACAGGTATTAAGGATGTTCAGGATAATGTTTTCAACACCTTATCTGAAAGTTGTCCTAGAGTGCAAGGGTTTTATGTACCTATGGCAAAATCGGTAACGTTCCCTGCTTTGAATAATTTTTTCATACATGCTCCGATTCTTAAAAGGGTTAAAATAACTGGAAACACTTCTATCAATGATGATCTCGTTTCTCTCATGGCTGAAAAATGCCCATTACTAGTTGAAGTTGATATTACAGGAAGTCCGAATGTTCATGACGAAAGTTTAATACAACTATTTCTGAAATTACCACAATTACGAGAATTTAGAATTACGAACAATTCGAACATAACAGATAAGTTATTTTTAGAGCTTTCTAAAACGGTTGACCAATTACCTGCCTTAAGATTAATTGATTTTTCTAGTTGTGATAATATTACTGACAAAACTATCGAAAAACTTGTAACGTTAGCACCGAAATTAAGAAACATATTTTTAGGAAAATGTAGTCGAATTACAGACAACTCTCTTTATAACCTAGCCCAACTAGGAAAAAATTTGCAAACTGTTCACTTTGGTCATTGTTTTAATATTACGGATCAAGGGGTTAGAGTTTTAGTACAATCATGTCCAAGAATACAATATGTGGATTTTGCCTGTTGCACTAATCTAACAAATAGGACATTATATGAACTATCTGACTTAAACAAATTAAAGAGGATTGGTCTAGTTAAATGCTCACAAATGACCGACGAGGGACTATTGAATATGATTTCATTAAGAGGTAGAAATGATTGTTTAGAAAGAGTACATCTATCATATTGCTCCAATTTAACCATATACCCAATATACGAGCTACTAATGGCATGCCCCAGATTATCACATCTCTCATTAACTGCCGTGCCGTCATTTTTACGACCAGATATTACTGCATTTTGTAGACCAGCCCCAAGTGATTTCAGTGACAATCAACGCCAAATATTTTGTGTTTTTTCTGGTAAAGGGGTTCATAAGTTACGTCATTACTTAATGAGCTTAACAACTCCAACAAATAGTCCACAAACAGACATAAATGATGTTTTAACTAAATACATAGTGGCAAACAACCTGCTACAGTCAGCAGAAAGCCTAGAAAATGGAATCCAAAGAATCTCCTCCGAATTGAATCAAGATTCTGCTGCCATTCTGGCGGCATCTGGCTTAAGTCAAATACCGGGGTTAAATGCAGATGTTAACCTGCAGAGTATACCTTTTCAAAATTTGGATGATATATTTACATGGACTCAGGTCAATCTCGGAAACTTTATTTTAAGCGCGGAAGAAACTAATCGTTTAGTATCCCTAACTGATCGCAGATTTTATGAAGAACCATTTAGTCCTGATTACGAGGATGTAGATCCTGATGTTGCCCCAGGTGCCACCTCTGTTTTGAATGGTGAAGTTTGCCATATTATTAGAAAGTTTCATGAACTTGACGAAAGATTAGAAGATTTCGAAGTGAATGTAGCGAGCTTATCAAGAGTCCAGTTCCAGTTTACGGGGTTCTTACTACACGAGATGGCCCAGATATATGTTTTAATGGCTGAATTGAATAGACAAACACTTCATATTCAAGAAAGGGTATTTTCATCTGAAATTGAAAAAGATAAAAAAGGTTTTTATGTCTGGCGTTTGTTGTACATTGATCGGTTTGTGGAGTTACTAAAAAGATATAAAATCGCCACTATTGTACTGAGATTGTATCTTAAGGATAGCGTTACACTATTGACAAGGCAAAGGGAAGCAGCCTTGGCAAATAATAGAATGACTTTACGTGATGACGTGTCTGTTAATGATAGATCAGCAACTACTATTAGTAATAATAATGACCCAAGGGGAGCTGATTCAGATGATGATATGGATATAGATAATGAACCTGAAGAAAACCCGGGCGCTGTTACACCCAGGATAAGCGATTTTTGGCCTCCCAGAAATGTGACTGCACCTGTAAATGCAATACCATTTGGTTTGCAAAATGCTGTTGATGTAAATGATATGGAGACTGAGGAGAGTGAAGACGCAGAAGAGAGCACACCACAGTTTCAAGACCCTACTAACTAAAGTAATAATAGTAATAACAACAACAATACTTAAGTCATTAATGGTCAACTTTTGATGGAAATCTGCCTTTTTTTGGCAAGGTCGACATTGAAGTTACATTATATATATATATATATCTCAATTTTGAATTTTACAGAATGTAGTATATAATTAGATCAAAAAGACAATTAAAGATGCATGAATTATTCTATGGGAACTTTTTTTATGAATACTCAATGTTCCAAGCTATTGCAAATTTTTATCAAGAATTCATCTTCATTATTGTCATCTTCATCAATTAAATTTATTCTCTCAATCAATGTTTCAAATGTGCCCTTTAAAATATTTGTTTTTGTCCTTACTCTCTTGTCAAACGACTTATTCAGCAGATCTGTTTTATAATGAACCCAATTTCTAAAGGTCATTTTTTTTTCCAATTCAGGCATTCGATTAAGATAGAAATGAAGATCACCATCAGTATCATCCCTTAGAGTTGCATTATTATAATTAATATAGCGCAATAAATTGTGAAAATATTTCTTAACATTATTTGTATCTCTATCTGCGATAGTTACCAAATTAGATATTTTCTGTAAATCCTCTTCGGTTTCAAGTGAATTAACAAGGTCATAATGAGGACAAACGTCATCTGAAGTTCCCTCTGAATGTTGTAGTTTTGAAGTGATATTTCTATTATAAACAGGTCGTTTTTCATCCAAAGTCACATTATTTTTATCTTCTTTTTTCATGTCAACTGTAATTGAGTCTTTTGATATCTCATCTAAATGAATATTATCTATAGTATTGTGTGTAGGGTGCATTGATGAAACAGAAGATGCTTTCACCAGGCTATTAAATGCTACATCTTCGGTCTTTGAATATGGCGAGATATTATTAAGAGGTGATTCTAGGGTATACAAGGCTGACGTGTTACGGGTAATACTTAAAACCCTCCCATGTTTAGAGATGCCTAAGATGACGATATGACGGTGAAATGTTTGCGCTCACTTTTTTATTATTATGTTGAGGGCTTGGAATTGGTGTGGAAGATATACTACTCGTAGAGTCTGATGATTCAGAGGAGCTACTTAGAGAGACAGATGTCGGCACATTAGAAAGTTTCACCTTCCGAGTGATGTCATTAATGTGCTGCTCTAAGTTACTTTTTGTTAGTGGTGTGCTCTCAATATTATTTGATTTCGGGTCCGTTATTTCAGATTTAGATGGGGTACTACTAGTCTTTATTTTGGTTTTGTTTCTTGCAGCCACTAAAATTTTGTCACCAGCCTTTACTAAATTGCCATCAATTTTTAAACTAGATCTTAAAGTATTCTTTGGAGAATTGTTAGAGGTATCATCAATATGTTTAGAAGGTGTTCCTTGAGCATTACTGACGACAGATAAAGCGGTAACGAAATCTGGTGAAGAGAGCCCTTTAGGTGTTTGTGTTTTTGGTAATAGTTCTACTCTCTTTTCTGAAAATAAAATGTTCGGGGTTGTTGCCATTACGCTGAGATCATTTGGCGATGGTTGAACATTATTAATACTCTTATTATCGTTCTTATTTGGAGACATTAATATAGATTTTGCAGCTATAGAGGTTTGGGCAGGAATGTCAAAGGTACTGTGCCCATGAGCTGAAAAACTAAAGACGTCACTATCCCCATCATCATTATCCAATAGTTTATTAGATCTTTTCAATTGTTTTGCTCTTCTGTCTACATGACTTTTGAAATCGATAGTCACTTCTTTTGGAATTCCGTCTTCTTCAGAATTATTTGTACTATTTTCTTCAAAAGAAAATTCTGTGGGTGAAATTCTTCTTGGAGAAGATCTCAAAAGCTTTCTGGTTCGATGTTTAGGGGATGTCATGTTTTCAACTTTCCTCTTTTTAGATACTGTGCTCTTATTCTTATTTCCCTCATCTATATAGACAGCTTGATTGTCATCAATATCGTTTTTATCAAATATCTGGCTGGTATTCGAAGGAGTATGTTCTGCAGATGTCTGAAAAATTTCAGTATGGTGTATCACAGAATCAGAGGATTTTGTAAGACTATCCTTATTCTCTTCAATCACCGGGTTGTTATCATCAGATCCATAATTATAATGGAATGTTCTCAAATAGGAAGAATTCAATTTAGGAATACCTTTAATCGATTCTAAACGTTTAAAGAAAAAACATTTACCGTTATTACATGTTTTAAAATGTAGCTCAATTACTGACATCGAATTATTCGATTTCGATTCTAAAAGATTTTGTGGGATGATGATTGTCCTTTTGTTATAGATGCAAAATGCAACAACAGCAGTATTTGAAATTTTCGAGGAAGATGGTGGTTCTTTAAAGGCTGTATATGATGGGTCATATTTTATTAAACCCGCCCTACTAACAGTTTCAATTGATGTATCGTTAATTTGATCGCGATTGGAATTATTTCGGAAACTTTCTTTAAAAGTATTTAATAATTTTGATGTAAATGGTTCATTAAAGAATCTATCGCTGTCCCAATTGGATACGTTTGAATTTAATCTATAATCTTTAAGTAATTTCAACCTCAAATAACATAGTAAACAACTGTTAGGAGATATTGCTACATGAAATTCTAGTACATTAGATATTGTTTCTAGAACGTCTTTACTTTTTGATCTACACTTTTTGAGGTCATACGTTGCCTGATTACAATATATGCATTTTATGGAGTCCGCCTGGATGACATTATCATTATTCGGAGATGGAAAATAGTAATAACCTAGAGTGGCTAACATATCTGCAGGAATCACAGTATATCGCCATGAATATTTTTTATTGTTTATAGTGCGGGTTACTTTAAATGAATTTAGTCTTTCTATCTCATCGTTATACGCTGTAGAATCCTGATGATTTCTGTCCATATTGAAGAAATTTTAATCAAAAAACACAGAATATCTGATTTGTCCTCTCAGAATGTAAGAATTAATAATGTTTTAACGATATAGTCCCCCAGTCTGACTTAGCCGTAATACTTTGACGCGTTTTAGGTATTATATATATATTTTGTCTTTTCTAAATGTAAACAATTTCACCTTTAAGTTGATGCATTTTAGAGAAAAAAAAAAAGTAAATATGGGTGATTTAAAAAAATTAAGCCAAAAAGATACCAGTAAATAATGCACCCCTTCAATATTTAAGCAAAGAGAAAAGAATATAAGAAACTTTACAAATAGAAACTACCATTATATTATAGTTATTATGTTAATACGAAACAGAAGAAAATTTGTAAGTGTTGCTCTTACTTGTCTCGTCTTTTGTGTGATTTATATTTTATTTAATGATGTTGAACTTGCGTTTGTCTCGAAAGAGATAATACGTAAAAAAGAACTAGATAACAATTTAGTGTCTCAAGTAGCGTCTGTTGATGTGGACGACACAAGAGATGCATCAGTGGAAAAAGTTGCTCCTCCTACAGGGTCTCAAAATAATGGTAAGATCGATGAATCATTGCGTGTACCTGGCGCGATAATGCCCTCGATGCCAGATCAAGATGCTAAGAAAGAATTAGGTAACGCATCTTGGAAATATTTCCATACTTTATTAGCAAGATTTCCTGATGAACCTAGTGCCACTGAACGTGAGAAATTGCAAAATTTTATTCAGTTATACGCAGAGCTCTATCCATGTGGTGAATGTTCCTATCATTTTGTTAAAATGATCAAAAAATTTCCAGTACAAACATCAAGTAGAAAGGCTGCTGCATTATGGGGATGTTTTATACACAACCAAGTGAATGCTTATTTAAAGAAAGATATTTACGATTGTACAAATATTCTTGAAAATTATGACTGTGGATGTGGCGATGGCCCAATTGGAGAGAACCAATTACTTTAGTTGTGATTAAAGAAAAACAAGTTATTACAATACTATTATTATTATTACTATTATTATCATTATCATGAATTAAACATACAGATAAGTATATAATTATACAAAAATAAAAACAAAAATAGAAAACAGTATGGGATGACGATGATTTATATGCATATAAAATTTGGTATGAATGTATAGATGGTTAAACAATGGTACAACAACCTACAGAATCTGCAGAATTCGAAGGTCTATTTGTACCTCTTAACCTTACAGAATTTCTAAAATGATTTTTACCAGGTTCGATATGTCCCCATACATCTGGTAAAGTATAATCTGTATTATTTGATGTATAATTTATCAGTGAAAGACATGCATTTGATGCTGTTATTCTATCTCTACTCAATTCTGCTCTTAATTTATCATTTAGGTCATTAATCCTTTTAAGTTTTAAATATTTTATTTTGACCGCAAGTTGTTGCTGCTGCTCTAAGGGTAAATTTTGTGCCATTCTACTTTGATTTAATCTAATTTATTAAGAATTATTTATTTAGATCCATCTACACGATTATTAAAGAAATATAAGATTTTCAAAAGAGAACACCAAAGGTACTAATTAGTATATGAAAATATTAATTATCAATGGGAATACCTTATATATAAAAATAAATTATATCCCACCACCAGAGATGGTCGATTCTGTAATAAGAATTGGCTTTGAATCTCATCGATACAGTCAAACGGATGACTGGAGCCGACAAGAATAATGCAGGAAATAAATCTCAGTTACTCGTAGCAAGATTAAAAGATACCGATTTGAGTATATCTTAACCGTTTCCGATGTGAACCTCAAAAACTACTCTTTCCGGTTTTTCTAACTTTTTCTTTTTCACTGTAAATTTTTCAGTTTTTGCTTCCTGCGACAGCTGTGTCTGATGCAATTATGTAAATACATGTATGTATGGGGGGAGAATGGGTAGCGAGATAAGCAAGATTCTGGAGTTATATTGTATTCCTCTCCAAATTAAAATACGCTGTTGCATTGATGCTGTTTTAAAATTAGATGTGAGGAGTGGTTATCACCTACACTGCAAATTGTTACTGATATGGACAAGAACGTAGGATATTTACATATCATGTCAATTGTCTGTTATTTTTACCTAAACTTCAAAGAGACATTTCCGTATGTATATTCTAATTACTCCCTTTTGTAAAGATATTTTGAAGATTGTCTACCCAATGTCTTATAGCAGTAGCCACAGCTGTCTTGACCACTACTTAAAAACAAGAAATAAGTTGATTTCCTTTTGTTACCCTCTTTGTACGTAGATTTATGGCGCGAAAGTTTTGCAGCCAAAAACAAACGAAAACAAACAAACAAAAACATTTCTAAAGTGGGCCTTTTCTCTAGTAAGCGAAACCTTCATATCAGAAACAATAGGGGTATCAGCATAATATCAAATATATATCTATAATAATTTCATAGCAATTGAGTTTGATCTGCATTTCAAACCAGTTTATAGTCTAAATTGATTGATTTTCTTTTTGATTTTTCACACCTGTTGAAAGCGAAAGCAAGATTTACAAGAGATATTATTTGAAAGATGGCTAGTATTGCTAAAGCATCGGTGATTCCTCCTCAACCTTCTACTGAAAGAAATTTCACCTCGAGACTTTCGTATGATAAGACCACCAATTGTATAGGTTATGCTAGTGGGAAATCTGCGTTTATTCGTAATCTTGATGACGAACCTTTAGAAAAAATTCCAAAAGTTGTCCAATTTACTGGACATGGTAGTGCAAATGTAACTGTTGTTAGATTTTCACCTATCCCACAATCTCAATATGTAGCCTCTGGTGATGATCAAGGTAAAGTCATTGTTTGGGGATGGAATTTAAACAACGACAATAACTCCGTTGAAATAAATGTAAAGGCTGAATTTCATGTCCTTGCAGGAAAAGTTACTGATATTTCATGGGATTTTGAAGGTCGTAGATTATGTGTTGTAGGTGAAGGTAAAGATAGATTTGGTGCATTCATTTCATGGGATTCTGGTAATTCCTTAGGTGAGATTTCTGGCCATTCTCAACGTATTAACGCATGTCATATGAAACAATCTAGACCTATGAGAGCTATGACTGTTGGTGATGATGGTGCTGTTGTATTTTATCAAGGTCCACCTTTCAAATTTGCTTCAAGTGATAGAACTCATCACGAACAAGGAAAATTTATTAGAGATGTTGAATTTAGTCCAGATTCTGGTAAATATGTCATAACAGTTGGTTCTGATAGAAAAATTGCTTGTTTTGATGGTAAAACTGGTGAATTTCTAAAATATATTATCGATGAAAAATCACCAATAAATGGTGGTATTCATGCATTATCATGGTTGAATGAATCTAAATTTGCCATTGCATGTGCAGACGCTACTGTCAAGGTCTATGATGTTGAAAATAATAATTGTTTGCAAACTTGGAATATTAATGATTCTACTTTAAACGATTCTCAAGTTGGTTTAGTGGCTACTGGAGAAGATACATTAATTTCTTTATCTCTTGATGGTTCTTTGAATTTCTTTAAATTAGGTGAAAATAATATGATAAAATCTATTAAGGGTCACAATAAAGGTATTACCGCAATGACTGTTAACCCATTGGTTTCAGGTTCATTTGATGGTAAGATTATGGATTGGGATGCTCAACCAGCAAAACTATACCAAGAACATACTAATTTAATTACAACCATTGACTCAAGCGCATATCCAAAGATTGCTTCCGTATCCTGGGATGATAGTCTCAAGATTAATGGTGAGACCAAATATGAATTTGAAAGTCAACCTAAATTTTCTCAAACAAATTCTTCTGGTATTACAGCTATAATTACAAATAACGATATTTTACAAATTTTTAATACATCCGAGGCAGCAAGTATTGGTGAATTAAAATTAAAGGAATCTGTTTCAGCTGTCGGTATATCTGAATCTCTAGTTTCCATTTGTTATGAAAATTCCAAGATAGTTGAGGTCCTTAAGATAGTAGATTTATCTGTAAGTTATACGTTAAAGACTGCATTACGTGCAAATGCAACATCTATCTCTATTTCTCCAAAAGAAAATTATTTAGCCGCAGGTGATGCATCTGGTAAGATTCTTCTTTTTGATCTAGAGACAAAGGATGTCAAGACTTCTAGATGGGCATTCCATACAAGTAAGATTAACAGCATGAGTTGGAGACCAGCTGTCGAAGACGAAAGTGAAAGTTACATAGCAACTGGTTCGTTGGATACAAACATCTGCATTTACTCAGTTGCTAGACCAATGAGAGTTATCAAGTTCATGAATGCACACAAGGATGGTGTCAACGCCGTTGCATGGGAAAATACGGACACTCTAAGGACAGCTGGTTCTGACGGTTGTATAAACACATGGAAGGTAACATTTGAGTGATTTAACTTGTTTAATAATATGCCATGTGTCAAAATTACATAATTTTAAATAGTGAATAAAATAAAAGAAATGATTTAAAACTTGTCAATACTATGTACATGTATCTCTTCATCTCATGTACTGGGAAAAAAAGTCTCTGAAAACGACGCGTAGTTGTACTTTGGACTCTTTTGGCCGGGCGTCTCTCTTTTCTATGTGGGAGAAATAGTTAATAAGAAGAAAACAAAAGGAAAAAAACACAACATTTGTTAATGTGTTAGTTAAATAAACATAAACTACAAACATCGATTATTTGAAAAAGAAGGGAATATTGTTGGACAAATAAAGTGAAAAACAGTCTATAAGAACAACATATAAATTTCGACATTCGTCAAAATGCCCCATACACGTACTAGAAATGGTTCCGAGAGACCAAATTATGCCATTGATCAAACTGGCTTAGATATTCCAGAAAACGATAATCTTGATGACGATTACAAAGACGAAGAAAAAGAAACTAAAGATGAAGAAGATAACAATGTTGAGGATGATAACGAAGACGATGAAGATGACGATGAAGATTATGAAACCAAAGAGAAAAGCAGTCGTGAGATACAGCACTCAAATACCCCAAGAGTCACGACGGGTAGACGTGGTAGACCTCCAAAGAGAAAGTTCAAAAATACAGAAGAAGATGGCAATCAAGCTACAGATGCCTCCGAAACTGAGAGATCCAGAAGTAATTCTGTCAGTGAAGGTTATCCAGCTACCAAAAGATATCATTTCCCATACCCAGTTGATGATGAAGGGAACCCTGTGGCTGTTGTAGGTGATGAATATGATCTTCCAGAGGATACAGAAGGTGAAACAAAGATTAATAAAGATGGGGATTTATTAGGTGGCAGGAAATTTTTGGTTCGTTCATTTACTCTGTCTGGCAGAGGTAATAAGAAATATATGTTATCGACAGAACCAGCTAGAGCTGTCGGATTTAGAGATTCTTATTTATTTTTCCAATATCATCCAAATTTGTATAAATTTATTATATCTCAGGAACAGAAAAATAGTTTGATAGATCGTGGTGTGTTACCATATTCATATAGGAGTAGACAAATTGCACTTGTTACAGCAAAGAGTGTTTTCAGAGAATTTGGGTCAAAGATTATTCAAAATGGTAGAAATATAACAGATGATTATTATGCAACAAAGTTACGTGAAGAAGGAAAAATTGTTGAAGGTTCACTTTCGAGAGAACCATCGAAGAAAAATTTAACAAAATCATCAAATGAAGGTTCTGAATATTATAGTTCTAATGGGATAAACCCTGCCAAAAACACAGTTGAATTCTTCGCAGAAAGGAATCAAAGTCATCGTCATAATGCAGATAGTACATTGATATCTAATAACAATCAAATTAATGCTACAAATTGGTTATATCAACATGCAGCTGCAAGTAGTAGATTCAACAGTGATATGTATTACGATAGAGTACGTGTATTATTAATTGAGAGTCAAGGTATTAGGGATCCATATACTAATGTGTTACATATACCTAGTAATACGCAACCTTCTAAGGTACTTGGATATTATAAAGTAAAAGATGGTAAACCTATCCCTGATGATGCATCAATTAAATATGAGACTTTAATTCGCGATCAAGATTTAACTAGAACACGTACAGGTCTAAGTGAAATACCGAAAGAAATATATGAAGATCTGTTGGACGAAAGTTTGATCAACGAAATTGAACAACAAAGACAATTTGAATCATCTTCATAAAATTAAAATTAGTGAAAGTGTGTATAAAAAGTAGAGTTGTAATTGTAATTATTATTATTTTTAAAAAGAGAAAAATAATCAAAACGTATATAGTAAAACCTTATACATGAAATCATTTATTTAACCTATCAAAATTTTTGTTTTCATTTCAATTGTTTAATAAATTCTGATACGGGTACATCACCATTTAGCAATGGGATAGTCTTTCTATTAGTCTCCTTTGGATGTAACAGAGCTTCTTTAATAAATAAGGAGACATCATGTCTTGCAATTTCTCTATGATCTGAGAATACAGATTCAGCTTTATCAGCTGGAACATATTTACCTGTAGAAACACCATTAGTTAACCAACCTGGTTGAACAATTGTATAATCTAAATTTGTGCATCTAATTTCACGATCGGCAGATCTTTTAGCGATATAATATTCTCTAAGGCCTTGTAGATCCCACCAGAATTTTCTGTTTTCTGCCATAATAGCAGATACTAAAACAAATCTTTTTGTACCAACTTTTTCACAAGCTTCTGCAACTTTTAAACAACCATCAAGGTCGACAGTAAAAATTCTCTCGATACCTTTACCGCCAGCACCAGCAGCGAATACAACAGCATCTACACCATTAATTGCATTGGCAATTGAATCGACATCATCGTTTTCAACACTAGTCAATTTGGCATCGATACCTACTTCAGTCTTCCAATGTTTAACCTGTTCTTCGCTTCTCACTAAAGCCAATGGTGTAGCAAAATGAGTAGGATCGTCTTTCAAAAGTTGAACTAAAAAAGAACCTACTTTACCTGAGGCACCAACAATCGCAACTTTTAAAGGTGAGGAAGACATTTTTGGAATATTAATATATATATGTGTGTGTATGTTTGTATATGTAAATTATACTTGGTGACTTGCAGTTACAGGCAATTAAAAACTTATAAGAAAAACAAAAAAGTATTAATATAGATCTACATATATATATATATATATATATAAGGAGCAAAATATATTTATCCTTATTTGTCGGTGTTATATATAGGCTCGCATTCATTATGTAATCTTATAATTTTTCACTCCTTAATTACGTATGTTATTATTATTATCTCATCCCTATAGAGACGAGGCTAAATACGTGCAGATCGTAAAAACGTTCTCACTATTTTTTGAATTTCTTGGAGAACAGTTAAAAGGGATGAGAAACATAACACAAATTTCATAATTGGAAACCATGGAGGGTCTTATTGTCTTGTTACAGGGAGCTGATTAGTAAGTAACGGTAGTATATTTATGATATATCAAAGGCATTTTGATGTTTGTGGTAGCTTGAAGGAAGCGCTAGTTAATACAGTATTCGGCCATGGTGGTGACAAGAGTGGGTCAAGTACAACTATCACTATGTATTAATATATAATAAATGAATATCTTATTATGTAATGACATATATAGATGTGTATATATGCGTGTGTGGGCGCTTTGGTCAACAACCAATTGTTTAAATAAGGGATATGTTTCTTGTAATAGATGGTAATTGTTAAAGAACGGTGAGTTCCTCTTGAACTATTCAAGGTTCATTTTGGGTTGGTTTTACGTTGCTACTCTTAATGATGAAGTCTAGATAATTCATATATCTTGTTGAGTTTAAGGGTAGGAGGTTATATATTTTGAACCTATGCCTAATCCCTTTTTTTGAATTTCCAAAATCATTACAAATTATTAATTTTGGTTTGAACAGCCAATAAGAGCAAAGCAATAAAATTGTAGAAGAAAACACACTGTCCTATAACTCTAAAAAAAAAGTAACAAACTTATAATTTGTTCTCACTTGATTAATATTACTAATAGTAGAAGAACTTTTAATCGTAACACATTTAAATTAAATATATCCTCAATATCGTGAAACACGACATAATTAAACTCACTTGCATTGCCAATCGGTGGCGTTTACGGAATTCAAAATCTTGAATTGTAAAAAACGAATAAAAAAAGTAAAGAAAAGGGATATCATCAATTGTTGTTAAAATTTAGTTTATTTTCTTTTAAAATACTTAATCAGTTCGAGACATATATCATTTGTATGACATTAATATTTGAAAGAGGCAACACTATATATCCAGATAATATAATTGCGGTAATCTAGTGATAATCCCTCCTTTTTTTTAAACGTATCAATATTCCATTATAATCCATTCTTCATACCTATTCGGTTTTTCAAATATCATACATTTTTGGAAAGATATTCAGAAAGTTATTGTTTTTTTTAACAAGAGTCATAAAATTTAATTTTAATCATTTAGTATCTTTGCTAATCATCAATTAATTAAATCATACATATATAAAAAATAAAAAATATGTGGGGTGTTTTGAGACCTCGTTCGGTATCGAGTATAAAACTGATAACAAGGAACGGAATATTCTCGAATCAGTTAAGATTAATAGTAAATAATGGCGGAAAACAATTACCACATAAACTCCAGACTGTTCAAACTAATAGGTATATTCATATATCAAACATTTTAAGAAATAATAAAAGACCTTCAAATGAAAGAGATGCCACAGATGAAGATATGCGTCTAATCAAAGAAGAGATTGAAAAATATATAAAGGGTACTAATATAAATAAAGATATGGATCTCTCTGAGAAAAAAAAAATTATTCAAGAAGGAATTAAAAAACTAGAATCCACTATTGAAAGACAACAAGTTCGACAAACACAAGAAGAACAAGAACAAGAGCAAGAGCAAGAGCAAGAGCAACAATCGAATAAAAATGAAAGTTCAAAATCAAATAAAAATGGTAGCACAGCGAGCGGGAATAACGGTGGTGGGAATAAGAATAATGTAAATATGAATAATTTTTTTGGTGAAGGTCCCAATGGTACACCGCCTGTTAAGACAATCAATTTCTTCCAATTGGCCGTATTTTTCTTTTTATTATCTCTGTTGATGGATATGTTTGCAGCAAAGGAAGCATCTAATGAGATAACCTGGCAAGAATTCCATAATAACTTCTTAGCTAAGGGATATGTATCTAAATTAATTATTGTGAACAAATCTTTAGTGAGAGTAATGTTAAATGATAGTGGTAAATCCCATACTGATCGTAATGGCACTGACTATTATTATTTTACAGTTGGTTCAATCGAAAATTTTGAACGTAAATTACAAAAGGCTCAAGATGAATTAGAAATCGATGATTCCTTTAGGGTGCCAATCATTTATGTCCAAGAAGGAAACTGGTCGCACACTTTATTCCAAGTACTACCAACTGTATTAATGATAGCCGGTATCATTTGGTTAACAAGTAGATCTGCACAGGCTGCAGGTGGTTCTCGTAATGGGATTTTTGGAATGAGTAAATCAAAGGCTCAGAAATTTAATACCGAAACAAATGTCAAGATTTCATTTAAAGATGTAGCTGGTTGTGATGAAGCCAAAGAAGAAATCATGGAATTCGTCAGTTTCTTAAAAGAACCATCTCGTTACGAAAATATGGGTGCTAAAATTCCAAGAGGTGCTATCTTGTCTGGTCCACCAGGTACAGGTAAAACCCTTCTAGCCAAAGCTACTGCAGGTGAAGCAGGTGTTCCATTTTATTTTGTATCAGGTTCTGAATTTGTAGAGATGTTTGTTGGTGTTGGTGCTGCCAGAGTTCGTGATTTATTTAAAACTGCAAGAGAAAATGCTCCATCTATCGTCTTCATTGACGAAATTGATGCGATTGGTAAAGCCAGACAAAAGGGTAATTTCAGTGGTGCTAATGACGAAAGAGAAAATACTTTGAATCAAATGCTTGTTGAAATGGATGGTTTCACTCCAGCTGACCACGTTGTGGTCTTAGCTGGTACTAACAGACCAGATATTCTAGATAAAGCTTTGTTAAGACCAGGTAGATTTGACAGACATATCAATATTGATAAACCTGAATTAGAAGGTAGAAAAGCTATCTTCGCTGTTCATTTGGCCAAATTGAAATTAGCTAGTGGTGTATTTGATTTGAAAAATAGATTAGCCGCATTAACTCCAGGGTTTTCTGGTGCCGATATTGCAAATGTATGTAATGAGGCTGCACTAATTGCCGCTAGAGGTGATGAGACCGCTGTACAACTAAAGGATTTTGAGCAAGCTATTGAAAGAGTCATTGGAGGTGTCGAAAGGAAATCAAAACTATTATCTGCGGAAGAAAAGAAAGTTGTTGCATACCATGAAGCGGGCCATGCTGTCTGTGGTTGGTATTTAAAATATGCTGATCCATTATTAAAAGTAAGTATTATTCCTAGAGGTCAAGGTGCCTTAGGTTATGCCCAATATTTACCTGGTGATATTTTCTTATTAAGCGAACAACAATTAAGAGATAGAATGACTATGACATTAGGCGGTAGAGTCTCAGAAGAAATACATTTTTCTTCTGTTACAAGTGGGGCATCGGACGATTTTAAGAAAGTTACAAATATGGCTACTGCAATGGTTACACAACTTGGTATGAGTCCCAAAATTGGATGGATTAATTTCCAAAAGAAGGATGATAGTGATATGACTAAACCATGGTCTGAAGAGACTGGTGATATAATTGACTCAGAAGTATTTAGAATTATTCAGGAATGTCGAGACAGATGCGCCAATTTATTAACTGAAAAAGCTGAAGACGTAGAAAAGATTGCTCAATTATTATTACGTAAAGAAGTTTTAACTAGAGAAGATATGATTAATCTCTTAGGCAAACGTCCATTTCCAGAGAGAAATGATGCATTTGATAAATATTTAAATGACAAGGATTCTAAACCTGCGGACCCTAAGAAACCTGATAACGAACCAAGCGCAGCTGCATAGATTAGTTTTTCTTCTCTTCCAAATCGAATACCCTCTTCTCTACCCACATGACATAATGTCTAATATAGATATATACAGATATATATATATATATATAGAAACATCTACACATACAATAAAGAGACATGTATATAGAATTAACCGGACCTCATCTGATGTCATTCTTATCTATTGTGATCTCAGTTGATCTCGCATTTTTAGATAAGCAGATGCACATTAATCATTAACAGAGAGAGAGCGCGCGATAAAAAGAATCTCAATTTTGTGTTCTTATCCACCGTAAACGGTCGATTGTGCTAACCTTACCAGGTAATTGGTGAACTCTGGCTCCCAGCGCAAGACAAGAAACAATAAACGTCAAGGTCCTTCCTCTTTACAATCATTTGTCAGTCACTTCGTTATCTTTTCTGTCATCTGATAAAATGGAATGCCCACAGTTTTTCAATTATGTATTATTTATTCCGGGAATTTTCAAACAAAGAAACACCCGCAGCCAACCTCCCGATATCCACGGAATTTGGCACAAGTCACAGTATACACACACAGTAAAAAAAAGTAAGTCGTTCCGGTAAAATAATTTTCAATTTTGTATGGCGAGAGAGAGAGGAGAGGAGAGGAGAGGAGCTGAGACTAAGTTGCTATCTCAGGAGACAGAGAAGATATTTTATGACTGAAGACAGCATTGTCTTTAAACAAAAGAAGATGCGATTGAAATGTACCATCTGTTGTTGTTGTTGTATATATATATATCTGAAATAATTATATATAACTGCATATTCTAATGTATGCTCCTTTACACTTGTTCGTGTTGTGCTTGAGGTAATAATTAAATACATATATAATCAAAGAAAAAAAAACACTAACAACAACATTTAAGATTCGAGATGGAACCTTTAGACGAGACTTCCAGTTTGTTGGCTCAGGAAGATAACAGATTGGAACGGACAGTGAGTGCATTAGAAAGGAGTTATTCGGATCATAACTTGTCATTACCAAAAATACCTATTATTTTTTCATTATGGATGGGTAGTTTCTTAAGTTCTATTGATAGTACTATTGTAGCTAATATTATGAATGGTGTTGCAGAAGAATTTCAAGAATCTAATAAAAAACAGTGGATTGCTACAAGTTATCTATTGACAAATACTGCATTTCAACCTCTATATGGTAAATTATCAGACATTGTTGGTCGTAAATTTGCTGTCTTGACAGCTCATTTCTTTTTCGGTTTAGGATGTCTATTGACATGTTTTGCACAAAATGTTACCCAATTTGCTATTGCTAGAGCAGTTTGTGGTATCGGTGGTGGTGGTATTAATGCAATGAGTAGTATTACTACCAGTGATATTTGTACCACAAGAGAAAGAGGTATATATCAAGGTTATGCAAATATAGTCTTTGGTACAGGTCAAATTTTAGGTGGACCTATTGGTGGTATCTTTTTAGATTCTATTGGCTGGAGACCTCTGTTTGCCGTACAAGTACCTTTAATTATGTTATGTTCATATTTAACTTCAGTTAATGTGAATATTAAATTAGTACATGTTCCACCATTTAAAGAAAGATTTACTTGGAAGAATTTATCAAGAATTGATATTTTAGGTTCTAGTAGTTTGGTGATAACAATTAGTTCAATTTTATTTTTAACTTCAACGGATATGAATAAGACTATGTTGACAATAATAACAATCGTAAGTTTTGGATTTTTCTTATGGGTTGAAACTTCATTTGCTAAAGAAAGAATTATACCATTTGAATTACTTAAGGGTCCATTCGGATTATCATCAATTGCAACGATATTCAGTTCATTTATTGTCTTTGGTGATATCTTTAGATCTCCAATCTATATGCAATTGATTCAAAATATATCAGTAACAAAGTCTGGTCTATATTTATTGTTTCCATCTATGGCTACTGCTGTAGGTTCTATCGTAGCGGGCCATATCTTAAGAAAGACCAAATTAAATATAGCTCATTGTACATCCATTATCACATTTAATGGGATGATCTTACAATTTACAGGATTAATTATAGAATATATCGTGATTGGCCATGTACAACCTTCCTTAGCTGCAAAGGAAATCATTGGATCCATGTTAAAACCATCAAGTTTTGAATTACAATCTGAATCGTACACTTGGAAAATCTTATTTGTTTCTGCTGGTGTCTTAGTTACATTTGGTTATTCATTATTATTAGTGGCCACACTTGTAAGTATTGTTTTCACTGTAGAAAAATCTCAACAAGGTACAATGACTGGTATTTTCTATTTATGGAGATCCATCGGTAACGTTTTAGGGGCATCATTAACTTTAGTAATCTATGAAAATACCTTATCAAAATTATTATGGAATTATATGTTTGGAGATAGAGAGGGTTCATCGACTTACAAATTTACAAAAGCACAATATTATAAGATGATTAGTGATTCTGCCATGTTAAGAAACTCCGGATTTCCAAAGGATACATTAAGAGAATTGTTAAACGTTTATAGAAGTTCATTTCTTGTGTCATACTACCCAAATATTACCTTAGCTATATTTGGTATAATAATTCTTTGGTTTTCACTAAGAATTTACAATAGGGTTTCAAAGAATACTGAAGTTGTTTAAAATATATACATATTAACTCACTGAATAAATGCATTTTGAAAATAGTTGAATAATATATTTTTTTTATAACAGACATTTAAAATCTATACACTGTATTTAATAAATCATTCAATAATTAAATGAGGTGGAAGAATCGAATCAATAGAATCTGTTAAAGCATTAAATGTTCTCAATTTCTCCATATCAATACCTACCCTTTTACATTCATCTTTACATTCTTCTGGGAAATATGCTTTATATGGATATCCAAGGAAATGCATAATCAATATATTTTTCAATTCACTGGAAAGTAAACCATCACATAAATATAATCTAATGGCAAATATCATACTTTTACAACTCAAGGATTCAGGAACTGCTGCATAACCAGTACATAATCCAGATATTATCATAGCGTCCGTATCCTCTGGTGCATATCGTAATGAATTCCAAGTAGCATCAAACACTGGTTCTACACCAGTTTTCATTGGCTCTGATGGATTAAATATGGGACCGTTTGGGGTTATCATCGTAGGACAATGAACAATATAATTCATTCCATCTCGAGTCGGATTCAATGTCTCATTCTTACATTTTTGAAGATCTACAATGGTGATTGATCCAACTGGTTTATATTCGTTACCCAATTGTTTTCTAAACCATTTTTCAAATGGGGCACCACCAAAATAGTTGTACAATGCTAAATCAAATCCTCCACCTAAGTAACCAAACGAATTACCAGGTGATACCACCGAGTACAATCGTTTACTCTTGTTAATGTTATTATGTTGAAGTTTCTCAATAAGTGACTCGAAGTTACCATGATAAATATATACCAAATTAGGATTCTTTATTGCTGCCTTTTGAATAAAATCAGTCCATAACTGAGTTACTGTCTTATTCATATCACAGAGTATTATACGAAATGGTTTCATATTGTCGTCGGGTATTAATTATTTCCTCTGAGATTATTCAACTGTAATACATACTTGAATGGATATTGCTCAAAGTAATAAAAGTTCTAATTACAAAACATTGACAATTTACTAATTTCTTATTCAATTTAAGATTCCACAAAAAATATGAGACTATAACTATCTAATTGAAATCTATTGCATACGTACTTTGTTCAAGTTTGCTTATTAAAGGTGGGTAGTTTGAGGAATGCCTCAATTGTTTTGATGTTTATTGCTCGGTCACTGAAAATTACCGCACAAAGTTGGTTTATGTTAATAATCCTGAAATGCAGGTACTTTCGAACAAAAAAAAGTTAAAGAGATCAAAGATCTATTTATCCATAGAGAAGCGCTACAAACCACGGTTATATGTGTTTAAGGTAACATATATTGTCTATTACAGTTTATTTATGAAAATCAAAGTAGCGTAAATAAAATATAATTACATACATTACATATCATTCTTTTTACGACCAAATATTTTCTTTAATTTCTTACCAAAACCACTCTGTTTTTTGTTTGGATCATCGCCATTGTCAACTTTCGTTAAAGTTCTTCCTGACATCCTTCCGGTGTTACTGCTTTGTATCGTATTAGAAAGCACCCTTCTGTCGTCATGAACATTGGATTGTTGCACCTGATTTGAAAATTTCCCAGTAGAGTTAACACGATTTGGATCAACAAACTGTGAGTGTCCATTTCTGTTTGTGTAGTTATTACTATTCACCGGGTGGTTTGGTGTTGAAACAGAACGTTGTGCATTATTCGTGTGAGGAGGATGCACGTGATAATTAGAGTGGTGATTTTGTTCGGGATTATCTGCCGTTTGTTTCCCTTTAAACATAGAAAACCCGTTTGTTAACCTTGTTTTAGTTTCCTTTGTTGGAGAGGATATCTTTGATGACCCCTTAGATCCCGATAACTTTTCTGTGAAATCATCATCAGAATCAGAATCTTGGAACCTAGATGTCCACCCACCACTCTTTAGCAAACTTGAGACGACATTCTCTTCTTCTAATTCACCATTTTGGTGAGTTTCATTTCTATTTCCTTCTTGTTGATCATCGTTCATAATCGATTCGTCTCTTAAGGACATTTTCTTGAAACCAAGATGAGAATCATTTGTTCTTAATTTTTCAAAACTAGACTTCTTTTGTGGAGGTTCTCTTGGGTATAATATACCAACTAGATTTGGGTCTATTCCATTGTTTGTCACATCAGCCGTTGTGGTTGTAGCTCTTGAAGTTTTATTATTATTCATCGCCCTCCTTCTCGCAAAGGGCTCTCCATTGGAGACCACCCCTTTCTTTTTGGTTATTGCTACAGGTTTTGAAAATGAACTACTACGTTTTATCGCCTGTTGATCATTACTAGACGGATCAATAGCCAATGATGCAGCTTTAACAGATTGAACTGTAGCTAAGCTACTTTTCGCCGCAGACTCATTGCCATGTGGCTTAATCTGTGAATTTCTTATCTGGCTTGAATGCCTTTCAATAGTTGAATTACGATTTAGTCTTGTTTTTTCTTTTGGAGTAGGAGAAGAAGATCTTTGATTGACTCTGGCCATCATAGATTGCGGCCTCGAATATCTTTTAGAGACGTTTTGTCTCATTGGAGGGGCGAAGGTTTCAGGAATGTTTGCATTCAATCTTGTGTTTTCAGCAGTTGTCAATGATAAATATGCCCCTTCTGCAGGGGAATAATCCGAATAAACAGATGAGCTGTTACTTTTGGCGCTTGGAGTATTCTTTAATGCAGACTTTATGGGTGTGATGGACTTTGACAATTTTGGTTTTGGTACACCTAATGTATTTCTTGAGACTGATTCAAGATTAGAATTATCTGTGTTGCGTTCTTCCATCTTTGATGACATAGGTGGCTTTTTGACAGAATTTTCCTTCTTTTTATCGTTTCTTAATTTGTCCTCCAACCTTTTAGCACTCTTGGGAGGTATAGATAAATACGGATTTGCAGTACGTAGATGATGAGCAAGATTTTTATGCTCATCCTTTTTTGGTGATTGTTTATCGAAGTCAGGTCCTCTATTGTTATTATTAACGACTTCCTTCTCTGTCGATTTGATTAGATTCTTTTTTATTTTACTGGTAGAAGTAGTTTTAGTGATAGGGTTTTGAGTTTTATTCAAAATTTTGGATCCTTTGTAACTGTTTTCTTTATTCGAAACATTTTTCGTTACCTCTTGTGGTATATGTTTATTCGCATCTAATGAAATATCCAAATTATCTTCTAACTCTACATCGATTGCATCCATCGAATCAATAATATCTTCAACCGAGCTTCTTAAATTTACATCTTCTTCTGTACTTACATATGCAGAAGTACTAGAAGGTGGGGTGACAATATCATGAAGGGTTGTTATTGTAGGAGTATGGAAGTCTTTCATAGACATCGCAGTTGGGGATGTAGGAACTACCGAACTGCTTTTATCCGTTTCAAATTCAGACTGCTCTGTCGAGTCCTCGTTTCTGCTATCTCCAGCTTCTACGATGATAGTATTCTGATTCTCTAAAATATTAGCATCATCATTAGTTTTCGTACCTTCACCCTCTACATTAACTTCGTCATCTTTTTTATCATCAGTTACTTTTTCAGATTTGTCATTAGAAGGTTCTGGCGCCTTATCCATGTTATTTGGTTCATTACCTTTATTATCTCTCAGTTTGTCATCTTTATCCCCACTTAGTTTATCGTTTTCATCATCATTTGGTACTTCGGAAGAGGGTCCATCAAGAGTAATATTTAATTCAGATTCATGCTCAGCGAGTGTACCTGATGATAATAGCTTGTTTGATTCTTTAGTGACGATAGCATCATCAACAACAGTTTCATCATTAGTGTTTTCAATATTTTCAGAAGGGTTTAATCTATCGTCATTTATTTGTCCTTTATCGTCTACCTCTTTTTCCGCATTTAAAAGATTCGATTTGATTCCTTCAACAGCTTCTGAAGTCTGTTCATTTTCTTCATTTTGTTCTAATGTAGTTTGTTGCAATATTCTTTGCTCATTATGATTTTTCTCGCTGTTATTACTACCAGTTTCTAGCGAATCTTTGATAGAGGATTCGTGCTCATCTTCAATAAAACTTTTTCCTACTCCAGCTGATATTTCGTTAGAATCTATTATGTCTGGCAAACTGTTCTTAATGACAGAAACATCTTCTTCATCTAAAACAATAGGTCTGACGGTATCGTAGTTTGTTATCAAACTATCATCTGCGAAGTCAGCGAAACCATTAGAAAAATCATATGATTTTCTCTTTTTTGATACCTTAGTTATACTAGATTTCAATCTTTGTGATTCTTTCCCTTGTTGGATTTTATTTGTATGAGCTTTGGCTAAAGTTTTAGAACTTGTGTTGTCAGGAGAATTATGCCTACTACTGGTTTTTGGTTTTTCAGTTACATATGTTTCGACTGGTGGAGTTGTTTCATTTTCCTCAGGCATAGAAGTCTTAATAATATTCGTATGTCGCGGGTTTTTGGTTCTATTATTTAAGGATGCCGCCCTTATGGAATGTGTAGCTAATTTATCGTTAGACTTATGTTCATGGCGACGAGTATCATGAGTTGACGCAGAATCAATTTCAGTCATGGAATGTAGTCGGGTATCTTGATCTGTCTTCAGCGAATATCGCATACTGGATGATCTTTTTATCTTAGCCTTTGGTTTGGATTGTAGAGAATTGGGATTTTTGGTATTATTTATATCCAAATTCGAACGGACACTTTGTGATGTCTTTAAAGAGGACCTAGATGATTTTTTAGGGATAACGGTTCTATGTTCATACACTATTGGTTCATTTACAGGTACCTCAATAGAGATTAGACCATTTGGACCTGGTATATATTTTTTCACAGTTCTAACTTTAATAGGATGTGAAGGTAATGTATCTAATGCGTCTACAAATTGTGGATCACCAAAATCTGCGAAAGCTGTATTAGCATCCTGTTGTTGCATCTTTGTAATATTAGATGAACCCATCTTAGTCGGTAAACTAGATGATCGATGATATTCTCTTAAACTATTTACCGAGGAAGATTTCTTTAATTGTGATGATGGTTGTTGACGTTGTGATGTCCTTGTAATAGATCTTGTTCTTGATTGTGGTTTATCTTCTCTATGGACTGAATTTGTTCTTGATTGTGATAACGTTTTAGTTCTACCATCATTATATCTGGTACTTGTTAAAGAGGAATGTCTTTGTGTCGTAGTAGAAGTAATAGAATTATGTTTCGTCGTTGGAGGTACTACTATACTCTTCGGTCTATTAAAATTTCTTACCGATGCAGATCTAGATGGTTGGTTGTATACAGGTAATTTTGAATGATCAACCGTCTTACCATCCGGCTGTAAAGCTCTTCCTAAAGCACTAGCTGCTGCCAATGCACTAGAATCCATTGGCTTTTGAGGCCCACCATATTGGTAACGATTATCGTTTCTTCTAAACATTGTTGATTAATGAAGGAGGTTTGGGCGATAAACAAAACAAAAATGTAGCAATTTCAAAAAAGAAAATCAATTTATAGTTCACTTACTATACTGATATTCAAACCTTTTTTTTACTAAGTTGTGAAAGGAAAACACAAACAAAAATAAATATTATAGTAGTGTGAAATACCTTGTCCCTTTAATTTGAAGATCTAATGGTAAACAAAGCAGAACGATTGTATATATATGGGACCACGGATTAAATGTTAAAAATCTCTAGGAATAATATATTTTGGTATATTGTACTATAGTAATTGATTAATCTTTCCTATAAATAAACAAATGTAAACTCTTTATTAACTATGTAAATATTTGTTTCAAAAACTGTTGGTATTTAAGAAATGCCCTCTCTCCTCATGCAGAAGAAAGTCTTCCTTAATTTTCATTTTTCATAGTTTTTTTCTCCTTTCCTTTTGCTGGGTTTTCGGTTATATAATATATTATTTTTCGCTGGGCCGACAAAATGACAAAACAAGAGATCCCACACGTATAGCACTATTCTCTCTATAGTATAGTTAAACATTAATTATGAACAATAATACTATGGATCGTTATATGACAATGGCTTAATGAATGGTACGATTTGAACTTGAACGTTTGTATTATTTTTATTTTTTTACTTTTTACAATTTGGGGCTTGTTTCCTATTATATATATGTATATATGTATATGTATGTACCTATCTGGAAGTATCGACAACGTATCTACCAAGAATCTTACCGCTCTTCATTAAATCGTAAACACTTGGTAATTCTGATAGACCAACAATCTTGATTGGTGACTTAATTAGACCTCTAGAGAAGAAATCTAGAGCTTCTCTTGTGTCTGCTCTGTTACCAACGTAAGAACCCTTAATATTGATAGATTTAACAACATGTGAGAAAATTTCAGATTTAACATATGAATGTGCTGGTAAACCGACTAGGACAACTGTACCAGTAGGTCTAACGTATTCAGTAGACATGGAGATAGCTGCTTCAGAGACAGAAACATTAATAACACCTTGAGGACCACCTTTAGTAGCTTCTTTAATAGCATTAATCATTTCTTTGGAATCCTTATGTTTAGTGAAATCAATAAATACTTCACCACCTAAAGAGTTAAATAATTCTTCTTTACCTTTACCACCATCAATCCCTAATACTCTATAACCCATTGCTTTAGCGTATTGAACTGCTAATGACCCTAGACCACCAGCTGCACCTGAAATTGCTACCCATTGACCAGCTTTCAAATTAGCATCTTTTAAAGCTTTATAGACGGTAATACCTGCACACAAGACAGGTGCTACTTCAGCTAAATTGGTGCCCTTTGGAATTCTAGCGGCTTGAACAGCATCTGCAGTAGCATATTGTTGAAATGAACCATCATGAGTATAACCTGATAAATCTGCATGTTCACAATTTGATTCATGACCTGTTTCACATAATTCACATGACATACATGAACCATTTAACCATTTAATACCAGCTAAATCACCAATTTCAAAATTTTTCACTTCTGAACCCTTTGCAACAACAACACCTGCACCTTCATGACCACCGACCAGCGGTAATTTTGTAGGTAAAGGCCAATCACCTTGCCAAGCATGTAAATCAGTATGACAAACACCAGAATATTTCACATTGATAAGAATTTCATTTGGTTTTGGTACAGGTACAGGAATATCTTTATAATGTAATGGACCATTATTTTCATAAAAGATAACACCTTTTTGAGTCTTTGGAATTGTAACAGTAGAACTTAATCTTAGAACACCTTGATTCCAATTGATACTACGCTTAGGAGCAGAAATTGCACTCTTAGTTAACACTCTTAGCATAATTATTATAATAATAGAAATAAATCTTTGATTCTCTCGTTTAGATATGAATTACTACTACTTTAAGGGAGAACAAGCAGCAGATAGTAAATTTATTTTTAAATATGTTTATATAGTTAAGCAACTAAACAAATAACCTAACGATTAAAATCGATGATATCAAATTAATAGCAGTGCAACTAAAGTATGATAAAAAATAACAAACAAAAAAAAAAAGGGTTATGTGGTCTATGATTTATATAAAAATAAGAGAAAACAAGGATTAAGAATCTGACATCTCAAACTGAGCAAAAAAAAAAATATATATATATATCAAAAAAGAAAAAAAGAGATGTACATTTTGCAAGACTATACGTGAATGTAATGTTATAATAACAATTTCAAGGACAAACTTAGTTATGTTATTTAATCGTCATCTCTTATCCCTCTCCCATCGAGAACAAATTTACTTGAAAATTTCATAATTCTTCTGATCCCCTTAGAGTTCCAAGATCACAATTAATATTCATTTTGTTTATAATTTTATTATGTTGTCGCCCTCTCTCCTCACATCTCTGACCTGTTTGTTGTAACCACAGCCCGGGACCTTAGAAACGTTCCTGCAAGAAAACGTCAGTGCGATTGTTGTTTTTTTCAACAGAGAAGATGCATGACCACCACAGAGACAGAAATAGAGAGAGAGAGAGAGCACAACGAATGTCTCTTACTTAACAGCCAAAAAATGCATGATATTTTCTTTTTTACTTGTTTGGTGTACTTGATGATGAATAAGATAATGATTACTTCATCAAATTTAAATTATTTCTTTTCACGACTCCTCAAAATTGTGATTGACAGATGGAAAGAGTGGGTATTATTTCTTTCTTTTTTTCAGACGAGAGAGATGGATTTAAACCCACACGACAGGCATCTTCATACTGTTCACAACAATCATCTTAAACGTTAACTGACGTAATCTCTCTCTCTCTCTCTCTATCTCTCTCTCTTTGTCACAACATATATTTCAACTTTGAAAACAATCTTTTCTTGTGGGGGTAAATATAATAAGCAATTTACTTTGTTATTTTTGTTCAGTGGATTTTCCCGGTGGAAATTAAAAAGAGTGGGATTTCCGAAAGCTTACACCATCACTTTAAAGTAATTCAATGTGACACACCAAATCAATGAATATGGTGGGATTATAATGGAAATGATTTTTATAGATGTGTAGTAGTAGATGTTGTTTTCTTCATTCAGTATGATTTTTTTCTCTCTTTCTTACATTCTTGTATCTGAAGTGCTTGTATCTCTCTACCTTGTGTCACCTGGAGAAAATAAGAATATAGATTTTATTCTCTTGGTATTAAGGGGTCCTTTGGTATACAAGATAGATATATCGGGAAAGAAAGATTACTATATCGGTAATACGTAAATCAATACATATGTGTAAACGTATATAGTAATTTTATCTCTATTATATTTAACTTAAAGTTTTACAGAAAACAGAGTTTTAGAGTGTCTTCTTTCGTCGTTTTAAATAACGTTATTTTTTTAGTTTATAAATAAATATTTGTTTTGAATATATACTCTTCTTTAAACAGTAATATGTATCACTGGGAGAATTATCTTACATATTTTGTTTATTTGCAGTGATTCTTTTCTCGGTTGTAAGACTATTATTAGCATTTTGATCTTTAAATTTCTTGAGATGGGTCTTAATATGTTTATTCAGATTAGAAGATTCACTAAATCGTTTTTGACAATAAGGACATTCTAATGGTTTCTCTCCAGTATGCATTCGTACATGTATATTAACAAATGTAGAAGATGCAAATGATTTGTCACAATATGGACATTTAAATGGTCTTTCACCTGTATGCGTTCTACCATGTTGTTTCAAACTTTCCTTTGTTGCAAAACATTTAGAACATTTCAAACATTTAAACGGTTTATCACCGGAATGTTTTCTTATATGTCTAACCATCTTTTGTCTGGTTGGTAATGTACGTCCGCAACCGGTCCAATGACATTGATAACTAGATTGTCCCTTTGGAATATGAAAGCTTTCTAAATGATGATCTAATTCTGACTCACTATTAAAAGTTGCTGTACAATCTAACCATTTACAACGAATGATGTTATCTTCAGATTTTTTAGTTTGTTGAGGATCCTTCGAGATATCCATGATTGAGGGAGTTTCTTCTTTCACAAGTGTCCTGTCGTTAGTAACAGTAGTAGTAGTGTTAGAATTAGAACCGACAGTATTTGGAGATAATGTATAATCGACACTAGTTATACTCTCTTGTGCTGTTGTAGATTCAGGGCTTGTAGAAGTCCGACAATCTGTATTCTTACAATGATACATATGATGTGGATTTTTCATACCATTAAATTTCTGGTTTGTTGTCATATTTCTAGAGTCTACAAATTCCATATCAAAATTAATACCATGTTTACTATTAACATGATTGACAAACGAGCATACATCCTTGGATTTGAAATCACATGATTCCCATTTACAACTAGCAATAGGATCCTTAGAAGGATCGTTACTAGGATTTAATGGTAAATTATATTCTGTAATATGATCATTAAATAAATGACGTTGTAATTCAATCAATGAATTATAGTCATTACTGCAGTTATCCCATTTACATTCAATATTTTCTGATGATTGATCATTTGTCTTAAAATTCCAATTGAAATGGATAGTATTTAAGGGTTCCAACTTTACTTGATCCATGGACCGTTGGTCATTGTGATGATACAGTATTAAAGTATCATCATTATTAGAATTAGTACCAGTGGGTTTATTATCGCGTTCCAGTTTACTAGAAGACCCTTTATAATCCCTTTTAAATCTTTCCCAACTAACAGTTTTGTCACTTTGATAGGGTTCAAAAGGAGTTGTGTTATGGTCATGAAATTGAATTTTATGATGATGATGATGATGATTTTCTGATAGTTGTTGCTGATCTGTTTGTGGTAATCTTGCTGAGGTATCCTTCTTCTTCTGAAGGACCCTGGTTGGTTTACAATTCACAACTGATTCTAATAAATTAAAACTTTCAGATCGAGGAATTGGTTGATCTGTGGCTTGTGATTCTGTACTATGTTTATGGTGATGATGATTCATGTGATCAGCTAAAGGCATTTCATATAATGATGAAATTGCACAAATATCACTAATTATTTGCATGTCTAATTGTCTATTGGAGGTATGTTTATGATATTGGCTTGTATCATTACCATGGCCATGATTCATATGAGGTATAGTAGTTGCATTAGGTCCAGTATTCGATGTAGTTGTAATATCTGTATTTTCATTGCTTTCACCTACTCTTTGGCATGCCTTGTAGAATGTTTCTAACATATCTTCCTTTCCAGCAATAGATGCTGTTACAGGTACATTATTTGGTAAAGTCTGGGTATCAGTGTATTCTTGTTTTATATTTATCATATCATTTTCTTGCTTAAGAGGAAATTTATCTCGTTCAGTATCAGTAGTATTGTGGCGATTAGTAATAACAGATTTTGGTTGATGTTCTTTATCTAGACAACTGGGTTCACACGTTAAATCACAGTTCAAATCTAGAAATTGTTTGGCAAAGTCATTGCTTAGTTGGCCTACCTTATTTAATTCATTACCTTGAAAGTTGGTAGATAATGAGACAGGTTGTGTAGCGTTATTATTGTTATTATTATTAAAATTCTGATGATAGAAATTTTTCGACTGAAGAGAAGGTGGCGAAGTGGCTCCATGATAAGATAAATTATGTATATCATAATCATTCGGTATCATGAAATTTGGGTGAGTATTTAAAGAAATATTTTCCACTACAGGGTTATCAGAAGACATATTTGGATGATCTACATCACAACATATCTCTACCATCTTTGGATTACAAGGACAATTATCTTGATTACTATCGCTTGAGCCACTTAATCTTCTCTTCTTAGATAATGGTAGGTTTAACATATCATCACTTAATGAGACCCTATGGTCTCTACTTTTTGTCCTTAAGTATGGTGAGCCACCATTATTATTATTATTAGCATTATGGTTGTTATTGTTAATGTCATAAGGATGTGATTCTAATAAATTCTTTTTATCCCAATTAGAAGCATCACCTGCTGCTGTATCCATAAAAAATGAATTATTAAAATTATTAGAAAATCTATCCGGTAAAGTACCATTTGTATCCATGAATTCAAAATGTTCACAATCCATGAAGTCAGGTTCCAATACTTTTTCCTCATTAGTATCAAATGGTGAACTGGAATTTTCAATGAAACCATTTGTCATTGGTATATTTCTATTCTCTGAATTTCCATTTTTTATGATATCAGTAGTAACATTGGTTGGTAGAGTAGATCCATTTAAATTCGGAAGATGTGATGCATTATGATGGATATGACCATGAATATATGTCATATTATTAAAGTTATGAATATGACCATGAACAACACCTTCTTGAAACTGACCTTTACAGTCAGTATCATCAAGTTTCATTTTTTGCTTTTTGACGTTAACAGTTATTCAGTTTGTAACAAAAATAAATAACAAACTTGATCGCTCCTTCTATGTCTCAATTCTGTTAATATATATATATATAATGATGACAAATCCTGTTAAAATAATTCTATAATCCTAGCAAAAAAAAATAAGAAAACAGTCCATCAACTTTGACAGATTTACGATGCTCAAAATCAAACGAAGTTGTTCTAAACATCATCACTGATGCAAGTTTCAAACTTATCTAAATTCATTAAAGTGAAGAGAAGAGACTAAAAAGTTGAAAGATCAAAGGGAACCGTCGAGGTCACGAAATAGCGTCCTTCAGCTTCCCAGTGAAATTGTCGCACAAAAAGTTTTAAAGAAAATAATAAATAAATTGCACGTGACTCATAAACTTCTTGGCTCTTTTATTGCCCACGTGTGAGATGATATTCCCTAAAGTGAGTGTTAAATACTATAAAGAAGGAAACGAGTACTTAAAGGATTAGCGGTTAGTTTACGACTCATTTTTAAAGTGATTTCTTAGAAGGATACATATAAAGGAAACGTTGTCATTGATAGTCGGATACTACTAAGTCACCCACTGTTAGTGCCAGTTATTAAAAGAAAAGCAGAAAAAGAGAATGTCAGGCAGTCCTCGTTCGGTGTGTGTGTATTGTGGTTCATCCGCTGGTAGAAACCCTGTTTATTCCAAAGATGCTCGTGAATTGGGTGAATTATTTCATAAACTTGGTTGGCAATTGGTGTATGGTGGTGGTACTACTGGTCTGATGGGAGAAATTGCTAAAGCTACAATGGGGCCTCGTTATGATGGTCGTGTCCATGGTATTATCCCTAGTGCTTTAGTCTCTAAAGAGCGTAATTCTAAGGATGACGATAATGAAAATGATACAAGTTCAATTAAGTCAACAGAATTAGAAGATCAAATAAAGATGGATGTGGATAATCATAAAGGTTCTACACCAATTTCTTGGAAATTTGGGAAAACTACCGTTGTTAATGATATGCATTCAAGAAAGAGATTAATGGCTGATGAAAGTGATACATTTGTTGCTATGCCTGGTGGTTATGGTACTTTTGAAGAAATCATGGAATGTATCACTTGGTCTCAATTAGGGATACATAATAAACCTGTAATTCTTTTCAATATTGATGGATTTTATGATTCATTGTTAGAATTTATTTCACATTCAATTGAAGCTGGATTTATTAGTCATTCTAATGGTAATATTGTACAAGTAGCAACTACTGCTGAAGAAGTTATACAAAAGATTCAAGAGTATCAAGTCCCAGAAGGTAGATTCAATTTGAAATGGGATGATGAAGGGAAACCAACATTGTAAAAATAAGACAAAAAATGTCTAAAATTGTGAACTTTCCTTCACTTTGAAAGCACCTTCTTTTTCTAAGCAGGCCTCTCGAGAGGATACAAATTTTAGTATTAGTATTATTTATAAATGTATGGAAATTATCTGATCGGTTCTGTATATATTTGCAACTAGTTATTTACATACAAAATTGTTATATTTTTAATTGCATTTGTCTTTATATATTTTCTGTCAGGTCATACCTCTCAGTCTCTGCGGGAACTTCATCGACGCCTATGGCTTTTTTTCTTTTTGATGGCTCTTTGAAAACCCATCAACGAGTCAAGTAAATAGAAAGAGAAAGAGAGAGAGAGAGAGAGATTCTAATGCCTATATGAACATCTGCTTTAAAGATGATTCTGGAAAAATGAAGAATGTTTAATATAAAATTTTGAATTTGACACCAGAGAGGTTCTAGATATAAAAATAATAATATGGTAGATGAAAAGAAGCCTGTAAAACCATCGAAATCGGTTAAGAATGTCAAAGCACCAAAAAAAATATTTACGAATCCTGCATTTCAAGCGATGGGTATACCTGCAATGAAATTACCATCAAGAAATTGGACAATATTTTGGGTTGCTGTATCTGCTGCTGTGGGAGGTTTTGCTTATGATAAATATCAGCAGAAACAAATTATAACAAAATATTCAAATATGGTAAAACCATTAGCTGAACAGAAAATGGATACTAAAACCATCCCCAGAAAGATTACAGTGTTTATTGCTCCTCCTCCAAGTGATTACCTTGAAACATCTTTAAAGATATGGAGACGATATGTAAAGCCTGTGTTGTATTATGCTGGTTTAGATTACGATGTTATTGAAGAAGATAGACAAGGGATGATTAGAACAGAAGTAGCAAATAGAATCAGACATTTAAGGAAACTTGCCATTGAAAAGACACAAAACGTAAACAACGTAACAGAAAAATCAAAGGAACCTGTAAAGGAGTTAACAAAATTAGAAGAAATTGAACTTGCCAAAGAATATAAGAAGAATTTCGATTGGAGAGATGCCATTGGAATATTTTATAAACATGCTAAACCAGAATCTATAGTAAGCGAAGATTTGGACTCTACAGATCCATCGTTAGTTGGAGGGGTGATATGTATCGGTAGAGGGGCCTATAAGGAGTATCTTACTGGGTTACATGAAGGTCTTTTGGGACCTTTAGAAGCACCGGTACCTGAGCCTTCTTTAAAACTATCCGAACATGATACAGAACCATCAAAAATTATCAAACTTGGAGAAAATGAAGTTACTGATATTCATGAGGAAAAAATTAAAGTCATGGAAGAACAATTGGAAGATGTAAAGGTTCTTTCTTCTGACGAACCAAATTCTGTTCAAGGTATTTCGGAAGAAAATAAAACTGAAGAAGAATCTGAAACAAAAGAAATCGATTCAAAGGTATTAAAACCATTCATACAACCACCTGAATATGATGCATCTCCTTTCCCGCCTTTGGAACTAAACTCACAAGGAAATATAATTAAAGATAATAAAACAGATATTCCAATATTGGTACATCAACCACTTTTGGTTATTCCGATTCCAAATTTAATTGGATTCCTTGCAATTCCACAAAGAATCTACAGATTTTACAGAAAGAGATATCTTACAGAAGAAATTTGTTCAGAAGTAGCAGATTTGGTGCTGCGTGAACATGTAAGACCATTCGAAACACCAAACGATATACAACTGGCCGTAGACGAAGAATATGATTGGCCAAACTCGTGGGTGAAACAGGGTATTAAGAGGGAAAGTGAATGGACTAGAACTATTGTGACGGATCCCCGTATCACACAACTCATACATACATGTAATAAACAAGTGTCCGATGAAGTTGTGAGTCCTATTGCATCCCTGGTAGAAAATAATTCTGATAATCATTAGAGATGATAAATATATATTTATATGCAGATATATGTAGATATAGTAATATTTCATGTACATACTAGGAACTACATAGAAGCTAGCATTCTCAAGTGACCAACAAGAGAGAAATAGTTCACAAGATCGATGGGTCACATGATTTTTGGTCGCTCCATAGCAATTTTATGTATTGAATTATATTGCGCCCTTTCATGGGAAAAAAAAAAGGAAGAACAGGGGACCCAAACACCCATTTAACATATCAAAGAATTAATTAGCAGCTGTAAAATGAATAAAAGGACAGTACATTACTCAGAATAATTCTGACGATTGACTGTCTTATAATAGTACCAGACTGCTATACTTTACAATAAGTGGCAATTGTTGAAAACATAGAATATATTTTAATATTCCTTTAAAAATGAATATGTTCTTTAAGTCTCCTATTGATATCGAAATTCTATTAGATGGGGAAGAATCAAGGAAACATGTTGAAGTGCCCACTTCAACAGGCTCGCGTAATATATTGAGAAAGGAATCACTTCCATTGATAGAAGATGGAGAATCATTAAAAGGTATCGTGACGCTTCGTGTAAGAGAAGGTAAGAGAGTAGAGCATTTGGGTGTAAAAATATCTGTGGTAGGTTCAATTGATATGCAAAAAGTTGGTGGAGTAACACCTAGTTCAGCGTCAAAGGGTTCCTCTGCATCCTCAAATGCCTCAAATTATAGCGCAACAGACTCTAAAAAAAAACAAGTGGATCAATTTTTGTATTTAAGTTATGATCTTTGTCCTCCAGGTGAATTGCAACATTCTCAAAGTTTCCCCTTCGCTTTCAAAGACTTAGCTAAAATGTATGAATCATATAGAGGAAAAAATGTGGACGTTTCATATTACATAAAAGTTACAGTCACTAGAAAATCTACAGATATATCTAAATTCAAAAGATTTTGGGTATACTTATACAATGATATCTCAAAAACTCCCAATAACGTGACAACTACTAAAACAGGTACTAGAAAGATCACAAACGAGTATACTGACACCGGAAATGGGGATGAGAATAAACCGAACGAAACAGGGCTCACCTCTGAAACCCAAGAAAATGGTCACGAACAATCTAGTGCTATTGCAACATCTCAGGAGAATGCAGTTGTTCCGAAGCCAGTAAAACTAGATATTGGTATTGATAATTGTTTACATATAGAATTTGAATACGTGAAATCTCAATATACTTTGAAGGATGTTATAGTAGGTAGAATATATTTCTTATTAACGAGACTGCGGGTGAAATATATGGAATTAAGTTTGATAACAAGAGAATCATCGGGAGTCAAGCAAAATAGTGTAATCATTGATACAACAAGTATCAGATTTGAAATAATGGATGGGTCCCCTGTAAAGGGGGAAACGATACCTATTCGTTTATTCCTAGGGGGCTATGATTTGACTCCTAATATGAGTTGCAATTATTTTACAGTCAAGAACTACTTAAGTCTTGTAATAATCGATGAAGATGGGAGACGGTACTTTAAACAATCCGAGGTGGTTCTGTACCGTACTAGATAACATTTCCACGCTCTTATATAATACAATATACATAGACAGTAATCATATATTGGGCCAGCATTTTTAAATCTCCATGGAAGTAGCTGTTTTCTAATCGTCGCTTGTACATACACATATGCACAGAATAACATGTCTTCAGCCTTGACTTGGGATATGGAAGCATGCAATTGCATAGTGTCGCCTTACGTATCGTATTCTGTAAACACTCCCTTCTTCCCTTGCTGCTGCTTCCTCCCTTGTGCACTCATTAGATTTGTTTATTTGTCTGTTTGCTTACTGTAATCTATTACTACAGCGATCGCATTAAAAGAAACAATTTCAACGGTCCCTTCGGCAGCCAAAAAAATTTGATGTTTTTCCTAATGCGGAAATACATAAATATTAGACTGCCTCTGCATAATACAAGGTAAAAAATGCAAACAGTGCGATCTCTAAAGTTTTACTTGACTGATCATTTCTTCCCTTGTAATAGCATTTTTTTTTTCAGGATGATTTGATATTTACATGTTTAACATTAATTTATAAACAAGGTGATGTTTTTATTATATTATATAAGCGTCTTTCTTTGTAAATTGTTATTTTCCTGATCTTTAGCCCTTGTTAATCATATAAAGTGATCATTATCAAACCAGCTACCTTTCCAAATCAAAACCAGACTTAGATTAGAACAAGTCAGTACAAGTCATGTTGGAACTGGTTGCATTACTGAGTCTTCTGGTGTCTCTGACAACTGGTTCATTAGCCATTGCATTGACATCATTGTTTAATGAAAACAGAGCTGTATTGATTATTATTGCATGCTCTTCTATCTTATATGCCCTAACAGTTCTAATAAGATTAATTTTATTCCTACCTTTGAATAAGTATTTTATACGATCAACCAATATTTTTTTTCAATTAGTAACTTTAGCATGTTCTGTAGAATATTTTAATCAAACAACCAAGCATATTCCTTATCCAAGCAAATTATACAAGCATTTAACGATAGCATTTCAATCTGCATTATTATTCAGTCTTTTCTTTAATGGTATATTTACAGGATGTGACACTTCTGCACAGAAAGTAGAAACTGAATTTGAACAAAATCATCAAGAGGATGAAGAAAAGAATACACAATCATATAATACAGATACCAATATAAATAACAAATTTATTCCATTAAAGAATTCTGCACAAACTTTAACTCCTGATATGGCCAATGGATATGTTAATACCGAAAATAGAGTCAACTGGGTTATGAATGAGTTCGGAAAGATTAAAGTTTCGGATGATATATCTAATTCTTCTGTTGTCAGACATCAGTTGACACCAATTAAATTCCCATATAGATCTAGATCATCTACTTCCAATAGCACATCAGATAAGATTCATAAGAAAGCATCAATTAAATTTAGAACAAGAAAATTAAACATAAAGTCGCCATTCAAAAACAGAAAGAATAATGTAATACAGGATAATCTGGAGAAATTGCCAAATAATAAGACAAATTTGAATGCAAGATATGTCACAAGATTATCTACCATATCAGATTTACCAAGAAGTTTCCTAAATATGTTATCAAATGCATCATCTTCTGAGGTAAATAGAGTCGATAGACCGGTATCTGCAGTTATGGAATCTACAAATATGAGAAATCAACAACCATTTTCAAATGATACATTATTAAAATGTAGATCCCAAATGCAACTTGAAAGAGATGCAATAGAAAGAATGGATCACACATTACTTCCTTCCTTCTTGAATATCCCTTTCCCTATGGTTGCTGAAGAATCTGCACCTAGTATAAAGACAGAGGCTACACGTCCTTTGTCACCTTTAATCACTCAAAACCAAATCAGTCAAGAAGAAACTGACAATGAAAATGACAAAACCTTTAATGCTGATAATGATATTCATAAGGAAATTGGTAATCTCAGCGGACAAAGTATAGACATTTTAGAACAAACAGAACTTGCTGATATCTCAGAGGTTCCAGGAGAATCTTTCTTAGAAGATTCATATGAATTAGAAAAGCCTTCCCACATAGAGTTGCCTCAAAATGTTACACTAGATATGTGGGAGAAGGATAGTAATAGATACCTAGACAGAGCTGATGATTTACAAAAATCACGTATAATCCAAAATAAAAACATGATTCCGGAATTTGGCTTAAGCAAAGAAGACTTAGCCTCTCCTTCACCAGTTTCTTCACTACCAACCAAGAAGAATAATTTTAGATTTCCTCTAAAACAAATAATTGAAGCATCTCAAGTTCTGCAGGAACCACATTTGTCACAACAAGATGATATATCCAGTTCAGATGCAGTAAGTGAGTTGGATCGGTATTTGAAAGAATTAAGTATTACTGAAGATGATCCAGGGCACTTACTGGAGGAGAGTTTTAGAAATGATAATACTACATCCCTTATTTTGGAAAGTTCCTACAGAGAACTAATAGAAACAGGCAATAACCACTCTCCTACAAAATCACTTGTCTCAATAATTAGTTCCGGTAGCATGAAACAACATAGACAACAGAAATCACAAGGTGCAGTTAACAATTTATTATATAGCTCCGCGTCACATGCAAAATCTAATTCACAACCAAGTTTTAGGTTTCCTACCAACGGAAGTAACGTTGTATTATCGTCTACACAGTCATCTCCAATCAAATCGCACAGCTTCAAAAGATTCAGTAAGAAATTATCAATATCAAATTTAAATGATACCCATTCACACTCCAGATCGAACGATCATCCGTTTGATCTGCATAACATGTATACGAAAGACCATAGTAGAGGGAAAAGTGTAGACTTTACTTATCTACGTTCCATACAGAGTCAACATTCACCTACCAAATCTATAACCACCACGAACTCAATTACTAACTCGAGTAGACGGAATAGTGCCATCCCTGAAAATACATCAAGAACTGTCAGTAAAATATTTCAAAATAAGCATGCAGAAAGTACATATCTCATGAATTCCGAAGACTTATTTAATATTACGCTAAAACGTCGAACAGAACTATCCCTATCTCAGGAGCAACCAAATTCTGATGATTCCGCAATAGAATCACAAGAATCAGGACCAAGTTATCCAGATAGTGTAGTTGGTGAATACGATAGAGAGAGATGGACCACATTACAGAATCTTGAAGTTTAATAGTCTACAGAAGGACTAATTGATAAAATATCTATTTAATTTCCTGCATCCAACAATGTTCACGGAATCCATTCATCATTTCCAAATCAGAGGGACCTTATTAACTCCTTTATATTTTCCCTTATTGCATGTTAAATCAACTTATATATATCTATATAATATATATTAATAATACATAAATATTCAGATATCCAATAAACCAGGTTTCGGACAAGAAGTTATGCAATCATTGTGAGTGGATTCCCTGATAGTGTAACGTAGTATTGTCATTATATAGCATACGTGAAACACCCATGCATCCTCATCGCGGTCAGTTGAAAAAATTTGAATGAGCTTATTTCCAAACTATCTAACCGTTAATAATGCTTCGAAATTAAAGCATACTTTAGAATATATAAAGGTTTATATTAACATTCAAGTTGAAGTCCAAAACACCAACAAATTGACTTCAGAAATTCAATATTTAAGGTAGGTGTGACATTAGAAATAATATATACCTTTGAGCGAAATGGATTCCGGATTGTTTGATGTCTTTGGAGAAGATCCAGCTATCGATATCGATATGTCTGACACAGAGGAGGTTATAAACAATGAACCAACTCAGATTGATAAGAAACATGAATTAGAAGATAAAGAAGAAGATGGTTCCAAAAAGCTAAGACCAAATAAAACATCGGATGGTAAAAAACAGAAGAAGAATGAAGCAGCCGTTCCTGTCGTCACAGATTCTTTCGAACAAGAAGCATCCAGAGAAGTTGATGCGTCTACAGGTCTAACCAATGCTGCTACTACACAAGTCGAAGAGGATGGTAAGGTGAAATTGTCGCATCAAGTTCGTCATCAAGTCGCTCTACCTCCCAATTATGACTATAAACCAATCGCAGAACACAAGAGAGTAAACCAAGCTAGAACATATCCTTTTACCTTAGATCCTTTCCAAGACACTGCTGTTTCTTGTATTGATAGAGGTGAATCTGTTTTGGTTTCTGCACATACATCAGCTGGTAAAACTGTTGTGGCTGAATATGCTATCGCTCAATCATTGAGAGACAAACAAAGAGTTATTTACACATCACCTATCAAAGCCTTATCCAATCAAAAATATAGAGAATTACTAGCCGAATTTGGTGACGTTGGTCTAATGACCGGTGATATTACAATTAATCCTGATGCAGGTTGTTTAGTCATGACTACAGAAATTTTGAGAAGTATGCTGTACAGAGGTAGTGAGGTTATGAGAGAAGTTGCCTGGGTTATTTTCGATGAAGTTCATTACATGAGAGATAAAGAGCGTGGTGTTGTTTGGGAAGAAACTATTATTCTATTACCAGATAAGGTCCGTTATGTGTTTTTGTCTGCTACTATTCCTAATGCGATGGAATTTGCTGAATGGATTTGTAAGATTCATACCCAACCCTGCCATATTGTGTACACTAATTTCCGTCCAACACCTTTACAACATTACCTTTTCCCTGCTCATGGAGATGGTATTTATTTAGTCGTTGATGAAAAAAGTACATTCAGAGAAGAAAATTTTCAAAAGGCTATGGCTTCCATCAGTAACCAAACTGGTGACGATTCGGGTTCAACAGTATCGAGAGGTAAGAAAGGCCAAACCTTCAAAGGTGGGGCTGCAAAAGGTGATGCCAAAGGTGACATCTACAAGATCGTAAAAATGATTTGGAAGAAGAAATATAACCCAGTTATTGTCTTCTCGTTCAGTAAACGTGATTGTGAAGAGCTTGCATTAAAAATGTCTAAATTAGACTTTAACTCTGACGATGAGAAGGATGCTTTAACAAAGATTTTCAATAATGCTATTGCGTTGCTTCCAGAGACAGATAGAGAATTACCACAAATCAAACATATTCTCCCACTTCTAAGAAGAGGTATCGGTATCCATCATTCTGGTTTGTTACCTATTTTGAAGGAAGTCATTGAAATTTTATTTCAAGAAGGTTTCTTGAAGGTGTTATTTGCTACCGAAACGTTTTCAATTGGTTTGAATATGCCTGCAAAGACTGTTGTCTTTACTTCTGTAAGAAAATGGGATGGTCAGCAATTCCGTTGGGTTTCTGGTGGTGAATATATTCAAATGTCAGGTCGTGCAGGTCGTCGTGGTTTAGATGATCGTGGTATCGTTATTATGATGATTGATGAAAAGATGGAACCCCAAGTTGCCAAAGGCATGGTTAAAGGTCAGGCTGACAGACTGGATTCATCATTCCATTTAGGTTACAATATGATTCTAAACTTAATGAGAGTTGAAGGTATTTCTCCTGAATTTATGTTAGAACACTCATTTTTCCAATTCCAGAATATCGTTTCTGTCCCAATCATGGAAAAAAAATTAATCGAGCTTGGAAAAGATGAAAAGGAACTTGTTATTGAAGATGAAGTAAATGTCAAGGAATATTATGAGACTAGACAAACTTTATCAGGTTATAATGATGATGTTAGAAAAATTATTACACATCCAGCTAACTCGTTAAGTTTTCTACAACCTGGTAGGTTGATTAAGGTTAATATTGACGGTAAAGCAGATTACGGTTGGGGTGCAGTAGTTGATTTCGCAAAAAGAATCAACAGACGTAATCCAACAGAGGAATATAGTGACCATGAATCGTACTTTGTTAACGTGGTTGTTAATACTATGTATGCTGACTCGCCCATAAATCTGGTTAAGCCATTCAATCCAGTCTTCCCAGAAGGTATTCGTCCAGCTCAAGAAGGTGAGAAATCTATCTGTGCTATGATTCCGGTTACATTGAACTCTGTAGAAGCTATTGGTAACTTACGTTTATTTATGCCAAAGGATATTAGAGCAAGTGGCCAAAAGGAAACTGTAGGAAAATCATTAAACGAAGTGAAACGTAGATTCCCAGATGGTATACCTATGATTGATCCTATAAAAAATATGAAGATTGATGATGAAGATTTCAAGAAACTGCTTAGAAAGATACAGGTGTTGGAAGAGAAATTAACAAGCAATCCTTTGACAAACTCTGTCAGATTAGAAGAGTTGTACAACAAATACAGTAAAAAGCATGCTCTTCAAGAAGATATGAGAAAATTGAAGCATAAGATAAATGAATCACAGTCAGTCATTCAGTTAGATGATTTACGTCGTAGAAAGAGAGTTCTAAGAAGATTGGGATTCTGTACTACAAATGATATTATTGAATTGAAGGGTAGAGTTGCTTGTGAAATTTCAAGTGGTGATGAACTATTATTAACGGAATTGATCTTCAACGGTAACTTCAATGAATTAAAACCGGAACAAGCTGCAGCACTATTGTCATGTTTTGCGTTCCAAGAACGTTGTAAAGAAGCACCAAGATTGAAGCCAGAATTGGCAGAGCCATTAAAGAACATGAGAGAAATAGCCTCTAAAATTGCAAAGATAATGAAAGATTCTAAGATAGAGGTTGTAGAAAAGGATTATGTTGAAAGTTTCAGACATGAATTAATGGAAGTGGTTTATGAATGGTGTAAGGGAGCTACATTTACTCAAATATGTAAAATGACAGATGTTTATGAAGGGTCTTTAATTAGAATGTTCAAGAGGTTGGAAGAATTAGTTAAAGAATTGGTTGATGTCGCTAACACCATTGGTAACACTGCTTTGAAGGAAAAAATGGAAACAATTGTTAAAATGATTCATAGAGATATCGTGTCTGCAGGTTCTTTATATTTGTAGTTCACAGTTTTTTATTTACATATATAACATTTTATATCTATATGTTCATATAGGAATTTATGTAGCATTGTATAATATTATCATTACTTATTTAATCAAAAATAAGATATATATTTAATTTTTTAAGTAAGCTGGTGTCCTCCTCCATTATCTTGTAAAGAATTTTTTATTGAAAATTCTAAGTACTTAAAAAAACATAAAAATTTCAAGAAAGCCATCAACATGAATTAAGAATCAGATCAACTTCTTTATATCTAACTAAATTAAAGATAGTACAACTTACCTATAATAATGAAGGATACGATTGATCTACCAACTAGTAGATTAGGGTCTCTTTATAGAGATTTCAGAGACCTTAAGGATCTTAACCCCGACGGATACCAAGCGAACATTATTACGTGGGAAGATTACTTCCTTACAAATCTATTGAATGATACTAATACACTCTCAGTTAATTGTGGTAAGAATCTATTACATAAGCTTAATAATGGAATATATGGGGAACCGCAAAGTATAGATGTTGTTATCGATGAGCTTGTTTCAAAGAAAATTTTGACACCATCAGAAACATATTTTGACATAACAAAAGTAGATACAGGTAATGATTCTAGCAATAAAAGTATATTATCTAGATTATTTGAATTATTGAGATTGGAGAATGGACAGAAATTTACGTCGAGGCTTGAGAAAGTCAGAGACACATATTTAAAGACTGATATATTAATCGTCAATAAAAATGTTAAGAAATCAGCAGAGAAGATAGCAGATAAAATAAATAAAAATATTATCGATAAATCCTCTGAAATAACAGAGTTAGTAATGAGTACAGACGAATTTTTAAAAACCACTGAAATTAGTGAAATATGGAAGGACAAGACAGACCAGAATATAATGCTTTTTTATCTTGAACATTATCTTCATCTTATCATTACTGACCAAAATATTGTCAAAGTAATTGCAGATTTAAACAGGAAAGAATTGGAGGTATCCAGCCAAAAAATTACGGATGTTGATATGGGGATAGTAGACATAAAACTTACACTTGATAATTTGAATAAACAAATAGTAAAGTTGGAAAATGAGATTAGAGGAATCGAAACAAAATTATATTCTGATACATATAAATCATTGTCTAGGACAACACAGAAAGGAATTCTAAAGAATAAAATCATTTTACAGAGATATTTGGAGAAATTATCAGGTAATAAAAACAATTTAACTCAAATGCTGAGACAATTAAACATGTCGTTGATCAATAAAACAATGTTTGATACATTGAAACAATCCCACGCAGCAATTTTGTCAATAAATAATAACATTGGGAGCATTAATAAAGTAGCAGAATTATTAGAAGATATAGACGTTGAAAATGAGAAGGCTAATGAACTGAATGATATATTGTCGAAAGCAAATGATCTTGACAATTCTATATCCGAGGATGAAGTTAACATCGAATTAGCTGAATTAGAAAAACAAATGAAAGGGGAAAAACAAGAAAAAACAACTGCTGAGGTCAGTAAAGATTCTTCTGTTGACGAATCCGAAGTACTAGAATTACTTAAAAACATTAGTCTCGAAGATAAAAATTTCGAAAAAAGAGAACAAAATAATTCCCATACTGATATAATCAGAGAAAAGAAACTTGAACCAGCAAATTAATACTCGATAACTTATATGTACTTAGAAACGTAACAAATACAACACTTTGAATGTTTTATAATATAGTATATATAGATATATATATATTGCGAAATATGACCTAAAATGTCTTGATAGGGGTGGCATATTTCTATAATAGGAACATAAAACTTTAAATTTTAAAAGCATCTAACTTCATTATTTATCATCATCATTTTTTTCAAGAGACACATTATTGCCATTGTATGTGTTTTTTTCTTGATCCTCGTTCAAATCGTCAGAATTTACCAACTGATAAACGTTTGGTGTTACGGATCTTGATTGTATATTGGTATCTGATTGTTCTCTATTAATTTGAGGATCGCTTGCGGCTATGATTCTTGATAATGGTTGTTGCTGATTGTTCAGTTCCGTACGATGTTCTGAAGGTAAATACGGTGAAGAAGATGCCTGGAAATGTTGTTGCTGCGATGGTGAAGTTCCCCACCAAGAAGAGAATCCTGAATAAACTTTATTTAATAGGCCTGCTTGTTGAGCCTCTACTATTTTTATGTTTTTATCTGCAATATTTAGAGGTTGTAAAATTAAAGCACTTCTTGGTGTTAATTCCAATTGTTCCAAAGTTTTCATCTCGTCAGATTCGGAAAACGTCATACGAGGAATATTTCGATGAAAAGCATAAGGATGATCTCCGTCAGTTCTATTTACATCAACCCATGTTCTAACCTCGTTCAAAATATCATCAGATTTAAAAGTACGTGTCAATGTTTCACTATTAGTTAACCTAATTTGTAAAGTACAGTTGGCTGTATGTAATCTTCTTTTATCCTTAATATTATCACGAACCTCAATAGGCTCTGTATTAAAATCCTGTGAACGACCCTCTGTAGCTTTTCTTTCCTCTTTATCTGCTTCCAATAATCTTAAAATACGTTCACGTTCCTCCTTCTCAGCTCTACGTTCCCGCACGACTTCATCATGATATACCTGTTGAGTTGTTTCTTGAACCGATTCTCTAAATGTTCCCGATGGTACTTCTGATTTTGGTTTATCATGAGGAATAGATTCAGGAACTACTCCTAACGAATGCAACAATTGTCCCCACATCGAATGAGTCGAATCACCTTGTAAGATAGTCTTAATCTTACCATTAAAGACTAGATATACGCTAGGCACTACAACATTAGGAAATACCTGTTCAAAATATTGGAACTGAGGTGTTCCTTTAACTAATTTCAACCAAACAGCGGCACCTTTCAAATGAGTAACATTGTGGTCATCTACTTGACACCATTGGTTAAGCCAATCATCTGACTGATCACTATTATAAACTACTAGTATTCTATTAGTCTTTAACGACTCAGTGACTGCATCTTCCACTGAATCTAAAAATAAGTTTGAAATCATGGAATGTGGTTGTTTATGACGATTTTTTACTAAAGTTATCAATTGATTTTTCAAAAATATACTTAATTATTCATATAATTATCTCTTCACAACCCCAAATTTTGCAATATCTGACTATTTAACTAAATAAATAATATATGAAACTAAACAAAACTGCTCAAATAGTGGTAAACTTAACAACAAAATGGAGAAATTCCCCTCATAAATGGTTTCTTTTTACTGAAGGAGTTAACGCTTTATAACATTCAAAATGTTATTCCATGTGAACATGTATCCCTCTTCTCCCCGTTTATTTTCCTGCATTGTTGCGTTGCCGTCATAGTAATTAACTATTATCCATCAAACTTCAAGAATGTTCTGAGAAGACAAGTAATTTAATATATTTATATAAATTTTATTCTCTGAATACTCAAGGTACATTATACAATGAAATAGTACTAGTTTTCAAAAGAGAGAGATGTAGAGGAATCAGATAGGAGCGAAAGACTAAATTCGATGTTTTTGGTATCTTCATTTTGAATACAATCAGTTGAACTATGCACTGTTGTAAATATATCATCACTTAAATCCCCTCTCTCATTCTCTTTGAAATCTGTTAAGATATTATTAAATAGGAAATACGAAAGAAAACTTCTGGCATTCTTATGAGTTGAGGGAACAACTGTTCCCAAATATAAAATTCCTCATAAGTGACCTGGTTTCCTCCCCGTTACACAACATGTCAGACGTGGTAATCTTCTATTACATGCTATACATTTGCAATAACTAATCAAAAACAAATTACAGTATAACAATCAGAAATACATACACATTACAATGAAGTAACTGATTATCATCAAACGTTGCATTATTTTCTATTTATACTAAAACTCTTGAAAATTTTTCTTCTTCTTCTTTCCGCTGACGAATTTTCGTTTGCAATTTTTTTTTGTTTTCCGTGCGATGACACTACTCAATTTAATGTTCAAACCTGTTAGGGCTTGTTTTTAGTCTTTAAATAAGTGATGGTAATAGATGCAAGGTAGGACAGCTAAAGTAGTTTGAATGGATTTTCGAGGTTACGTGGGTCCTCCTATATAGTACTAATGATATTATTATAGATGATTTGTCTTACAAAAAAAGTTATGTAGGGAGGAGAGAAGGGGGAAGCTAATCTAGGTTATATGCATAATTCTCACCATCAGCAACGATATAATTGTTTTGTACTAGAAATTGAACCGCTGCTTTGAATTCACCAACACTGAAATCACTGACTTGGATTCTAACACTATTGATCAATTCTTGTTCCTTAAATTGTACTCCTGACACTTTGATTGTACGCGTAATGGCAGCCCTCAATAATTCTTGTTTCCACTGGGAGCTTAACCCTTCGGGATGTTGAACGGTGTTTGAAGTGGTTCGAGATGAACCTGATGTCGATTTAGACCCAGTAACCGACTTCTTAGTTACTACCTTTCCCATAGGTATCAAGATCTTATTATATTTGATTTTATCGATGTTTGGTTCATAATTTAAATTCAATTTCACATTGAGACCATCTTTAATCATTAAATGTGATGAAACAAATGATTTCAATACAGCTTGCAGAATATTTTTGTCCAATTTAGTTAATCTATGCAATTCATTAAATGATAATTCATCTCTGTCATTAAATTCTTGTAAAACACATGCCTGCAATAGTGTTACATCAAATGTAATTTCTTTATCATATGCTGGAATATCGAATGGACAATTGACTTCACAACGTTGTAACTGATATATTGGTGTCACATCTTGAAGCTCACCATTGTTGATTCTTTTTTCATAAAAGTTCATTAATTTGTCCCATTGTTCATGAATTTCAGGGGGTATCTTAATATCCTTATAATCATTTTCTGAAAATTTATCATTAAATTTGCTTCTTTGTAAGACAATTATGTGAGATTTTAATTTTTCATTTTCATTAAAATGGTCATAAGCTGTAGTCAATCTAGACATATCAGAAACTTCCTTTAATAAATTCTCTAACATGATTATGTCATCTGATGAACTATATCCTTTCTTTAATTCAACAATTAATTTCATTATTGGACTACGATGGATTCTAAATAGCATTGCAAAATCTTCAAAATTAATAATAAGTTCCTTAAAACAATAATCACATATAATTTTGGGTAAATTTGCCCCAAATCCAAATATTTTTGGAATCTTAACTAATTGATTTAGATAGGAAGAATGAGGAAATAACAGCTTTTGTTTATGTCTAAAATCATTAATAGGTAGCCTATAATTACTATTCAGAAACATATTTTCCACATCTTCAGATAGTTTATGTAACTTATCGATTGATAAATTAATTTCTTCTTTAAATGCTTCCAAAAAAATATCCATCATCGATACGTTTTCATTCAATAATAAATCATTTACACAATCCTTAAGCATCTCTTCTTGCTCAGGATCATGAAAATATCCTCGTAAATCAGAAACAGTTCGTATCAATTTACTTTTATCTAATGGGTTAAAACAACCATTAAGATTGCCAATAATAACCATTTTTTGAGCATTGAAATAATCCTGCGAGTCTATCCGTCCATCTTGACTGACCTTTTTACAAAATTTAGTAACAACCGTTCTAAAGAGTATTTTTCCCTGTTTATTATATCTAGAATCATTTTTACAAATATCAAACATTTTAGGATAAAGGGATGCCTTGAATAGTAGACTACCCCAAACTTTTCGATATAAAGTCTCTAAACTCAATTCCTGAAAATGTGAAGCGAATTCAAGTTCACGTTCCATTGCATCCTGTAAACCAGATGCAAATGTTGGTCCAATAAATGCTGGTTTGCGAATATTTTTACTGTAATATTTTTCGACATTATCAAAGTAAATTGCCCTCATGTCAATAGTATCTGGAACACGAATTAATGGTACCCAAATATGCAACCATTTGTCAATATCCATATTCAGGGATCTTTGAGAATCCAAAAATTCGTTAACAAAGGCTGGAAAGTTATCTTTGTAAGTATCTATTATTGTGCCGATCATAATAGCATGCATTATTGTGTTAGCATCATCATACCGTTGATCACCATATACAAGTTTTGTGAAATTTTCCAGAACATAACTAAGAATTAGAAAAAGTTCTTCCATTAATAGTTCACACTTCATTGTAAACGAATTAAAGAGTTTACCATCACAATATTTCCCAGATCCAATATCACGATGAACTTTTTGATACTGTAGGAGCATAACACGAAAAATCTCCTTCTCTCTAGAAATAACATAGTACCAAAATTCTCTTACAATTGTAGCTTGATTAATTGGCTTGTTACTATTTCTAATTTGATTTCTAATAATGCTATTGTTGCTGCTTTTTTGCATGATCGGCTGTCTAATCTTTTGATGGGTTATCTCCCGACATGCACTCCATAATTTACGTCTTATAGAAACAGCATTTGATAAACCAGTTGCCGACACCACTGCCTCTCTAACATCTTCAAACTTATGAATGTTCTCGTTGTTTAATCCAGAGACTTTCTTCTCCGTAAGATCAAAGCATTTCTTGATCAATTGGAACGCAGAGTTTGCCTTAGTAGGTGATCTTTTTGAATCTTCATATTCTTTCACGCTAAATGTAGTAGGAACTTTTGGAGGGGGCCCATACAATATATTTTCAGTATAGTAATTTTTCTTTTCCATTTTTAAATATTTATAATTGACTATTAATATTATTTGTTGAACCTCATCTATTGAAAGGTGTCACACTGAAGCATTTGATTTATTTTATTATCATTTTTAAACAAGCCATTTGATCTTCGCAGCGTTGAATTTCAATGATTATTCGAAGAGATAAAATATACCATAAAACTGGATACAACAATGAAACAAAGTAAAACACACACGATTTAACAACGATTTCTAGATATATATGATTCAAGTTTAAACTATATCGCAATAATATACTTATGAACACGTTAATAATTTTGTTAAGAGACAGGATGATTTCTCCATCGTTTAAATGTATACGTATATATTATGTAAACTCCTCATGATGAGTGCAGATGATTCATTTTCATTGATTGCTTCATCATTGCGTTCTATCATACAAATAATACAACATATCGTCACATCTACGTGACTTGAATTTTCTACTTGCTCTATCCACACTTCTATATTTAAATCTATCACCTACTATAGAATACTGCAAGACTTCTTCATCGTTGATAGGTATTTCAAACCCAAAGATTGTACCTTTCTTTGGTATACATTTAATTTCATCAATTAATTCACCTTTTGTGATCATGATGAACGACTTCTGACTATCCCAAATAACTATACCTTCGATGCCAATCATGTTCTTATTCTTACTTTTTACAACCTTTAATAATGCTCCATTATAATCAGCCATAGACAATTTCATTAAAGATGAATTTCCGTTAATACTTGGACGTGATCCTAATTCAACAGGTGTACTGATACCCAGGATATCCTTTATATAATCTACCCAAAAATCTTCATACATCGGTAGGAAGGTTTCATAACGAGGTAATTTATCATATACATCTTTATATTTTTCCTGTATTGTTTTAGTGAATTCTGTTCTATTCTTAATCTTCAATTCTTTTACTATACTTCTAGCCCTTTTCGATGCGTTCTTAGAACTATTTATATAATTTCGTAATGCACTCTTCGAATTTTTAATAATAGTTCTATAGCCGGAATGTTTACAATTATTGGAACTACCTTTGATATAATTAGTTGTTAATTTTGTTGAACTTTTGTTTCTTTTTAAACGAGAAGATAATCCACCGTCAGTAGGCATCAACAATAATGTTTGTTGTAGTCTTTGCTCATCGATTGGTTTATTGGGATTATCAAAATTCTTTGTGAATAAACATTCTTTAATAAAGGTCTGAGCTTTGTCCATGACTTAAATAGAAATCTTTGAGTAGTGTATTATGGTTTATTAGCATATGTATGCCTCATTTATCACCATCTTTTATACCTCTTCTTCATCAAGTACTAATAAAAAATTTCGTTAGCTAGATATTATATTTCATCGCATAGTCGCTTTTTGAATAGTCCCAACCTGGGCAACTTAAGGATATTAAAGAAAACTTCGAGATACGTTTATTACAAAATGAACATATAAAAAGAATATTGTTTCCTTCTTTGTGATTACTGTTTGTACAATACGTGTACTTGTGATGTCGAAATAAAACTAAGTCCTGATGCTAAAAAGATGCTATGTACTACCGAAACTAAACACATTTGTGTATAGATCCCAAAAACATATTAACACTAAAGTACCCTTCGATATCAATGATACCGATGATCAATATAAAGAATTCAATACGATGTATTCTGATATGTTCTCATCATATCCAAAAAACTCAATACCTAATAGCAAACTTGCTAAAACAGACTCGTCATCAGAATGTGATGATTTAAACAAGGATTTTCAAGATTTATTTCAGATCGATAACCCTAGTCTATCTGGACAAGAATTGGAGCGTAATGTTAAATCTCAAGGTAGATTCATCTTGAAAAGTTTGTCACATAATCCTTATTATAATTTAGCATTAGAAGATTATGTGTTTAGAAATACTCCTGTCTCTAAAAACATTACTAACGAAATATTCCCTAATCATAGATTGTTATTCTATATAAATAATAAATGTGCTGTCATTGGAAAAAACCAAACTGTTTGGCAGGAAGTATATCTTTCCGAATTACAAAAACAAGGCTATGAACTATTAAGAAGATTATCTGGAGGTGGTGCTGTTATACATGATCTAGGAAATGTTAATTATTCGTTCATAACTTCTAGAAACGAGTTTCATTCCAGTTTCTTCAATGAATTGATCCTAAAATGGTTGCGTTTGTTTGATAAAACGTTACCTATCACTCTAAACAAAAGAAGCGATATATTATTCGATGGGAAGAAATGTAGTGGAAGTGCGTTTAAAATTGCTCAGGGTAAAGCATATCATCATGGTACAATGCTTGTGAATTCCAACATAGATAATTTTCATGGATTATTGAAACCTAAAGACACAGTAGGGGTAAAATGGGATAGTCCAAGTGTTGATAGTGTGAGGTCTAACATTTCAAACATTTCCTTAGAGTCAACTGATCGTTTTATTGATATTTGTACTGATGGGTTTCAAACTGATTTTAAAGGAACAAGCCTAAATGAAATCCCTCTCTTTCTTTGTAATGAAGAGGAAACGATCAATGATGAAATAATCTCCACAATGAATACCTTAAAGAGTGATAAATGGAAGTATTTCAGTGGCCCTAAATTCGACATAGAATTTCTTGATAAGCAGGTCTTAATATCTTGTGAAAAAGGCATTATTACAAAATGCAATGTATCTGGTTTAGAAGGGACACAATTTAAGACATTATGGGAGAATGAAGAAAGACATAGAAACATATATCCAAATAAATTTTAAATATTCAACACTTGTAAATAAAGTAAATACAGATTTAACGACACTATCATTATAACTCATCGAAAGATTCATTTACGAAGATGGATAAATATTTAAGTAATTATTATTATTATTATCTTAGATGGTGTAGAAATTATATAAATACCAAATACAAATAAATGGAATATATATTATATAATTGGTTTCTTTAGAAGTGAATATGCTATGTGATGGATGGAATGTCATTCGAAGACCGAGTTATTATACAATTAGCATCAAAACTGGAGACAACCGAAATTTCAACTGTTTCTGGTTAATAACATGCTTCATCATCAAATGCTTCCATATAGTACGTGCGTCAGTTTGAATCATTTCCACAAGTATTTCCTTAGATAATAAATGAAAATGATTACAAGCATGTAATTATTGGTATTTTTAAGAAGTCAATAAAAGAGACTAACGTGCCTTAATTTCGAATGTTGGATTAGACCCATCACCATAATCCTTAACCCCACTATCGTCTTTGTGATCAGCTGCCCTCAATGCATCGGTAAATTCAGTTAAATCCCAAGCAGATCCTTCTCCCAATTCAGTTCCTAATGAGTCACCACTTTCTGATTCATCAACTGGTTCATCCATTAGGATACTACCATTACTAGACATTTTTTGTATAATTTCACGACCACAAGGCTTCCTCTTTTCATTTAATTTCTTTTCAGCGTTAAGTTTAGCAATAACATGACTCTTCTTCCATTCTGCAAAATTTTCAATAGTGATAGGTGTCAATTTAGTCTTATCCAAATAACCTCTTTCAGTTTCGATAAATTCTTCCAATGTAATCTTTGGCTGATTTTCCAAAGCTTCTTTCTCCAATCTTCTTTGTTCTTTAGTCTTCAATTCGAAACCTTCAGGCAAAGAATGCTTATACATACATTTATCACCATTGTTTGGGCAAATCCAAAACCAACCGTATTTCCCGTTCTCGACAGCCTCAATGAAATATTTACAAACTTTATCTGTAGTAGTTTTTGGATTACCATGTTTAGAAAGAATAACTTTTCTCAATTTTTCTTCATCCCAATTATCCATTGTATCTTGTTCTTTTTCGTTTCTTGCATCTTGATATAAATCCTTCTTTTCAACTCTTCTACCAACATTAAGATCATGTGAAAATTTACATTTAGAACCTTTATTACAATTACCAAGTTTGAAAAGTGCACATACCACGGTCTTTGGATCAACACCAGCACGAACTCTTTGATCAGATACATTATTAAACAATAGTCTTCTTTCAGCTTCTTGTGCTTCTCTCATGAACTTCTCCTCTGCCTTCCTACGTCTCATATCTTCCTTAACCGGATCCATACCTTGTTGTTCTACTTGTTTAATATACTTTTGAACCTTGGTAGATCTGTTCTTATTCTTCATACCAAATGTCTTGTCTTTGACATTGTCCTTCTTCTTAGACTGTTGTTGCTGTTGCTTATTCTTCTTTGGAGGCATCTTGCTAGGTTTAACTATGTCGCTTTCTTTGAAGTTTTATATATATATATATATATATATATAGCTAGTTAAATAAAGATGTGTTTTTAATAACTACTGTTCGTTTGTAATAAAATGTTCAATTATATTGTAAACTTAATTAAGTATGTTGGTGGTCATCTCTTCAACCAAATTTCGCTTATGACAAAAATCGATGGTTGTACGGCAAATTTACTTGCTTTTTATATTGAGAACGAAAAATTTTTTTTTTTCAACCACCTCGTAAATAATGATTGCTAATGCTCAGTTGAGTCTATTAACCCAAATTTGTATTTAACTGAAGTGAAGCCTAGCTATTCCACTGTATGACAAACGGTTCAGAGTGATTAACATATATTGTTACTTGCACATTTCCGAGAATTGGTAACCATGGCATTGAGTACTGTGTCATAAAGGTTATCGCACTGGTAGAAAGTAAGATAGAAAACAATTCTGTGACAGATAACTGTTTTTTTATGTATTACTAAGAAGTTTCTTTGCAAATAATGACTTTTACAAATCACATAATTAGAACTAAAAACATTAATTTTACAAATACGTTTTATTTGAATCAATGTTTTCTATTTCTCTCTTCGATTGGCTTTTAACTTCGTAGAACAGAGTCTGCTTTTAAACACACAAGTAACATTTACTAAATATCAACCCAGATTTTATATCTTACAGATATAAATATCTAGAGCGTTAACCATTAGCTTATCGATATTCTCCCTTTATTTGTAATTAAACAAAGTTCTACTTAAACTACTCTGTTATTATGATGACTTTATCTTTTTACAACGCGGTAACTAAATGACAAATCTTTAGGATCTCCACATAATAAATGAACTGATTTTACATTGACTACAAAACATTTAAAAGCATGAATTCTACCTTAATATTGAGGGATAATAAAATAATATATGAGATAAGAAACAATATACGCATACTTAATAAATAAATTTTCTTATTATCATGTTAGTATCGAGAGCCAATAGAGCCATTTCAAGGTATAATCGTCATGGTGAATGGCTAAGTAGATTTGTACACAGACCCTATATTTCAAATTTAAAACAAAAGAACGCATGCCATCATTATACTACATCATCAAATTTAGGTAAACATCTTTTTGTCCGTGGTACTAAATTTTCCAAGGATTTAGGTTGGGCTTTGTTAGGAGGATCTGGATTGATGTTAGCATCTTATTCATGGTTAACTTCATCGCCAATTTCATTAGATGCTGTAGATGGTATAAATCATTATTCTACAAAGGTCTCTAACAAGAGTGATACAATTACTTTATTGACAGACTCTGAAATAAATAAAAAATTACGTGGCTTGGAACAAAGTTATATCGTTAACAGAAATAAAGGGATATTTCGTTACGACGTTGCCCAACTTCCTTCAAATAATCCTAATGAAGATAATCATATCGAACAAGTAATTACTGTCCCAGTTAAGGATAATGAAGAAGATTTGTATTTTTTTGGTATCTTTGATGGTCATAGTGGTCCCTTCACTTCGGCGAAACTATCAAAGGATATGGTAAGATATGTAGCCAAACAACTTTCACCATTTTATTCATCAAAAAATAATGAAGGCTCTAGCGAGCAAGTGGATTCTGCCATTAGTAATGCATTCATTCAATTGGATCAAGATATTGTTCAAGAATCATTTAAACAATTATTTAAAGATCCATCTCAAGAAAACATGGTTAACGTATTGCCTGCCATATCTGGTTCTTGTGCATTGTTATCATTATACAACTCTAAAAATTCGTCTTTGAAAGTTGCTGTCACTGGTGACTCTAGAGCTTTAATTGGTGGTTTGGATGAAAATAACAACTGGTTCGTCAAGGCTTTATCAATTGATCAAACAGGTGATAATTTAGATGAAGTTACAAGAATACAAAATGAACACCCAGGGGAACCAAATGCTGTTCGTAGGGGCAGAGTATTAGGTTGTTTACAACCTTCTCGCGCCTTTGGTGATTATCGATACAAGTTAAAGGAAGTAGATGGTAAAAAATTAAGCGAGCTTCCTGATCATGTCAAAATATATTTTAGAAGTGAACCAAGAGATTTACTAACACCTCCTTATGTGACTTCAAAACCTGAAATCACTACAACTACTATTAAAAATAATATCAAATTTATGATAATGGGATCAGATGGATTATTTGAATTATTAACAAACGAAGAGATTGTCGGTCTAGTGATCAAATGGCAAGAGCAATTCATGAATCAAAATCAAAATGCTAAGACTAATGCCTCACAAAATGGTAAATTACCATTAGTGAAAGATCTTACATTGGATAAGTCTTCACAAAGACCTGCATTTAGATACAAGAAAAACAATAATTCAAACACAACAGATTATTTATTAGAAGATTCAAATGTTGCGACACACTTAATTAGAAATGCACTTAGTGCAGGTGGTCAAAAGGAATATGTGTCTACTTTAACCAGTATTCCATCACCAATGAGTAGAAAATATAGAGATGATTTAACTGTTACTGTTGCATTTTTTGGAGATTCTGAAAAGAAAGATGGTTCTCTAGAGATTAATCATGAAGCAACCGCTCCACCAAAACCAAGATTATAAGTAAATAAATTGTATCATATATACACGACTAATGTTTCATAACGCATCTAATGATTGATTTATATACTTAATACACCAATATATATAACTATTTCTAGTTATCATTGCTCGTATCATTCAATTTTATGTTCATTTAGTTCATTTGGCTGTACGATCGGAAGGGATAAAACAAGCCGAATTCGTTAAAAAAATAAAATAATCCACATTCTGCAATCCCTATAATTAGATATTTTAATAGTCACCCACTCATAAAAATACACATTCTCCATCACCTCAATAAGAAGAACAAGTGACAACCCAAGACAAAAGACATCTTTAAGTTGGTATACAAACATAAATATTAACATTAGCTATTATAATATTATAATAATAAAGAATAGAGATAAAGACTCATCTAATCATATATCCTAAATAATTACATTCATAAGCAATATAATATCTAAATGAGTAATCCAATCACTTCAATCAAATTAGTTCTACTAGGTGAAGCAGCTGTAGGAAAGTCATCGATAGTCTTAAGATTTGTGTCTAATGATTTTTCTGAAAACAAAGAACCAACTATCGGTGCAGCTTTTTTAACTCAGAGAGTGAACATTAATGACCATACTGTTAAATTTGAAATATGGGATACAGCTGGTCAAGAAAGGTTTGCATCTTTAGCTCCAATGTATTATAGAAATGCACAAGCAGCACTAGTAGTATACGATGTTACAAAACCACAATCATTTATAAAAGCACGCCACTGGGTTAAAGAATTACATGAACAAGCCAATAAGAATATCATCATTGCACTTGTAGGGAATAAAGTAGATATTTTGGAAGAAAATGAAGAGGAAAGAAAAGTTGAACGTGAAGAAGCTGAGAAGTTAGCAGAAGAAGAAGGTCTATTGTTTTTTGAAACAAGTGCAAAAACAGGTACAAATATCAGTGAAGTATTTCTTGGTATTGGTGAGAAGATTCCATTGAAGGGTTCAGAAGATGGACATGCAAATGGTGGCATAAATGTTACCGAAGATCAAAGAGTAAATTTGGCAAATACTGCTAATGCAAGTGAAAATGCTTCGGCTTGTAGTTGTTAAAATATATATTACAATATAACGTTTACAAAATTCAAGTAAATTAGAAATTATGTATCAGGATATAATTTAATACAAATCGCATTAGAATTGATATAATAGAGGACATATGCATAATTTTATCTAGAGTTTTAGAAAACTGAGATCTTCAATATATATATATATATGTATATTCTTAAAATCATACACAAAAAGGGTATCGTTAGTTATTGAAGATTAAAATAATCAGTTCATTTCGTAATGTTTGATAAGTAAAACAAATTTCTGAATCATAAAAAAATGCTACTTTCATTAATATTAGGTTTTTTTCTGATTTTGCAATATCTCAATTTGTTTGTTTAACTTTTCAATTTTTTTCGTTAATTTTGTCACTGTCATATTTTGTTCATTTATTAATTTTACCAATGTGGATTGAGGAGTATTGGATCTATTTTTCAATTTATCTAAACTATCATACCATTCTAGTGTCACAGAAAAGTGAGGGTCCTTCCTTTCTTCTCTTGATTGTTCCATCAACATATTTGAATTTTTATTTAATGTAGCCTTAATACCTGCATTTGCATCATTTCTTAGTGAAACACCTGCCATCTCTACGTATCCATCAGTAAGATCCCAAATAGTATCTTGTTGATTAGAATCATCTGGTAGACCCCAAAGTCTATTATAACTTATTCTTCTTGCAGTTCCAACTTCCCACAATGATGTAATTGCTAAGAGAGGGCAATATAATAAGGTCATTACCAATGACATTACAGTTTGTTTTACAGATTCATTTTGACCTACTAATAAAACAGATAATATAAATTCAAAAAGGTTATAAGGTGGTACGAAAACATTTTCATCAGGAGCTCTGATGAATCTCAAAGTCTTTTGTGACATTAGGCACATATATTCACTATCTGCATTATCCACAACACTTTGATAAGCGTTCGAATAAAGAGCAATTAGGATATTTAACAAAATGACTGAAATAACGAAAGAATAACAATAGAATAAAACAGTAGCATAAGGGGATGCAAAATTTTCAAATACTGAGAAATCACCAAATCCTATAATTGTAGCCAACAGATTATTAATTACTGAACTAGTAACATCTAATTCACCATCTGATAAATCTAATGCGATGAATCCTTGAAGAAAACCTAATAGTAATAAAATTAAAAGAAAGAAAAAAATTATGGATTCTCTCATCATATGTTTCACCACTACCAACATTATGCCAATAAATTTTTGAGATTCCAAATAAAGTAGTAACCTCGACCAAGCCAAAGGAACTGAACAAGCTAATAATCTGTATGATATGACGCCATATTTATCAGTAACTGAATGATTCCCATAGAGACTATTTAAGCGTAATAAAATTGACACACTGACTAAAAGATAAAGAGAATCATTAAAACATGTCCAAAATTGGAAGTAAGCTATGCCAATATAATAAAATTTCATAATTTCATCAATCATATTACCTAAAGTAAATAAAATGAAACATAATTCTTTTTTATTTATAGGTTCAACATTAAGTATTCTCTTTTCATTCATTACTGCAGTATAAAGAATTAAATAAATGACAGAGAATAAAATTGTCAAAAAATTTTGATATTTTGGAGTCTTGATACGTTGAGGTGTAAAATGATCTAAATATGATGTTGAAATAACAATTTCTTCTTGAATAAAACAATTTGGATTCATTGGCGATTGAATAATCCAACCATCCCATAACCATATTAAACATCTTTGAAATCCACTTGAACCAATTACAATTGTACAATGTAAATCAGTAGCTAATTCGACAGCATTCATTAATTTTGACGTTCCAGTAATTTCATAAATTGAATAACGTCTTAATAAAATATGGCTAAATAAAAAATGAATATTTTTTTTTTCTTCTTTTTCAATTATAAGTTGACATAATTTTTCAACTACAAGTGATCTAGTGGTATAAATCTTTCTTTGACGAATTTCATTGTTTATAATTGATTGATACCAAGAATAAACATTTAATAGAGCAAAAATTACAACAGCTTGATATTTTTTATAACTTTGGATATCATCTTTATTACCACCACATGCTTCATAGGCTAATTTAACAAATTCTTCTGATATGATTGTTTCTTCTTCATCATTGTAATGACTAGTAACTAAATTATCAATTAAATATTTTAAATTAATTGCAATACGTAATATTTGTCTTGGTGAAGGTATTTCAAACGAATTATCACCATTACAATTATCACTTATTGGTAAAACAATGGCATCGGACATCACTTAAGGTAAATATTAAACACAGTACACTACTGACAATAGAGAAAAGAACAAAAACAAACACATTATTCAGTTGAAATACATCCACAACTCACAAGATATAACTTAAAAACTAGAAACTCCACCCAGTAAATGACTGTTTACTCTTTGTAAAGTTATATCCCAGTTTGCTTGTTTGATCACCAATGTGTCAGTTAAAGAATTTAAACCCCCATTTCACGTGATCTGCGCACGTGACCACCAATTATTTAGGGAATTTTTCTCTTGGTAAATTTAAGGGGAGCAACCGTTTGAAAATTTTATTGTAAAGGAAACAGGCAGACAAAGAAGAATAACGCGGGAAAATACTCTGTGCATCCCTTAAAAGGATAAGTCAGTTCTTCTAAATTGTATCACTCTTCCATTCCGTTAATTACATGAGATGAAAAATTATTTTATATTATGATTTGAGAGGCAAGCAAGAAAATAAGGAAATAAGGAGCCTTTTTTTTAACCTTCTTTTTAGACAGAGAGAAAGAGACACATTTTTCAATAAACTATATATATAAAGAAAACAATTTGGTAGCAGAAACAGATACATATATCTACAGATATATTGCAGTTCAATCGTTAAAATATCTTTTATAAGGAAAAGAGTACAATTGACTATTTAAGTTGAGCTAATAAAAAAAAGTTATTGGCTATTTTTACTTTTGATCGTAATTGAAGTTTTTTAAATAAGTGTATACCCACATACTGCTAGCAAAAAAAAAATTAACTATTTGTGTAAAGTTTGGCTCGTACCATCATTAGAAAGAAAGAGAAATAATGGTTGCACAGCAGGCCAATTTGGAACCTACTGAGGTAGTAGATTCAAACCAAATTGTGGAAGAACCAATACAATTGACTGCAGAAGATCAATTAGATCAATCTTCTACCAATAAAGTTAAACTTGGAAGAGAATTGAAAAGAACACAGACTAGTCAAAATATTGAAGAATCAAAAGTTTCAAATGTAGGTACAGAGACTGTGACTAGACCTCATGTCGAAGCGTCGTATGTAGGTTGGAAACAAATGTCAGGATGGGTTCAAAAGGATACTTTAACTTTGGATGATGAACTTGTTGATTTAAATCAAGAGACTATTTTAAATAATGTGTTACCAGATGCTTTATATGGTGATTGGTATCATTTTGTGGCAATTATATTTGTTGCTGGAATTTTATCCTTTACATTTGGTTATTTTAAATTCTCTTTAGCTCCAGTTTTCTTTGTATTAGTCTTTACTGGATTATTATATCGTACTAATGCTAAAAAATATCGTGCATCAATTAGAGAATTAATTCAAAAGGAATTTACTGTTCAAAAAATTGAAGATGATTATGAAACTATGGATTGGTTAAATAATATGTTAGATAAATATTGGCCAATTATTGAACCAAATGTATCACAAATGGTAGTAGCACAAGTAAATGAGCAATTAGCTACCAATCCAGCAGTTCCAGGTTTTATTAAATCTTTATGGATTGATAAATTTACTCTGGGTATTAAACCTTTTAGAATTGATTCAGTTAAAACTTTCCAAAACACAGAATCTGATATTGTTGTAATGGATTGGACTGTTTCTTTTACACCTCACGATTTATCTGATATGACAGCAAAACAATTGAAAAATTATGTTAATCAAAAAGTTGTAGTCAAAGCAAAAATGTTTGGTATTACAATTCCTGTAGCTGTATCTGATATTTCATTTAAAGTTGCCACTAGAGTTAGATTTAAATTAATGACTCCATTTCCTCATGTTGAAACTATTAATGTTCAATTATTAGAAGTTCCTGATATTGATTTTGTTTGTCACTTATTTGGTGATAATGTTTTCAATTGGGAAATTTTGGCCATTCCGGGACTTTACACTACTATTAATACATTGGCAAAGAAATACATGGGGCCTATGTTTTTACCTCCATTTTCTTTACAATTAAATATTCCTCAATTGTTATCTCAATCTAATTTATCTGTTGGTGTCCTAGAGATTACAGTTAAGAACGCTAAGGATATTAAACGTGCTAATACATTTATTAATGACTCTGTGGATCCATATTTAGAATTCGAATTATCGGGTAAGTCAGTTGGTAAGACTAGAACAGTTAGAGACTCATTAAATCCTATTTGGGACGAAACTTTATACTTGTTACTACAATCTTTTACAGATCCATTAACTATTACATTATTTGATAAAAGAGAAAGAATAAAGGATAAAGTCATGGGTAGAATTGAATATAATTTGAACTCTATGCATGATAAAGAAGTACAAACTGATATAGTTTCTCATTTCTTAAGAAATTCAAAACCTGTTGGTAATTTATCATTTGATTTGAAGTTTTTCCCAACTTTAGAACGTAAAGTTTTACCAACCGGTGAAGTTGAAGAATTACCAGATTTGAATACTGGTATTGCTAAGATTGTCGTTGAGGAATTACACGGCTTGAATGAAGAAAATAAGAAAGGTTCATATTATATTGAAGTATTTTTGAATGCTAAATTGGTATTAACTACATCAAAGGTAACGAGTGCAGATATTCAAACCTTTAATCAAAATTTTGAATCTGTGATTCCTGATCGTCGTAAATCCCGTTACAGATTTATTGTCAAGGATGCGAACTCTGATGAAATTGTCACATCTATGGTTCAGAACTTAAACGATTTGATTGATAGAACTGAAGTCGGTAAAGCATTAATTCCTCTACCGGGCAGTAAAGCTAAATTAAAGATTACTACTTATTGGAAGCCCGTTAGATTGGATCTTGGTAACAATTCCATTGCGTACACTCCTCCTATTGGTTTAGTAAGAATTTACTTGAAGAAGGCTGTTAAGTTAAAGAATTTGGAAAAAGTCGGTTACATCGATCCATACGCGAAGGTATTGGTCAATGGTATATCAAAGGGTAGAACTGATTATAAGTCTCAAACTTTAAACCCTGTTTGGAATTTCTCAATTTATGTCGCAATTACATCTCCTAACCAAAAAGTTTCTATTGAAGTTATGGATGTTGAAACGGTGAAAAAAGATCGTCGTGTTGGTATATATGATGTTGATCTTTCGGATCTTGTCCTGGAAGATGATGATGGTAAATATGTAGTTAATGAAGATGATAAAGATAGAACGGTTCGTTTAGTTGGTAAGAATGGACCAAGTGGTCAATTAACATATAATGCATCTTTCTATCCTGTTAAACCAATATTAACTTTGGAAGAGGTTCAAGATCTAGAGAAGGTGACAAAGAGAAGAAAGAAGTTGGAAGATAAGAAAGCCAAGCTTGATATGAAGAAAATCACACCAGTTGAAAAAGATGTTATGGATGCTGAGGAGAGTGAAATTAATGAATTAACCGATTTGTATTCTCACAAACAACAATTATCCTTAGAAGAATTATTGAAATTCCAATCTGGTACGCTTGCTATTTCTGTTTTGAACGGTGAATTACCAGATGCAGGTTATTATGTTCAGGCATTCTTCGATGGGAATGGTCATTCACGTTTCAATAGTCCTAAGATTAATTCGAAGATTATTAGAGATGGTTGGACAGGTGATGTTGCTATTAAGGAATTAAAGAACTCTATGACAACATTTAGAGTAACCAAGAACCAATACGGTAATAGAGTTGAGAATTGTGCTAGTGAGGTTTCCTTACCTACTATGGAATTAGTTAAAAACTGTTACAACAAGCCTTCGATTATTACATTAAGTGGTGAAGGTGCTGCAAAATTAATGATTCAAGTTTCATGGTTCCCATTGGACGTTGATAAATTACCAGCATGTGATTTAATGAGTAATTCTGGTGATTTAACAATAACATCCAAGAGTGCAGAAAATTTGATGGCCTCTGATTCCAATGGGTTTTCAGATCCGTATTTGAAATTTTATATTGACGATTTTAAGGATCATTTATATGAGACTCCAATTAAGAAAAAGACATTAAATCCAGTATGGAATGATACTGGTAAGATTGAAGTAAAAGATCGTAGCAATAATATACTTAATATAAAAGTTATGGATTGGGATGCAGCTTCTTCAGATGATATTATTGGTCGTGTAAGTTTACCATTATCCTCAATAGAACCTGGTAAAAAAATGGATATGGATTTACCTGTGAAACGTGACGATGGTGGTGATGGTGGTGTATTACATGTATCCTTTGAATTTGAACCGAGGTATGTTTTGAGTGTCTCTAAGCGTGAGAAGAAAGTTGGTGATGTTGCCAGTAAAGGTATTGGTAGTGGTTTGAAAGTGGGAACTACTGTTGTTTCTACGGGTGTGGGAACAATTGGTAAGATCGGTAAAGGTGTCTTTGGTGCTGTTGGATTAAAACGTAAGAAGAGTAACAAGAATAATAAATCTACCAATGATGAGGAATAAGTGTGAATTAGTAATAAGAACTATTAACATTATAACGTTTATAATAATATTAATAAAAAATATACAAAAAAAAAAAAGACAAATACAAATATTTAATATGGTAAATTTTTTTAATTTATTTTATATATGTATATATATTTATTTATTTACTTAAGAAAGTAAAGAACTTATCTTTATTAATTCGAATGGGTATCTTGGAGACTTGATACTGAACAAGCTAGTCAAACCGGCAAATAAAGCATAGATGACTACAATCAATACAGTACAAATGATAGTAATAATCATAGCACCACTAGCTGAACCCTTGTAGAATGATGATAAGTTTGGAATACCTAAGACCAGAGCCAAAAACAATATAGATAAAGCAGCATATAATACAGAAACGATTTGTGATTCAATACCATATTGATTTTGGAATTCATTTGGCCAGAAATATATGACACCACCATTGTTGTCGGAACCAGCTAATGGAGTACCCCTCATTTTATTGTACATATAACCACCTGACATCAAAGTGATAAAAGCACAACATAGGATACCCCAAACAAATTTAGAAGAAATAACTGCGGAAACAATCTTGTTATGTTTTCTTAATAAATAAACAATGGCAAAAGTAGCAATGGCAGTAATCATAACTGTAGACCAATCACGAGGTTCGTGAATTTGATAATCGTTAATACCTACAGCAATTTTTAAATTAGTGATAAATTCACTTGCACCGGCATTAGCCTTTTGTTGTGGTAAATTTAATAAATGATAGTCATGAATTGAACCACCTGGAGTGAAAAACATTAATCTTGGAACACGTTCAATGTTATAAAATTTGAAAATTTCTGGTACTGCGGAAGCATCACTTAAATCTGCTCTAGCAAAATATAAAGCCTTTGAAGGATCTTCTAAAGAGACACCTTCTGCATGATCACGAACCCATGATTCGGCAATTGTTTCAAAGACTGGATTAAATTCAAAACAAGCTGTACAACCAACACCTGGTTCAGTACAAGTTAATAGAGCGACTAAATAAAAATCACGAGGAGCATCTAGAGTGTCTTTGAAACTGTAATCATCTAGTTCAATAATACCATTAGGAGATTTTTGAGCTTTAATTGCTAACTCTTCACGAGTAGCGGCCAATGCAGTAGTAGCCAATAATAGTGCAGAAATGCACACTGAGACAAATCTATCAAACAGCATTGAGAAATAGAAATTGAGGTGTGTAGATGGTTTCTTTCTATAGAATATAGATTCCAATAAATAGATGAGTAAAATGAAAAAAACCTGACCTAACAGAAAATATATGTATGTGTATATATATTAGTTAATAGTATTATTACCTCAGCTTTGATTACTATTTTATCTATGTATATATATATATTTAGGTATGTGCACGCTCTTAGAGTTTTTCAGGACACGTAAACGTAACATTTTTTCAAAGTGAGACACGTCAATATAGAAACAGTGTCTGTTAAGCTGTGAAAGCGCGTTTAACTGCGCGATGTAAAGAGAGACATTTTGATATTGTGAGAAGGGGACAAGGCAGATGGTGAATAAGGTAATATAGATAGGTGCGTGTTACTGTTAAGGATCTTGGTAGATGTTAACGGTATCTGTAAATATATATATAAGTGTGTGTGTGTGTGTAGTGCTTGTAAGTGTATATTGTTCTTGATATCGGTAACTTGCCCGTAGAAGGTGGGTGTAGTTTGTAAATATGTCAGATTATATATTCAGCAACGTATATTGTAAAGTAATTGTAGGTAACATAGTTGTCGGATATAGCAATCTACATATTGTTGTAGTGACTATTGTCAGATTGTCAGACTGCCAGACTGAAAGATAGATTGTGTACAGGGTATCACCCGGTCTTGTCCGTACACAACGATATCCCATTTTCCAGTTCTTTCATCCCGCTTTTAAATTACAATGAAAGCGAAAGAAACGGGCATGAAATGCACCGAGACGAGACGAAACAAACTGACGGAGCCAGAAGGAAGAAAAGAACAAAGAGAAAGTGAAATTGAAATTGAAATACTTAATTGGGCCTTGGCTTGAGATACACCCTTTGAATAAATAAATATATATATTTAGTTAAGGGTTTAAATCTGTTTATACTCGAGTATCTATTTATTACTTGAAGTTAAAAACTTGACGAACAAGACACAGGTACAGAGACAAATTCCTTTTTTCCCTTTTTTTTAGGTTGTTGTTGCATCAGAGACTATGGCTATCAAATCGTTGGAGCTGTACTTGTTTGAACGTGGATTAGTTGGTTCTTATCCACTCGAAACATTAAAAAATAGTACTGTAGGGATTGATGTTGGTCATTATGTTTCTAGATTATTAACAGCAAAGAAAGAACAATATTTAGACGCCGTTGGTGGATTTCCAACTACATTGAATTTATTTTTAGAAAGTGATTTAAAAGTATTTGAAGAGTTTAATATTACACCTATTTTCATCTTCGAAGGTTCTCTTTCACAAAACAATTTAATTAATTCGGGTCATTTTAATGCTAATGGTAATGTAAATCCTTTTGATTCTATGGATCAAAATAATAATGGTCCACTTGGTGCTACTAATACTAATACTGCTACTACAACTGCTGGTAGTGGAAATAGTAGAGAAAGTAGTGGTAATAGTGATAAAGATATTGCATTAGCTCAAAGAAATAAAGCGTGGACTCAATGGAAAAATATGATCTCTGCAAATCAATCTACATATATCGATCAACCACCAGTACCACATGAACCATTTCGTTATCACACTACTGTAGATTCACGTCGTTACCAAGCAGATTTAATTCAATATTTTATTAAGCATGATATACATTATCAAATTGCTCCATTTGCTGCTTGGTCTCAATTAGCTTATCTTTATAAGCAAGGCTTTATTGATGTAATTTTTGGTCCAACTGATTGTTTGATGCTTAATGAAGTAGATAGATTCATCCTTGGAATGGAATTCCCAAATAAAGATTTTAGATATATTGATAAGAATCGTGTATTAAAAGAATTTGGGATCTCTTTAAAAGAATTTGTTGATATTTCTATGACAGTCGGTAATACTTTACAACCAACTACTTTACCACCTTTACAAATTTATCCAAGTAATAAATTATTTGAAATTGCTTTAGAAATGGTATTAAATTCAGGTACAAATTTTTATCTTTATCAATTAGGTAATGAAGTTGATTCTACAACACATTCTTATTTAGAACAATTTCAAAGAGCTGTGTCTCATTTGAAATATATGCCTGTATTGAAGGATTCCGGGAAAGTTGAACTTTATATTAATGATTTTGAGCATGTGAATCACCGTCATTCTAATGGTAAAACTTCACAAAATATTGAAAATGATAATGAACAACGAGATAATAGAAAACTTGAAGCATCAAGTTTACCTATACCTAATGATGTTCATGACTTCATCACTCAACGATTACCAAATGAATATTATTTCTATAAATCCTTAGGTTTAGTATCAGGTAAATTATTTGATGCTATAACTACTGGTGTATACCCTGAAGAAGCACCATTGGATGGTGGAGCCTCTAATTCTTATAGAAAATTGGTCACTGACTCAGTCTCTATTTTCAAGGATAAAGAATTAAACTTATTGACTCAATCAATTAATAGATACTTTCAAATGAAACCAATCAAACAAGTGAAATGGTTTGCTAATGATGATAGTACTACTTTATTAAATAGAACTACGCCATCAATATTTGATAAATTAAATCATTTAATTATTAAGACTGAAGACAATGAAAATAAAAAATTCACTATTGATTCATTCGTTAAATTATTCAGTAATTCATCTGACTTGGCTAAGGATTTTATCTCTAATGATGTATTGTTTCCAAACTCTGTTCCATTAGAGAAAAAATTAAATACTTCATTTGATTTATTGGCTACTACTTTATTAAGATCATTAGTTCAATTAGAATTTTTCCAATATGACTTTGATAAGAAAATTTTAAAGCCAACACCATGGGGTGATATTTTCTTAAAATTCAATAGTTTACAAATTGAACCGGAATTTCAAGAAAATTTATTGATCCTATTAGTATTTTTAAAGACAAATGTCTTAACCTTAGGCGAAGAATTTCAACCATCAATTAACTCCGCATTATCTGATCATACATTGCGTACTTATCCACAAGAGTCCAATAATATTTTATTGTTAACAAGAGTATTAACATTGTATCAAGTTAAACAAAAACCTACAAATTATCATGGTCCTATTGATAAGAAGACTCTTGCATTTAGAGATCATTTAGATTTTGTAAGAGAGAATATGAACGATATGTTTGAAGCTCTCCTGGTTTCATCTTTAACTGCAAATGAGTTTAATAAATTGAAATATGATAATTATGATTGGCAAAGAGAGATTGTTGCAAAGATGCCATTCAAATTAGAGTTACCGAATATTCTAATGGCAATGATGTGGGAATTTTTCTTACAAAAGTATTTGCATAATGGGAACTCGAAAAGTGACGCCATGGCTTTAGTCAATAATGTATTCAATACCTACAACATGGTTACAAAACTTGAAGAACAATTTGATAATTCTTTTAAGTATTTAGAACAATGCAGCAAATTGTTTAAAGAAGTTGCAGGAGCAAGGTTGATGAAAAATAATGAAGCTACTGCTTTTGAAGACGCCGTCACATTATGTAAAAATGCTCTAGTTGAGAATTAAAAAGGAAAGAAATAGAAAAGAATGGAACAACCGCATTTTGTTTTGTCTCATTTATTATCTCTTTCCCTCCTCATCATCATTAACGCCGCACACATCCTAAACATATCTCTAAGACAGGCACATTGTAAATAAATTATAGGTTCGATTACTATTACCAATTAGATACACATTTCAAAGAATAAACTATGAAACAGGTATTCACATGGCGTTATTTATTGTACAATGTATGTATATATATATAAAGACATATCTATATATCAATACAATGCATTTAATTTTATGATATAAATTGTTACCCTCATATCCCGTTAAATTTTTTGTTTGTTTTTTAAGTGTGGCAAAAAATTTTCGGTTCATTGCAAAGGAAGGGAACAACTGAAAATTTCACCACATCGTCTATCAAATAACACTACGAGGACAAGGTGAAAAGAGGAACATTCTATATAAAGGAAGGTTTAAATATTCACTGAATAACCACAATAAGAAAAATTGAACTAGAAAGTTAGTATACAAACAAGCCATGAGTGTACAAATTTTTGGTGACCAAGTTACAGAAGAAAGAGCCGAAAATGCCCGTATGTCAGCCTTTGTCGGTGCAATTGCCGTCGGAGATTTGGTTAAGACAACATTAGGTCCAAAGGGTATGGATAAATTATTACAAAGTGCTTCTAGTGACAGATCCTTAGTGACTAATGATGGGGCTACTATTTTGAAATCTATTCCTTTGGATAATCCAGCGGCTAAAGTTTTAGTGAATATTAGTAAAGTTCAAGATGATGAAGTTGGTGATGGTACCACTAGTGTCACTGTTTTAAGTGCGGAATTGCTAAGAGAAGCTGAAAAATTGATTGAACAATCAAAGATCCATCCTCAAACTATCATCGAAGGTTATAGAATTGCATCTCGTGCAGCACTAAAAGCACTAGAGAGTGTAGCTGTTGATAATAAAAATGATAAAGCTAAGTTCCGTAACGATTTAATTCATATTGCCAAGACTACACTATCTTCTAAGATTCTTTCACAGGATAAAGAACAATTTGCTGAATTGGCTACCAATGCTATTCTTAGATTAAATGGTTCCACAAACTTAGACCATATTCAGATTATTAAGATTCTTGGTGGTCAATTATCTGATTCCTTCTTGGATGAGGGTTTTATCTTAGAGAAGAAGTTCGGTAATAACCAACCTAAGAGAATTGAAAATGCGAAGATTTTAATTGCTAATACTACTCTTGATACTGATAAAGTTAAAATTTTTGGTACTAAATTTAAGGTAGATTCTACTTCCAAATTAGCACAACTTGAGAAGGCTGAACGTGAAAAGATGAAATCTAAGATTGAAAAAATTGCTCAATATGATATTAATGTATTCATTAACAGACAATTGATTTATGACTATCCTGAACAACTTTTAACAGATCATGGTATTAATTCTATTGAACATGCAGATTTTGAAGGTGTAGAAAGATTAGCTCTAGCTACTGGTGGTGAAGTCGTCTCTACATTTGACAATCCAGAGAAATGTAAACTTGGTGAGTGTGAATCCATTGAAGAGATCATGATTGGTGAAGGTACATATACCAAGTTTAATGGTTGTAAAGCTGGTGCTGCTTGTACAATTATCCTAAGAGGTGCTACCGATCAATTATTAGACGAAGCTGAAAGATCTTTACATGATGCACTATCAGTTTTATCTCAAACAACCGTCGAAACGAGAACTGTTCTCGGTGGTGGATGTGCAGAGATGTTAATGTCCAAGGCTGTTGACACTGCTGCACAAAATGTTGATGGTAAGAAGTCTCTTGCTGTTGAATCATTTGCTCGTGCATTAAGACAATTACCAACTATCTTAGCTGATAATGCTGGTTATGATAGTAGTGAGTTAGTCTCTAAATTGAGATCTAGTATTTATAATGGTATATCTACAGCCGGTTTAGATTTAAACAGAGGTATCATTGGTGATATGAGTGAATTAGGTATAATAGAGAGTTATAAATTAAAGAGAGCTGTTGTTAGTTCTGCATCAGAAGCTGCTGAAGTGTTATTAAGAGTCGATAATATTATTCGTGCCAAGCCAAGAACAGCTAACAGACAACAAATGTAAGGTTGAGAAAATGATAAAGAGAGGAAGAAGAGAAAATGTACACCAAAATGACAATCTCGTATATGAGAGGATCTACGATAATAATAAAAATTTAATTATAATAGAGAAAAGGTAGGTATAAGGATTCACTAATATTGTGTTATATTTGTTCCTCCTGTTCTTTCTCTCTTGAGAGTTTAACCTTATCTCATGCATACATAAACCAATTATAATAATAAAACATAAAATAAAATAAATATTTAACAATTGTATAGATTTTAGAATATGCAAGTGGGGTTCTATTTATCTATAATAAGAACAATAATGGTGTATCATAGCTACCCTATGCATAAGTTTATTCGATAATAAAGTTCGTAGAGCAATATCTTAGAATATTTAATTTACCGTTTAAAGAAACTTTTCAAGTATTAATTTAGCTGTCTCTATATGCAAGAATGAACTCCTTCGACTGTCCCTCCATGTTGCACCCCCAGGTCGATTGGCCACATTCTTTATTGAGATTGTAGTTTGTTACAAACGCCAAAAAAAATAAAATGTGTATAATCAGTAGAGAGTTCCTAATCCTTCGTCAAGCTAACTTCAAGTTCTTCATCTGAAACTGTTAAGTAAAAGAAAAAAAAACACGAAAAAATATAAAAATAAATTAAAATATTTGACGAGTTTCTGGCTCCATTTATTATTAGTTTTTTCGTGATTCTATTAAGAAATGATCGTACAGATATATTTGGCGTTCGCGACTCGCGATAACACAAAAAGAGCCAAAAATAAAATATATGATTTCATAATGACGAAAATGACAAAGAAGGGAAAATAATCTCGAATGGCCAACATTTGGCGTACTTCCAGTTGAGATGAACAGTTCGACAGCCTTCTTGTTCTTTACTGTAAGTTCCTAATTCTTGAACATGTTAATCTTCCATCGTTTTTTGATCCCCATTTGAAGAATAACGTTTTACTTGATGGATTGAGATTGCTCCGATTCTCTGTAAGAATAATTAGTCTGGACAGATTGTTCATCAAATTATACTTCCCGATTAGGATGAACATTTCGCATCTTACAAGAATATGGCTAAAATCATCTTCCTCCCTGTGTGAGCAAGACTGAACACACTCATGTATTATCTGTTATTTTTAAATTAGAAATAAGTTGTTGTGTTCTATTCACTTTAATTATTAGATTGTCTTTGAAAATTTTTGATATGAATAAATTATGAATTAAATAAAAGCAAAGAGGTTCTTGACATAAAGTCTTATTTTATGTAAATTTATTGTCTCTCAAAATAGTTTTTTAATTAACCAAGGATTATTTTAACTTTTATCAAAAGTATTTGTTCAATATTATTAATTATCTATATCCTCAAAACTCAACATTCCACTATCTCAGATTTTTTAAAATAAGAACAAGAAGAAAATTACAGGCATATATATATATATTAATCGATTATTTTTCAAGAAGATGATAAGCCTCACAACAACGTCGGCGTACATGGTTGTGTGGTTACTATTCCAACAATGGTTTATATCTATAGTAAATTGTACACCATACGAAGCATATCCAGTAAGTAAACAATTACCTCCTGTTGCTAGAGTTGACGAATCGTTCTCATTCGTGATATCAAATGACACTTATAAATCTAATGTAGATAAGACTACACAGATCACTTATAATGCTTATGACTTACCAACTTGGTTATCATTTGATTCAAGTTCTCGTACTTTTTCAGGTACACCACCATCTTCATTTGTAGAGGATGCCACTAATAACATTCAATATTTCACTTTTACCTTACAAGGAACTGACACTTCAGATAACTCTTCCTTAAATGAAACTTATACCTTTGTGGCTACTTCAACTTCAAGTATATCGGTGGCTGATAATTTCAATTTATTGGCCCTGTTGAAAAATTATGGTAATACAAATGGTAAAGATGCATTAATATTAACACCAAATGAAATATTTAATGTTACATTTGATAGATCATCCTTTACCAACGAAGCCTCGATTACATTATTTTATGGTCGTACAAAAGAGTACAATGCACCTTTACCAAGTTGGTTATTTTTTGATTCTAATACTCTGAAATTTAGCGGTACTGCTCCAACTGTTAATTCGGCAATTGCACCGGAGTCCTTCTTTCAATTCACATTAATTGCCACGGATATTGATGGATATACTGGTGTCCAAATTCCTTTCCAATTAGTTATTGGTGCTCATCAATTGACTACCTCTGTGCAAAACACAATTCTTATTAATGTGACTGATTCAGGATCTTTCACTTATTCACTACCTCTGAATTATGTATATTTTGATGATAACGTCATTACGTCCACAAATTTAGAAAGTATTGTCTTACAAGATGGTAGTCCATCTTGGGTAACTCTAACCAATGATACTTTGACTGGTACCTTAGATAATCAAACAACTGGTGGTAACTTTTCAGTTGCAATTTATGATAACTACGGTGATGTGGTTTATTTAAATTTTGAAGTTTTATCTACAAAGGATTTATTTGCCACAAATTCATTACCGAATATCAACGCCACTCGTGGTGAATGGTTCCAATACAGTTTCCTACCTTCTCAATTTACTTCCTATGATAATACTAATGTTTCAATAACGTACCCTAACACCTCACAATCTCATGATTGGTTAAATTTCCAATCATCCAATTTGACTTTGTACGGTAGCGTTCCAGATAGTTTCCAATCTTTGAGTGTAGGTGTTAAGGCAGAATATGAATCACAAACTCAAGAACTAGATTTCCAAGTAATTGGGATGTCTAAAGTTTTACAAAACACTACCCAGCATAATTCTACCAACTCCACAACAGCATCGCGCTCTTCATCCTCGAGTATTTCAGCAACTTCATCTATATCTCATAGTAGTACATCCTCTGCATCATCATCCACAGCTACAGCAAGTTCCTCTGCAGTTCCTCAAAACAAAACACATTCAAGTAACAAAAAAACTGTGGCAATTGCCTGTGGTGTTGTAATCCCTGTGGTTGTGATTGGTGCTTTGATCATTCTACTCTTAATTCTATGGAGAAGAAGAAGAAACAATGGCAAGAATAATGAAAATTCTGGTAACGATGTTGAAAAATCTACAGGTTCATCAGGTGGACAAGGTACTAAATCTCCTGGCACGATTACTGCTATGCATAATCCATTTATTGGGGATGACGAATCACAATCTGGCTCTGACCTTTCAAGTTTAAGAGAAGAAAAGTTAGGTCATCACTCATCAAATGAATTATCATCGAACGGAAATGTATTTTCAGATGCGTTCGAGTCACAAAGTAGAGAAAACCTACTGCCTGATAATTCAGATTCTAATGCAAACAAGAAATCAGCATTTTTCAACCCATATGATAGATCTTCATCATTCTATATGGATGCAGAACCGGTTAACACCAAGTCATGGAGACATAATTCTACTGGTATAGGTTCTGGTAACAGGCAAAGTGCACTATCGTTAAATACCGTAACTACAGCAGATTTATTTAATACAGAGATCAAAGAGGATGAACCCATGAAAAAGGATCCGAGAAAATCTTCATTAGGTCTAAGAGATTCGGTTTTTGGAACAACTATCCCAATCACTTCAAATAGAAACACATTGTCTCCCTTAACTGAACACACTGACACTAAGGGAAATTCTGACAACGTTACAGGTATACCTAATTCCAAATCTTTTGGTACTGAATCAAATTCCTCTAATGATGATTTTATACCTGTTAAGAAGGGAGATGATTATAAATGGGTTCATAGTAACGAACCAAATAGGAGACCCAGCAAGAAGAGGTTCGTTAACCTCGTAAGCGAAGGTAACGTAAATGTCGGTCAAGTTAATGATATTGAAGGACAGGAACCTGAGATGATATGACCAACATCTGATATTGCATACTTTTATTGAAGGTTAATAAAAGTAACCCCAAGGACTAATTTTAAAAAGTAAAACAAGACTACATTCTTTATCACCCAATTTACTTTTGTTTGTATAATTAACAGTTTTTTTGTATAAAAAAACAAAATTTTAATAATATTTAATATAATATATTTCAAAAAGAGAAAAGCTTATATATATCTAAAGTGATGATACAATAGATTGGTCTTCGTAAACATTTTCAGACGACCCTTCAGATAAAATTAGTCGTTCTATATAACTATGAATGATAAAAGGATCAATATCACAACCAATTAGAGAAGTCATTCTAATTTTTGGTTTTTGAAATTGGGAAAGATGCTCTGGTTGACTTACTACAATGCCGTCGTCTTGCAATGTTAAAACTTCTTTAGGTCTTTGATCGGGTAGATTTTCATCTTCCTTCATTTTAGTCCAATTCGTATCTCTTTCGAATTGTGATGTTTGATCAACTTCTTTGTTGGTGATAGTATCAACAACACCATGACCTAAATTCATTTCCAAAGTATTTATTACAACTTCAAAGGTGACAGCTTCATCTTTGATATTATCCATTTTCTCCAGTTTGGACTGAAGACTGTTCAAACTTGACCTAAATTCGTCAAACACGTCGGTTTCACGAATTAATGAAGTTTTCTTATCTTCTTCACTTTTATCTGAATAATGTTTGAATTCTCCAAAATCTAACACATATTTTTCAATGCAATAATCATTCTTTGTATCAATAACGCAGATACCAAGTCTATATATATGGTTTAATTTACCAATTATATCAGATATTAATTCTTCGATATAATTTTGAAGTGTACTGTTTCTATTTATCGGTAGATGTTGTGGTAAATTAAAGCCTTGGAATGTAGTTAAATCGAAAGTTGTCTTAGGGTATACATTTCTATAGTACAATATTAGATTAATGAAACATTTCAAGTAAACTTGAAGCCATTTCTTCACCCATTTGTTCATTGGCCATCTTCTTGTCTTTAGTTTAAAGTATTCTTTATATATATACATATATCTCTGATTAGCGTTGGTTAAATTCCTTTTATTTTTAATAATACATATCGTTGTAATAGCGTTGTATAGCTTGTCCGAAATTTTGATATTTTGTGTTAGCTTTGGGCAAACATATCAGGATCAAACATAATAGCATACTTTCATAAAAAGACCTTTGGAATTCATTGTTGTGGTTGTTGCATAAGAGAGTATACAGTTTTTCAGGTTTCCCACAAAAAAATTTTAAAATGATTATGAAATAGTATTTATGAATAGATTATATAAATATATGAGATTGCAATAACAAATGATGACATGAGAATCAATAACATATAATGACTGGGTGACTGTTTCGTTCCCCATAGTTTTTTATCTTTTGGTTTACTTACTTTTAACGACTTTTTGAGCTCTGATAAAGTTGAAGGAGATACGGTTTCAAGCATCATATTCATACGGTTTTTCATGAAGCCGTTCTTACTTATAAATTTTCTAAGGATGCTGCAATTTCATCTAATTCTTTCTTGGCTTCAGCATATTTTGATGTTAATTCTTCATTTTTTTGTTCCATTATATCATGTTCTTGTTCTAAAGCTGTTACTTTTCTTTGTAACTTTTCTGCATTGAGATCAGTTTCCCTCAATTTCTCAAGAGTTTCCTTTAATTTGGTGTCAGTTTCCTCCAGAGTTGTTTCAAGTTCTTCATTCTTCTTATTAAAAGATTCGTTATGTGCTTGTAACGTATTAGAGTCTTCTACATTTTGTTTCAATTCAACCAATTCACCCTCCAATTTTTCCACTTGGGAATCTAATTGTTCATTTTTAGCATCAAGTGATTTAATTAAGTTTTCCTTTTCAGTATTATCTTGTTCAAGTTGTTTCAATTTCTCGTTTAGCTCATCGTATTTATCTTGCCACGATTCGGCTTCTGCTTTGTAAGTAGCAATCTTTTCCTTTATTCTATCCATTTATAATGATTGTTGGTATCACCTCTTTTCGTTTCTAGGTTATCTAAATGTTGCTGATGCACTCATCTTGGATTGTTTAAAATTAAACCCCCTTTTATATTCTCGATTTGTCCTCACGATGTGCATCTCAAATTTATTTTCATATAGCGTAAACAAAAATATTTTTATATAAAACGCGGATGGCAAAGTTTCGTGTGTGCAGAACTACTTAATGCAATTATATTACTATATATAGAACATACGGTTTAGGAAAGATAGATCAGAAACGAGCACTAATATGTAGTTTTCTCTCAATACATTGCCTATCTAAATAAATATGTAAATGTGTGCTTTTAGATGCTGAGAATAGCTGTCTATTTATAGTTAATTGACAGTGATGTTATATACAATTATATGTTTGTCATGTTTTTTAATACCATTCTTTCTATTCTTCTTGAAATTCTATTTTGAAAATCCAGAAATTATTGTGCAATTAGAACGATCTTCGTGTTGTAAAGTTTCCCAAACAGGCTTGATATCTTCGAAATTTTCGTATTTTTCAATCAATTTAGATGATTCGACAAACATTTGCAAAACCATAAATGTGATCTTTTCTAATTTCTCTTCTCCACGTCCATCGTTGCCAGTTCCTCTAGTTAAATTCTTTTTCCATCCGGAATAATGTAATTTGAACCATTTCCAAACTGCATCACGAACCTTTATGTTGTCCTTCTTGTTAATGATTACTTGAGAGTTGTAATTGACACCAATAAATGCATTTTCGATCCCCGTAGCTGCAATATTTGTATCAATAAAATTCAACAATTTAGTGATTAATTCTTCTGTAGTAACAAACCCTAAATTTGTAATGGCCAAATTTTGTAAAGTAATAATTTTTTCATTTTCAGATGTAGAGCTAAAATCAATGATATGAGAAGCAATACCAGATGATGTCTTAACCAATTCGAATAGTTTCTTCCAATCTTTAATATTAGTCATTTGGTAACTGATAGTCATATAAATACTACTGACTAATTCAATAGGAATTGAATCATTAGGACCTTGTCTAATATGTTTAAATAATTCCTGACAAAAATCTTGAGTTGGTTTAGTAGTACTTGTCAATGCGATAATCTTAGAAAATGTACTCAATTCGTGATAATCATTTAATTGGGAAATTGTCTCTATAGACCAATCATCAACTTTTTCTGATAATTTGGTGGCAAGTTTAGTTATCTTTGTAATTATTGCTCTTCTGTTGTGAACTACAGCCGCTTGTACAATTGTTTGCAATAAAGATAATCCCTCAGATAATGATTTCCATAAATTTAATGATTTCAAAGTTATATCCTTAGGTGATGAAGCAATATGATTTAATATTTGCATAGTACCAGAGATATGAATTGATTTTTGGAAAAATTTATTACCAAGGTAAAAAGATATATCTTGAAAGATTTTGAATAAACTAATATCATCAATATTACCAAGTGTTAATTCTTTACAAATTTCATCATAACATTCTTGAGATTCATAAGATACACGATAATAACCTTGAGAGTTACTATTTAATAAAGTCACCGGATAATCTAATTTCAATGATCTATCAGTCATCAAAGTGTTTTTGGTATCATTTAATTTGCCTGGTAATTGAGTTAATAATGTAATATGATATGGAATATCTTCAACAGTCTGTTGATTAAAATCTGGATCAATATTTTCACTTGAATAAAATCTATGTTGAGTTAATGTTGACTTCAAAGATTTAGAAGTTTCATCAATTGTTGTAGATACAGATACAATAGGTAAACCAGGTAATCTAGTCCAAGAACTAACAAAATTCGTAACATTTTCAGATTTTAGTACTTGACCTAATTTGTGGAAAATATCCATTGGTTTAATAGGGACGTCGTGAAATGTTGCTGTATCTTCAAATACTTTAGCCATTGCTCCTTGAAATAAATCTTCACCAATAGATAATTGTAAAGTTCTTAACATTGCAATACCTTTTTGATAAGAGACTGGATCAAAGAGATCATTTGTAGTAATGTCATCATCAGCATTATGAGGACGTTGATTATATTTATCATGAATACTTTTTGAAGTTGGTAAATCAGAATCTTGAATCATTGCAGTAGCTAATTCATTTTGTAAATAATTTTCAGTTGACCAAATATTATTATCTGAATCATTTTTTGAAATTAAATAATATGCTAAAAAGGTTGCGAAAGATTCATTAAATGGTAAAAATTCCCATGAATTAAAGGAAATATAATTACCTATCCATTGATGAACTAATTCATGAACAACTAATTGAATAGTTTGATTTCTAATATTTGAATTAGCTAAACTTTGTGGAGTAAATAATAAAAAATCCATTTGAACGGTAATCATTGTAAAATTTTCCATTACCATATCATTTAAGAAAGGTAATAAAACAAAATCTAATTTATTTGATGGAAACTTAAAATTGAAAAAATTTGATAATAATGGTAAGTATTTTTGAATAATATCCAATGTATAAGTAGCTTGAGTAACTTTTAATGGAGAATATATTGTAATTGGTAAAACATTTGAATCTTTGGACATATTAGGTAAATCTAAATGAATCTTTTCAAGATCACCAATGACAAATCCAAATAATGAAGTTGGTAATAATTCTGTCTTTTCAAAAATTGTTGTCTTCATTGAAGATGATTCATCAATTTTATCAATTTTAGATACAGAAACTGCATTAAATCTTTTTAAAGAATTAATTGATAGAATAAAATGTGCCTTAATTGATGGTTCATCAACACAAGGGAAAATTAATCTTGCAAAAGAAGGTTGACAATGAGTGGCCAAAATATAATTATTAGCGGTATTTTTATCATTTGACATAAAATTTGAAATAAATAAACCTTGAGTTTTATCATTTGGTGTTTTAATTTGATTAATTTTCCCTTGATATTCAATTTTTAAAGTATAAATTTCGTTATCATTTAATGATACTAAATCATTTGATTCAAATAACAATTGTTGTTGATCAATTAATGATGTAACTTTTAAAGTAACATCATCATTGTTTGATAAGGTAGCAGAAGTAATTGATAAATTTTTACCATGTAATTTAAATTTATTAAATTCTTTAATATTAATATTTTTATTTTTATGTAAACTAATTGTAATAAGACCTTTAAAAGTTGAATTTAACGGATCAATTTCAATATTTAGTTCATATTGACTTGGTATCAATGGATTCTCTAGAGATAATAGTTTCATCATACAAATAGTAATAAATAATACTACTTTTATTTCATCAATTTTCTTTGAAAGTTATTTTTTGATACCATTTTATGTAAACTACCAATTACTTTATGTGTGTATTTTCAATATATTGATTGTTATTCGTTTTTTTCGATGAGACTGAAAAATTAATTAAGCAAAATACTAACAAATTTCAACTGACTGCTCGTACCAAATGAGATGAAATCTACAATTCCAGGTCACGAGACACCGCCGTGCAACATGATAAGTCGGCGCGCTCCCGATATTCCGTAACTCCGAAATACAACCAGTCACTTTCTTATTTCTCCGGGCATCCGAAAATTAAACCAGTTACCAAAACTGATTACGTATTAAATTGAAAAAGACTGTTTTAATATTAAGGGCCAATCATTATTAACTGAAAAGCCCTTAAAAACTCTTAAATGGCAATTTGCGTGGGGGGGCGAGGGAGGCGGAAGACTCCAATATTTTTTGTTGAGTGGAGCACTATAGAGTAATACTACTATACTGTCTGTAACATGTTGAATTCTGTTTCTTTCACTGGGAGAAGAGAAGGAAAATTACTTGAATGGAATTGATTATGATCAGATGGTTTTGTTTACTGCTTGTTGTAGTCATTATAGTAATCAAATATTTAATTAATTTAAAAATCCGGTTTTTTTGAAGTTTTATGTATATTATTGAGTTATTTATCACTATTTATTTCAATCGGGGAATAGAAAAGGGGAAAATCTTTTATAGTGAACGTTGTATGATTTAATAATATTATATATAAATAGACCCGATCTATCCTTTGTAAAATATTCATCTTTCTAATATAACTTAATACATTTTTTTAATACTTGTTTTACACTCTCTGATATAGGTACACACACACACACACACACACACACACACAAATATTTATTACAACATATATTATGACAGGTAACTGGTACGATAATTTATCTAATGGTATCAAAGATGATACTAATGCTATTTGGTCAGCTTTCACGGGATCGCGTGGAAATCAAGAATTTTCTTATACTACAAAATCTTCAGGTGCTAGACGCGGATCTGATGTTATGTCAGTAATTTCCGATACAAGCAATAATGACAATAATAATGAAAACCCTCCAAAGACAATTTTTAATCGTGGTTTTAGTGATATTGAAAGACAAAAAGCTGTTGCAATTAATGAATATGATACAGTTCATCGTAAATATACTGAATTAATTAATAAAATTAAACAAGGTACTGAATCGACTGGATTTAATGAACAAGTTGAATCATTAAAATCTCAACTAAATGAAAAAAAATTAAAATTGGATCAAGTTTCTGAAAAATTTAATAGTTTTAAAGATGTAAATTTTAATAGGTTAACTGATGCAATTACACCATCAGAGACAAGAATTGAAGTTAATCCCGATATTGTTGCTGGTCAAAGTGTTTATGGTTGGGGTGAAACTGCTCAACAATTAGGTCAAGAAGAAGTTGAAGAAAATTTAAATTTAGCTAATGATAATTATAATAGTCCATCACAAGCACAACAAAGATTAAATGAATTGAAAAAATTAACTAAAAATGGTTGGTTTACATTTAATGGTGAACATGCAAATGAAGAACAAAAAATGGCAGAAAATGCTGCAAAAGGTCTACGTGGTTGGGGTGAATCGGCTGAAGAATTTTCACGTGAAGAATTACAAGATTTAAAAACCCAAATGGATTCACTTAAAAAATCAACTTCAAATCATTTAGATGAAGCAATTAAAAAATTAAATGATGCAGAATTAAATTTAAAAGATTCACAAAATTCTTGGTGGTCAAAATCTAATAATTCAGATTCAAATATTCATGAAAGTGCTGTTAAAAATTATGAATTAGCTAAACAAGAATATGACCAAGCAATGAAAGATTTCGGAAATTTTGAAAATAAAATAATTAATGGTATACAAACAAAATGAAAAAAAAAAATTAAAGTCAAAAACATCAAGAACTTTTTTTCCCCTCCTCCATTTTATATATTTAACCTATGGTTTTATATTTTTTTATATATTCTTATGAAATGTTAATTCCTAAAATCACTTTTTTTTTTATTACTTTAATCGAATTTTATTGTATTGATTTTCAATAATATCTTCTTCTTATATCAAAGTGAAGATAATACTATTTTTATTTATTTAAATATATGATTTTAAAATGAATATTTATTTAATTTTTTTTTTTTTCTTTTTGTTTATTTCATGTTTTATCTTGTTTTATTTGGTGATGAAATAGTGGAATGATCTGTACCTCTATCTAAATAACCATGACCATATGATTGTGTAACAGGTATTGTTTTCTCTGTAACTCTTCTTCTTAAAATATCTGTTGCACGTTCTTTTTGTAATCGTTCATCTCCAGAATCTTCATAATTAAAATCATTCATTAATTTATTATTTTTATCCGAAATTGTTGCAACATCTCCATCTGCATATAAATCATCTTCCTTTAATGGCTCAGATTCTGTTGTAGAAGATTTAATTTCAATTTTCCCACTCTTTGGAGATTTTTCTCTTATTGATTTCGCTCTTGACCTAGGATCTTTATTACAATCATCATCATCACATTCATCATCATCACATTCATCTTGACTACTGCTACTATCAGAATGTAAATGGAATTTTGATCTTAAGGTTTGTAATGTACTGGGACTTTTATGTTTTCTTAATGAAGAATTCTTATTTTTTTGTGTATTAACATTATTTTGTTGTTGTTCTTTTTTAGTTCTAATAAATGGATTAATGAAAAATGACGATGTCGACAAAGATGATGGTGTATCTGTCATTGGTGAAGATGGTGAAACTCTTGGTACTGTTGATCTTTCAATTCCAAATCTAGCATTTTTTCTATCATCGAATTTATCATCATTACAATATGAATTATGATTTAATAAATCAGGTCTATGTTGATTTGAATCATTGTCGTTTTGCCATTGTGCTTGTTGATATTGTTGTTGTATATTTTCATCAGAAAGCATATCTGCATAAGAATAGAATCTTAATAATCTCGACGATGGAGAAGGTGAAGATGAAGAAAAATCTGTTGAATTTTGTTTAATTGATGAGTTTGTATTTAAATTTAAATCATGAGCTGATTGAGCTCTTGGTGTTACAAATGATGATGATCTTGTTCTACCTAAAGCCATATCTAAACCTAAAGTTGAAGGTCTCTTTGAATAAATCATATCAACATCATCTAATTTTGTATTAACATCTGTAACAATTGAACAACTTTCATCTAAAGCAGGTGGAACAAAATTTTCTAAACTATGTAAATAATTATTATCATTAGATTGTGTTGGTGTACCTGTACCATTATTCGAGTTATTATTATTCGTAGTGGTAAAACTTATATTTCCAGATATAGTTGGAGAATATAATTGTGGATTACCTGTCTTTACACGTCTAATTTGTGAACTTGTCACATTATTACTATTGGTATTGTTATTATTATTTGGATTTGTACTATATCTTCTTAAATCAGTTGATGGATTTGAAAATGAAAATGATGAATTTCGTTTTGTTGGTAATGGTTTATGTATAATATTTGCACTACTAGTATAATTTGTCATTGTATTATTATTATTACTAGTAGTATTATTATTTGATAATGTAGCAATAGTAGCTTGACTTGGTTGTCTTGATAAAGGTCTTGAAGCATTTCTTGAGACAGATCTTGACATTGCTCTTGAGACAGGCCTAGAGACGGGTCTTGATACAGGCCTTGAACCTTGTGAAAGAAACAAAGGATCTTCTACATTTCTTTCAAAAATTAATGAAGCTGAAGCATTTGAATCTCTATCTTGTGAAAATGAATTTAATCTTGAATGTGATTGAGTATGAGTTGTTGACCATAAGGGATGATCGGTTGTACTATTACTTGAATTTGAAATAGTTTTCGATATTACACTCATTGTATTATTGTTAATATTGACAATAGTGTAATCTCTTGTTATCAATATATATATGTGTATAAACCTTTATGAGTATTTCAAAAAGTATCCCCCTGTATGAAGCTTCAAAGAAATCAAGTTAATAAAATGAAACGAAAACCCACTTTACTTAACTTATTCACTAAATGTTGAGTTTTGTTAACTGTACAATTTATCTAAACCAAATTAAATAAAAATAAAGATAAAAGTACAATCAAGATTTAAATTTAAAATTTCAACAGAATGGGGGTTGGTTGGCAATTTTAGAATTTCAAAATTGGCAGTCCTAATATTATTATGTAACAAATTTAATATATGTGTGTATGGTTATTAACCATTCAATTACTACCAAGGCGAATATACAATATAAATCTTAATCAGAGAGAATGTAGACAGACATATTATTATTATTATTATTATTATTATTTATGTACAGTTTAGCCACGGTGAGCGGTAGTTCAGTGAATTTAAGTGAAGCAGTCACAGTGGGAGAGCGTTTTCTTTAATTATGGGGGGGGGGAGCAGGCGGAGTGTGGGGTGTGGGTGTGCACAGGGGGGAGGAAGAGAGGAAGGGGTGGACAGAGAAATGCCGGCAGTGCACGGTGAAGTTGCGTAAAACTCCGTGGGGAACTAACGGTGTATTCAGGCAAGTGTGTGTAGGGACATTTCTGTGCCAAAACGTGACCGGCATGTCAGTTTTTTTCTTTTCTCTGACGGACACGACAGCTGCACCGGCAGGGCCGTGTGGAGTGATAATAGACGGAAGCAGTCACGTGATCTTAATGTATCTTTAGACGTGGTCAAAGCGCGGTAGACATTTTTTGGCATACAGTGCGCACGTCTGAGATATTTTTTATGTCGAAGCCCTAACAGAAATTAGTTTGGGGTTTGCGGTGTGTGGTCACTGAGTACGAGGTTGATGGTGGATTTTTCAGTTTTTTTTTGTTTTTTGACGTTATTTCACATATATATATAAGAGAGAGATATGCAACGTTTTAGAGATGAGTATGAGGGATCATATTACAGAGAAGTTTCAATAGATCCAAGTTAGACAAATATCAACGAGACAAGTAATTGGAATAAGGTATATTCCTGTTATTATACATCTTTACGTGTGTGTGTATAATAGATATGTGATGTCTGTCATAATTATATATATATATATATATATATAATTATTGTTGATTTACACGTTGCTTACAAAATGATGAACATTAATACTGCGTTATCGTATTGATGGACTAGTTTAAGTACTAGTTCAATAGGAAACCACTATAACAACATCTTCTGAATTGTTTGCATATATGTACTATATTTTCTTGGTAGTCTATAGTTTCACAGTCTTTGTATATGTTTCTTGCTCATTGACATGTATTCCTTTTTTTATTTTTTTCGTTGGTTCTTTTTTTCTGCATGGGTATAACACTGTTAAAATTTATCATACATACATAAATTTCATTTAATCATCATAAAATAATAAAATAATAGTAGTAGTATAACATAATAATATAGAATGACTATGTATATGTATAATGAGTGGTATTACTACTAAAGATGATAACCATATAATATATTCACCTTTACAAAAAGAAATTATCTCAGGATTAGTAGCAGGTTGTATCACATCAACAATCGTTCATCCATTAGATTTAATTAAATTAAGATTACAATTATTATCAACAGATAATATTTTATTAAATTTATCAACTTTAAAATTTAATAAATACAAATATGTTATTAATGGTATTAAATCAAATAATAAATTAGTTAAAAATTTATATAGAGGTTTAACAATTAATGTACTTGGTAATTCAATTGCTTGGTCATTATATTTTGGATCATATAGAGCCTTTAAGAATTTATTACTGAATAATAATCAAAAACATGAATCTTCTAATAACAATAAGATCAATTTTGATTCTTCAATAATATATCTTATCTCTGGTGGTCTTGCTGGAATCTCTACATCGATTATGACGAATCCAATTTGGGTACTAAAGACAAGAATTATGTCAACAAATGAAAATACTTTTAATAAATCATATGATTCAATTCAAAATACCTTTAAGACTTTAGTGGAAAAAGAAGGTTATAAATCTTTATTAAAAGGTTTAACACCTTCAATATTAGGTGTATCACAAGGTGCACTTTATTTTATGATTTATGATACTTTAAAACAACATAAATTAAAAACTTATAATAAGTTAAAAATTGAAAATAAAGATAATTTAATTACAAAGGATACTATTATTATTACATCAATAAGTAAAATGATTTCAACAACAACAGTTTATCCTTTACAATTATTAAAATCAAATCTTCAAGGTATTAATATGATTCATGGTAATTCATCAACATGGAAATTAACAAACTTAATATTGAAAAGAGAAGGAATAAAAGGTTTATATAATGGTTTGGCAACTAATTTATTTAAAGCTGTACCTACAACTTGTATCACATTTTGTATATATGAAGCAATGAAAGGTTATATATGATACATATTGACATAATATACAATATTAAATATTTGTAAATATTCTTAAATTGTTCCTTTTGGGTAGAGTTTGGTATATATATATATGGATTTGAAATGTTTAATGTTTAGAAAAATACTATTATGTATCGTTTTTTTTATTTTGAGGGGTGAATTATATTCTTATATTGTTATACATATCTTTCAATTGCATTACTTGGACTTTGTCCTCTTTTAAATTACAAAGACAAATAATAAAATTAGAAAGGGGATATATCCTTTGATATGAGATGTTGATGAAATATGTTATGTGCTAGAAGTAGGAGAAAAAAATGTAATTAGAAAGAAATTTGAAATAGTAAAAGAAAAACATAAAGCATCAACACAAATTATTGATATATTAAAAAAGGATATGTATTTCCTTTTCCACATCTACAATTCAATGTAATTGTATTATGTTCTCTTTTAGCATATTTTTTTTTAATTTTATTCTAAAATCATTTAATAACCTAGAGCAGCCAATTGCTTGGCAACATCGGTTTCAGCAACAGAAGCAGAAGAAGCAGTAACCTTCTTGTTGAAAGCTCTCTTCTTGGCGTAGTATTCAGCAGAGGAGACCTTTCTCTTAGCTTCAAGCTTAGCAACAACATCTTCGTATTTCCAACCGACAGCAGAAGATAGCTTGGATAGAGTGGTGTACTTTCTACCTGGCTTCAATCTTAGAACTCTTAGAGCGTTTGGAACAACAACTCTCTTCTTCTTGTCGTATGGTGGTGGAATACCTTCAAAGACCTTTAATCTTTCTAGAGCAGCCTTACCACGGGCAGTCTTGTGTTGGATCATACCTCTGACAGCCTTGTAGAAGATTCTAGATGGGGCTCTGAAATGGAATGGACCGTGAGTCTTATTGTATGCAGTGGCCTTTCTCAAGTAATCGTGGTACTTTAACTTGTTTCTGAAAAATTCACCAGAGACATTTAGGGATTCAGCTCTGACAACAACGATCTTTTGACCGTTCAATAGTTGCTTAGCAACAATGGAAGCTAGACGACCTAGTAAGTGACCCTTACCTATATGAAATTAATGTGTTTTTTTCTTTAATATTATACTATCGGATTATGTTGATAATAATAATAATTTTTAAAAAAAAAGAACAAAACTTTGTTAGTAATTCATGGTTCGTTTAATAAAGATAAAAGTTAAACTATTTGGATTTTATGTTATTACATTGATGGACAAAAAAACTGTTAGATTTCACAATATTGGGTATTATCTTTTCACAATAGGTATTCTTTACTTTATCTGTTTCATCCTAAAATACCTGTAATTTTGCATTTTATTATTATAAGATATCCTCTAAAAACATATACTCATTTCATTTCTATAAAATAGTCTTATTTATTTTCTTGATTCTCCATTTATTATCATCTTGTAATATCACATAAACTCCTCAAAATTCATTATTTTAAACATACCGTCAACAACAACAACTGGTTCAAAAGTAGACATATCGATTCTTATTGGTTTCGTGTACGATTCACTTATTCGAAATGAAATGTTAATTTGAAAGTTATAAAATACGTATATATATGTTATATATAGATGAGATTGCCCTTTATTATCTTCTTAACTAACCATATACTAGTTTAGCGATCTCTCACATCATTGTTATTGCGCATTGCCATTAGGTCAAAGTGAAAAGTTTCCTAAGCTTCTCTGTATTCCAATGTAACCTTCCATGTAGTGAGTCCATCTCTCAGTTTAGGAATTTGTCGTACACGCGAACAGACATAGCGCGCACAGTTCATATCTTTCTGTTTTCCTTATCATTTTTCTCGTAATTTTTTTCGGAAATTTTTTATTTCTGAAAAATATAAAAAATTTCCAAAAACAAATGTACGGATTTATTGGATGCACGGATGTTATAAAAAGGTCGTCACAAATCTATTGCTAGATATCTTGATTATCTTAAAGGTTATAATCAGCATAGTATTTTGACACATATTGATACACAGAATTTCCCTCATTTTTGGTTCTCTTCTTAAATTGTTGAGTAGAATTATCTCCATTCAATGGATCTCTCGATAATATAATGCTCTTGAAGGATTCTCGTCTCCTATTTGCTGTGGCTCTTAATTGAAGTAGTGTTAGGTTAAGATGATTGTGAGCTTGTCTTGAATCGGACATACTACTATTCTGAAACATGATATCTAACCCATTTATAATTATAAGTACGTTATCTTTTAGATCTTCCTGCATTGTAGTTAGTTTTTCAATAATATTTTTTCCCTCTGTAGTTACTGGTTGTTTTTCAGTTTGAATAATCTTCATGATTATTTCATTGAGCTCCTTTAAATTTAGCGCTTGATTAATGATGACATTATCGTATATACTTTTGTTGATTGGCATATTTATTGGTATCATCCTCTTAAATTCCTCTAGTGGAAATGAATTTACAGAATCAATATAATAAAGCTTTTTCATAATGAATTTCGTCTCTGTATTGTGTACATTTCTATTCGTTATAATGTAATCGCAGAGTCCTTTCGCCAATGTTACCTTATTAAACGATTTCCATAAAAGGATGTTAGGAAGCTCTCCATATTTTTGCATATCAAATGTTCACCAATTATTTGGTCTCTGGTTCACGTTCAATGTCGATTATCTCACCTTAAATTATTTTACGTTTCCTCTTTTATCTAGTATAGGATCTGGGGATTTTCGCGTTATATCATTATATGTGTTCACAAGGATAACATCTATTTAATGACATTTTTATAGGCCCAGAATTAATGTATATGTTAAAAAGTTTCTTTTAATTATGCTAAGATAGTCTTTATATATTCTTATATACTACATTGTTTTATAGTAGGTTTGTAATCTAGAGTGAATTTCGTGGTCCCACGTAGAATGCTAGGTTTGTAGAGCTGAAGTTTATAATTACTTTTGTTGTACTTCATCCGCAATCCCATTTGCTTGGGACATTTCTTGACTTTGTATTTCATGAGGTCTAATTTCGTTATCATAGGGTTCTGGAATGAACTTATGAGTTGACATATGAATGAGTAACTGTTTATCTACAGCAGCATTTTTTTTACTCTTATTTGCATACCCTTTTTCCCATTTTTTCAGAAATTCAGCTCTATATTCTCTATCAATACACCATACCATACCTTTCCCCTTAGATGATATTTTCTTCTTTGGAATCTTTTGGAATGCTGAATTTAAAGATAATGTATGTCTAACAGAATTTTGCCAATCTGCTGTTGTAATTCTAAAATATTCGTAATTTTTTAATAAAAATTCGTAAATATCAGATAATGAAATAACCCCCATCTCAGTAGATAATATGGCTTGCGTGATTAGAGTACCGTATGGTAATGGAGCTTTGCTTTGAGCTTTAGTTGTTTGATCGTTGTCACCATCACTAGGAGCTCCATCCTTTCGTATTTCCTTTTTATTGTTTAATGATTCTGATCTAGGTTGTAAAGGGGGTATTATTGTCTGTAAATTAAAACTTTGTAAATTCGATCTATCTGAATCGGTCATCGTATGTACAGACGAAGTTTCAGGACGAACAATTGGTTGTAGGCCAGTTGCCTTTTCAGATTTGGTACCATATTGACTGTTACTGGAAATGGAAGATATTTGAAATTTCTTAGGTAATTTATCGGTTCCTATAGGTAATGTTCTTTTAAGTGTATTATATTCGGATACGTTACCTTTATGTTCTGGTGATAGTGGTACGATAGGGTCTGTAGATGTTGTAATTAATGCTATTGTCTCATCTGCTTTTGAATCTAATTCTTGATCATTCTCAATTTTGATTTCTGTTATTTTTTCAGTTGCTTCTATTGGTGAAAATCGTTGGTTTTCCAATAAGATATTATCTAATACAGGTATATTTTGTAAATGACCAGTTTTTATTTGTTGTTTAACATAACTTGATTCTTTAATTAAATCTTGAATTAACGGATTATTATTACCATTTAATCCATATATTGTTACTAATTTAGGAATGAAATGTGTTAAACAGGTTGAATTTATAATTGGCATTTTATCTGGTAAGATAAAAATCATTTGTATCCCACCCATATCGATTACGTCACCACAATTCAAGGGTATTCTTTTATTTAAATTATGTGTCTTAATCTTTTTATAATTCAATTTTGCACCGTTACGTCCCGTAATAATTAAATCCCAATTACCAGTTTCCCTATTGAATTCAATTATACCATGTTTTCTTGAAACAGTCTTTGCAGGACCTAAATCAATAGTAGAACCACTCAAATCTGTGGCAATATTAGTTACGTCAGTATCAATTGCGGCCATTCCTCTTACGGGATCAATCTTATCAGTATTTCTACCAATGCTAACTTTTAAAGTCTTAATAAAATAAGTCCAATTATTCCCAGATAGTTTGGCAAATGCTTTTATTTCTTTACTTTTATTCTTACTATTGCAATATTGGTATGAAGCAGCAATTTCGATATCGACAGAGCTTAATATAGATGTGACACAACTGGCAAGATTGTTGAATTGTTCCAGTGTATATTTGGGATTATTTAAATAATGTTCATTGCTAAACTTATTTTGTGTGGAGCTCATAGTTTACTGTGTGTGTGTTTCTCAATAATATGCACAATTTACACTCAATTAGTTTCTTAACGAATTCTGGGAATCGCGATAATTGTATTTCAAGTAATATATGTATCTTATTGCACCTTATACACATATATGTTATTATAATTATTCCATCAATTTTAGTAAATAAAATACGTAAATAAAAGAAAAAACGATTTTTTGTCGCGTCTCATATTTTTCACTGGCAAGTTGCGAAGACAAGAACAGTTTTTGGCGTTAAAATCCAAATAATTAGAAGATGACCTTCTGAATTGGTAATTTGATAAAGGGAGTTTCAATGTTTGGAATCGGATTACCTATCCTCATTTTTACTCTGTTTCGATTTGTTACTTTTGATCAATCAAGGGTGGTACTAATTCCGTAGTTGTATCCCGTAGGTCTACAAAATACATGAAAAAACTATTTAATTGAAAATACAAATGAATGTCTTGAAGGACGTGAACAATGTCCAATTTATTCCATCGTTCGTGCATTTAATTTCGGTTTGGATGATTAATTTATCTGTGAATTGAACTTCAATCGTCTTGTCGTGATGGAAGTCTGTAAACCAATGCAATACGCATATATCACTCTTTGTTACAGCTAAAAAGTGCAGTCAGTAGTCTTTAACACACACGAATATATATATAGTTATTTATTTACTTCGAAACGTATGCGACATATCCATTATCTGTAATTGGCACTCTGCCAAGACGCCTGTTTTGCCCTCTTATTCAATGATCTAATCACCACAACTTGTTATTATTTTCAACCTAAATCAAAACATAGTATCCGCTCAGTATTCGGACTAATATTATCACTACTTTTATTATTAATGAATAATGTTTTGACTTTCTTTATATTTACATACTATTATACAACTTTCTCAAGGACTTAATATATTACAGAGTGGAATTAAAACGTATGTGGAGGGATAAGTTAAATTACCGGATAACAAACAGCATTTACAAGCTCCCTACACTTCAATACCCTGTTCTTTTGTTTATTGTTTTGTTTACCTTTCGCTGTTATTGTTTTTGTCAATTGCTGTCAATTTCTTTGTTTTTCTGAAATTTTTTTTTTTTATTTTTCATTTCTCTCTGGGCTTGTAGATTAACGATTAACTTTAAAAAATTGGATTTTCCATAGTTTATTATTTATAAATAAATAGTTAAAATAAACCTAATTTTATTTGATTAAACAGCTAACACCCCATTAGACCGACTACATCTAGTTATAGACACTGTTATATATTCTTAACCATTTATAAAACAGTAATGTCAGAACAACAAGTTAAGAGAAGAAGAGTCACTAGAGCATGTGACGAATGTAGGAAGAAAAAGGTTAAATGTGATGGTCAACAGCCGTGTATACATTGTACAGTTTATGCTTATGAATGTACATATAATCAACCAAGTAAAAGAAGTAATAATGGTTCAACTACATCTACTATACATAATAATAGTAATAGTAACAGTAATAGGTTAAATCAAAAAGTGACGAATACTTCAGCCGCAGTTCAAAGTGGGAATAATTCTACAATGCAATTAAAAATGGAAAATGATTCTTCAAAGAAATTAGGAATGATGAAAACTTTAGAGAATATGACTAGTAGTAATAATAATATAATTAGTCCGCAAGAATTGCCGAATATGAATATTACTCCAACTGAACAACTTACTTCAAATAATAATGGGCATAGTAATAGTGGTGGTATTAATATTTTCCCAGTGTTTCCAAATAATCCAACATATATGACAAGTACAATAAATTCATCGGGTTCAACAACAAAGAAGACAGGTACAAAAGTTGCAAAATTACAAAATGAGTTAATTAAATATCAACAACTGCTAAGTGTTCTGATACCGAATTTACCTCCAATAGAAACTTTAGATATTCCAACTTTCTTGCAGATAGTACAAAATTTTAAAGGACATTCAACAAATTATTTAGAAGATGCAGTTAAAGAATATCATCTAATATCAAGAGATTCTGTCTCACCAGTTAGTCGTTTATCTTCAAGAATTACTAGTCCGGATGTTATTTCTAGAAATATTAATGGATCATCAGCAAACTCGGTAGATTCAAATACGGAATCTGTTGAAGGTGCTTTATCCAATACACCAAATATTGGTAGAGAGATTAAAATTATGTTACCTCCTAAAAACATTGCATTACATTTTGTGGAAAATACTTGGAAATATTGCTGTGTATTGTTGAGATTTTACCATCGTCCTTTATTTATTCAACAACTAAATGAATTGTATGAAACTGATCCTAGTAACTATACACAGAAACAAATTAATTTTTTACCACTTTGTTATTCAATAATGGCGGTTGGTGCATTATTTTCAAAATCTTTATCTGGTGCTAGTGCAGGAAGTTCACCAAATAAAGATGTTCGTGATCAAGATGAAACTGAAAGAAAATTATTACAAGATGAAGGGTATAAATATTTTATTGCAGCAAGAAAATTAATTGATATTACTAATACTAGGGACTTAAACTCTATTCAAACTGTGGTTATGTTATTTATCTTTTTACAATGTTCAGCAAGATTATCTACCTGTTATGCTTACATTGGTGTTGCAATGAGAAGTGTTCTTAGAGAAGGTTATCATAGATTAACACCTGCTAATTCTGGTTTAAATCCTATAGAAATTGAAGTACGGAAAAGATTATTCTATACAATTTACAAATTGGATATCTATGTGAATGCAATGTTAGGTTTACCTAGGTCGATATCTGTGGATGATTTCGATCAAACATTACCAGTAGAGCTTTCAGATGAAAATATTACTCCGGATGCATATTTAACCGAGAACCAACATTCAGTATTGTCAAGTGTTGCTATTTCCAACCACCATACGAAATTAATTATGATATTAAGTGAAATTGTAGCTGAATTATATCCTGTTAAGAGAACCAATAATATTATTTCACATGAGACGGTAACTAACCTGGAATTGAAATTGAAACTTTGGGTGGGTCAGTTACCAATGGAAATGAAACCAAACGCTACCGGCTTAGAACAAAGATTTGAAAGGGCAAATAAATTATTACATTTATCATTCTTGCATGTTCAAATTATACTTTACAGACCTTTTATTCATTATATTTCCCACAAGTACGCAGCCTCAGTTCCAGATCCTCTATCTTTACAACGTGCCAGAAATTGTATCAGTGTCTCCAGAGCAGTGGTTAAACTGGGTCAGGATATGTTAGATAAATCACTTATTGCAGGTTCTTACTGGTATGCTAATTATACTATTTTCTATTCAGTAGCTGGTCTACTGTTCTACACACATGAAGCAGAACCGTGTGATAAAGAATCTGCGCGTGAATATTATGATACATTGAAAGATGCTGAGATTGGAAGAAACCTACTGTTAAGATTGAAAGACACGAGTATGGCAGCCAATAGAACGTACAATATCTTAAACAAATTATTTGAAAAATTGAACACTAGAACTATTCAACTACTCTATCCTTGGGATAATAATAATAAGACAACGACACCTTATTCGGCTAACAGTGTGAATTATTCTAACGATGTGTCTCCAGAAAGTAGTTCTTTTGGTAAAGAGGTTAAAAACGAAAATGATGGAATAGAACATTCACTTCAATTCCCAGTGAATGATGATTCAAGGGCAGAGATGGACCTGGAAAATTTCATTAAGACTCTCCCTCAATCCGACCAGCAAACCTTCGGTGCCGATAACTCTAGGATGTTTAATAACGAACAAGGAAACACTATGTTTAACTACAATTCTGGTAACAATGAGATGTCGGAGGCACAGTCGGTAGGAAATGATAACTTCAAAAATATGCAAAATATGCAATCAACAGGAAATCCAGAAACATTATCCTCTTTATCGTCAGATGGATCCAGTATCAAACCTAAAGCTGAAAATAATGAAGATTTGAATGTTTTAAACGTTTTCGATCAGTTAGATGCACAACTATTTGGTAGATATGTTCCAGATACAAATATGGATACATCGAGCTAGATGTTGTTATCTTTTTTTTGTTTTGTTTGAACTGTATATCACTACCACTGGAGCAAAGTAGACATATTATCACTTATAAATAACTCTCTGTAATTATTTAAATACAAACAACACACACTATATGGTTATCGAGGAGAATCAGGACATCCACAATTGTTGAAATTTGTTTTAAATACTTAGATACTCATATAATATTTGTAACACAATCTTAAACGTTCAAAACAGAAAAATGTCCATTGAATAATATTACATATTGATCTATATATTATTGTTGAATTTTTTTTTATTCATTGCCGTATTTAATCCTACTATCAATACGTCTTGTATTTGTAGCAAATGAATCGGCCAAGTACTTTTTAAATGACACATTGGATGGTGCTCTCGAAAGACTTCTGTTCAGAAGAACGGAAACCTTTTTATCGTATAATTGTGGTGCAGATTCAAGGTTAAAAGTTTGGTCTGTATTTGTTGTATCGGTTGACATCGATCTTTCATGAGGTCCAACTCCTAAGTCGTTTCCTTTTTGGGCACTTGATAGTCTATTAGTTATATCCTTTGTAAAGAAACTATCCAAATTGTCCAGTTCAGCCCACATATGACTTAAAGTGGCGTCTTTTTCTTCCGGAACTGAAAATGAATCTATTGTATCCATTCTTCCTAGCTGATAGTCACCATCTGCATGGAACTCAACCACATCATCCATATTATTTTGATCCTGTTCAAATGCAGCACTGTTGGCACATGAGGTAAAAACTGTATGTACATTATGTCTTGTCATGGCTGCGGTCATGGTAGGCATTGGAACAGACCATCCTGATTCGTCCGGTAACCCAAACAACGTAGTTGTTGTATTTTCATTGTTTTTTATATCTGTATTCCCCATACTTATCCTTAAAACGTCTTTATCCATCTTACTACCAGAAACATTAGGAACGCAATCCAAAACACTTAGAGCTTGGATTTCGTAATCTGTCAAAAGTAATCTCAAAAGGGGAGAAATCAAGTCAGCACCTACACCAATGAACTCTGAACTCGTTAGATCTACCAAGGGAAATACGTATTTTAATATCTCCATTGTTTGTACTTTGATCCAGCTTACATTACTTAGAAGTAACCCTAATAGAAAAACTAGTGTCTGTGCAGCATATTTTGGAAAATAATTACGCGATATAAAACTAACGACTTGACTCATGAAATCTTTCTTTGATCTAAATTTATCCTTTGCTAGAGAATCGACTAATCTGGAAAGCGAAGGTTGGTTTTTTTCGTTCGAAAGGAATATTAAAGAATCAGCTGCCGTTTGGACACTTGAATAGTCTTTCTTGTCCATCGCATCTAAAAATCTTGGTAAATTGGATATTAAACCAAATAATAGTCTGGTTTCATTGTCAGCAACGATTTTACTATCGTTCAATAAATTTATCTTATCTAAAAACTTGTAGGTAACATCCAAAGAGTTACTTGAACGAAGGCCAATAAGTGCAATCTTCTGGAGACCGTCAAAACGACCTTCCCAATTTGAGGGAAATGTGCTGACTAGACATTGGACCGTATCTGGAGAATCTAAATCAATTTTTGAAATGAACTTAGATATGCATGATAATGCCTCGATAAATTCTTGCTCATGAATACTGCTCATACATGCAATGATGGACCAGAATAATTGAGGAAAACTAATTAGATCTGTTGCATCTAATTCTGCCATTATTGCGTTTAGGGTCATTAAAATTTGCATTGCAAATCCTTGGATATCAGGATTATCGTCGGCTATTGTATTTGAAAGTCTGTGTAGCATATCACGCAACATTTCTTGATCTAAAAATGAAAGTAGAGATCTAAATACTTGGAATGAACGGCATGCAATGTGTCTCACTGGACAGGTGGTAGCCCATTTCAAAGAAGTTCTTTGCCAATCATTTTGAATGTTATTAACATCATCACCAAATATTTCGATGATGTTTCTAACTAGCATATCCATGGCTTTGGGTGATCTAGCTCCTCTTTTATCTTTGACTAAATTATCGTATGACCAGAGTGATATTCTATTACGTAGAAGATTTACTGTCTCCTCAGACTTTTCGTGTTCAGGTGCAATTCCAAATATTAAATTGCACATTATTCTTGCTGCACTTTCTTGTACCAGTGGTACATAGTGGTCTAAGAGGCATGTACAGATGTGTAACAGAATTGGTAAGGATGATTTAAGTGAGTCATTTATATCTGTAGATAAATTGACCAAAAAAATTATTGTTAATTGTGCCTTAGAAAATGTAACCTTCTTTGTATTCTGTGACAGTCTGTCCCAAATATTTGCAATAAATGAATAACGATTATCTTTATTGATCGGTTCTGAAATTTGTCTTTTCGTTGTTGGTATCATCGATTTCGGTTCAAGGTTTCTTAATAATGTATCTATGAGGCCAATACTTCCCGGTACACTTGCAAGATAAAGCACAACATCCCTAGCTTTCTGAACAAAAAGTGAGTTTTTGTAATCAGTCGAGGATTGAAGTAGGTACTCAAGCGAAACTAAGATGTTTTGAAAGGAATTCCCTTTACCGAGGGAAATCCACAGTTGTTCAACTTCGTTTGGTAAACTATCATTCAATGTCATTGTAACGTAAAATAGATTATTTAATACCATGAATGTGTCTAATTCATCTATTGATTTCAGGACAAAATTGTTCACCCATGGAACCATCAAAACTAGAAGTGCACGTTGAATTTCAAATGGAAATAAATCCAACACACCAACCAAACTGGAGAAAACTTTTAGGCGCAATTCTTGAGACAGTAATTCCGCAAATATACTAGATATTTCTAGCGCAGTTGATTTATACACCATTTTCGACGAATTAGCTAATTTCTCCTTAAATACTTTTGTATAAGACGAGTCATGTAATTTAGTTTCCACCACAGATAAAAGGTCCACTGCACAAATCCTTGTTTCTTCTTTATCGGACACCAAACCGTATAAACCAAGTGAGACCAGCTCATGTTCTTCTAAAATCAAATTATCAAGCTTCAGGACAGCCTTGCATAATGTTGTGTAGTATAGCACGGCAACAGATGGGTCACTATGGTGCGAAATACATTGGGTTGATACATCTTGGAAAAGTTTCAAATTTTTGTTGTTACGCTCAAGGAGGTTGGTTAATGCCGTGACACCAAGGATCCGCACTATCTCATTTTCAGAGTTGAACATTCCTTCGATCCAAAATAACAACGATTCGAGGTCGAATGATATAGTTATTGGTATTTCACCTACATCATATAAAGTTTCTGTTATTGAATCTGAGCATAGGATTACCATTGTCTCCAGGACGACAATTTCAAGTCTATTTCTTTGGAATTCTATTCCTGCTGTTATTGCTGTTCTGTCTCTTTCATTTTCTGTTTTTTTGATCATGTAAGCATACCTTTCATTAGCCAGATAAGCACTATCTCCATAACCACACCATTCCTTAAGGAAGTTAAAACATGATGCTCGAGCTTGGAATGGGAATAATTTATTTATATCATCGTGGTCCTTTGTCGTTGAATAAAATCTAAGAAGTAGTTCCGAGAAATAACATCTAAGTGGTTGGTATTCGTAGGACTTTTGGATGGAATCTATTTGAAGAAATAATTTTGCATGTTTAATGAATTCCGAGAGTTTCCGTAAGATCCATCCATCATTTGAAATTGAGGGTTCCTTTAAAAAACGAGATAGTATTGCCAAAATCTGAAACATTTCGACTCTAATTTGGTTTGAGCTGCTTTCTTTCCACCCAACAAGGAAACTGTCAACACTTTCGATATATGTCTTGTATATGTTGATATTCATGGAACTTAATCCGGATATAATTGCTTCTCTGATCAAGATACTCTGTGAATTTAATAAAGGAAGTACCATCTTGAAAATAGATTTTGCAGATTTTATCTTCTGATGTTGAACTGTAAAAATTTGTTGACTCTTCTTTCTCCCATGTTTCTTTGTACTACTGGGAATATGTAAAATTTGATCATTGGTTGATGTTAGCGATGTACATGCAGCCACTAAATACAGTTTCCACTGATTGATAATTGTTTCAGGTAGACTATTTTGGGGTTTGAAGCTTGTATCATTTGAAATGCGAAGAACAACTTCATGAACTTGTACTAGTCTAATGCATACAATTGAACGGCAAAGTGCCATTGTTATAGGACATGTTTTAAAGATATAAGCCAGAAGTTTCGGGAAAACCCTTTGCCATAAAGCTGCATCCACACCATAGGATGATTCTGCTAATCTAACAATCAGACCCTTTTTATATCTGCTGTTTAATTTTGATAGTCGTTGTTTTTCGACAACACTTAATGTGGTTTTTTGTGGGTTAATAAATGAAAATACACTGGCCTCATGTATAAAATCAATTAATCTATTTCCGCGATCCGCAGAAAAGTGGAAAGATGACGATCTCGAATGACCATTTTCTGAGAGCTTCTCAGTTTTTTCTGCCATTGCCTCGTCAAATTTAGAAATAATTCTTAAGATTTGTATACCCAACTTGCGAACAGCAAAATCGTGTGAACAAAGAAAAAATAAACCATTCCCTTCTACTTCTTCGATAACCGTTATAATGTTCTTCCATTCTAATTTTTCAGTTCCTGTAGTTTCATTGTTTGAATCTTCGTTGGGAAGTAGTTGAATACCATCTAATCCCATAACTTTTTTTGATTCTTTAGTCTTTGAAGTTTGGAATTCATTTAGCCAACATTCAAGCAACTCGACGTATAGCATTAACAGTGCAATATATTCCGTTGATGTTAAATAGGACATGTTATATCTGGATTGAGTTTTCTCATCAAAATCGAAGGAATATTTGGCAAACCATGTAATAAAAGTATACGCATTGTTCTTTGTCGCCAAAGCCTTGAGCGCCTTTCGACAACTCTCAGAAATAAAATTGTCTGCATGAACAGCATTTCTTGTTAGAACTTCAATGATAGGTTTGTAAGGAATATTTTTAGATATAGCCAAACAGCAAGGAATTGCTTCTATAATTGTAGAGAATAATAACAGATTCAATGAATTTTTTTGTACATTACTGTCATTATCATTCGAAAATCCAAATGAAAAAGTACCGAATGGAGTCGACGTTTGTTTTTGATGATAATTTTCTGGAGACCATACTTCTGACCCAATACTAGAGTCGAGTAGTAGGAACAGTTTATAAATGGTGTTGCACATTTCTTCGTGGTTAGCAGTTAAGGCTTCATTTAAATTGGTTGGAACGTTATTTAAATTAGTTGGATAAACTCTATTGTCGTTCTCCGGAAATTCAGGTTTTTCATTTGTAAGCACAAATCCTTTGTATGTTTTTATTGCCAGTACCAATTTATCATAGCCAATATTTTCAAGATTCGCACCATTAAAAGATTGTTTCACAAGGGGAATGATGGTATTTTCAAGTAAAAAGTTGGGGTATAAGTAACCAATGGATATTAACGCATCCGATAAAGGATTGATTAAATCCAAGTCCGTAGTTAGCCAATTTTCTTTCTTCTTGTTGTTCAAATATAAAAATAATAACTTTGTCAAGGTCTTTGTGGTGTTATTCAATGTATCAGAACACCTATACAGATATACCCAAACAAGTCGAGACACACCGACAGCAAAAATTATACGATCGTCAAGTTTTTTGGTTTTAATTTTACTTATACTTGATTCAATAATACTGACCCAGTGTTCTGAAAACACTTGTGGTGGAGCTGCACACAATATGGAGACTGTTAATTTAAATCCAGTGGCCCAGTAACGATTATCTGGTAAGAGGTTTTTTCCGGCTTTCAAAAGGGTTTCCATAGCCTCCACCCATGTTGGATGATTTACCTCAGCACTAAGTGAGCCAGCCAATGGTAGTAGAAGTTGGTTGGTAACCTCACTATATGCTAATTTTACCGTTTCATTTTGTGTCTTTAAGAAAAATTTGGCTAAACTTTTTACAAAATCTGCACTCTCTTCAAATTTATCAAGAGGATAATTCTTTAAAACGAGATATCTCATTCCTAATATCAGTAGATGAACAGATGGTTCATCTTCTATCTTTACTCTTTTTGGAATTTTCTCCAAATCAGCAATGAATCGATCACTAACTGATAGGAATTTCTTTTCTGACATGCAACCTAAAAGTTCCGCAAAGGAATTCCAATTAGATGACTTTATTATACTTGACGATAAAGATACTGGATCTGTAGTCTTCAATTGTGCGTAAACAATTTCTTCCAATTTATCGCTTAAATCTTCATCCCCATTTTCTGGCGCTTGTCGTATAATCTCTATTAAGACACGACAAAGAATATATATACTTATTAGCGATTTTCGATCAGTTGTGAGTGCAATAATTTTCAAACGTTCTACTTGGTTCTGTATATCTGTCAATTTTTGATTCTCAATAGAGTTTTTCACTCTAGTAGGGGCCCTTGATGATACATTTCTTTTCGGTAGAAAGCTATTTGATCCGTCTGAACCATTCTTTTTATGTTTATGTAAGATTGACGACGAAGTTGAAGATGATCTAGATATTACTGTTCTTGGATGTGAGTTATCATCTTCACATTCTTTAATAAATCTTTGAACTTCTTCGGCAGCTGCATTTGCTGCTTCCGATTTTGTCTTCCTCCAATACATCATTGCATCTATCACAGGTTTAGGATTATTTCTAGCAATGTGTCCTAAAGATTCAATAATCTTATCGAATACAGGATCTAAACCTTCTCCCAATATTTCAATGATTGGGGGTTCAGTATTTAGTGGATACTCCAGACATATGTTAAGTTTATTTTCAGCATGACGTATAAATTTTGTAAAGAGGATATGAAGTGCATATTCTGACGGGCTTTTCCAATCTGTAGCCATTTGTTGTCTCAGATTTATCACATATTCTTCTGTTAATGATTTATTTGTGGTCTCTGTTGGAGTTGTATCTTGTCCTAATTCTGTAGTCCTTTGAGCATTGTCAGTTACATTTTGTTCATTATTATTTTCATCTTGAATGTTATATTCTTGAAACGATTCCATAAGTTTAGATTTTTTAGGTGGGAATGAACTAATAGGTATTTCCATTGGAGAAGGAATATCGATGATTGGTGTTGTCATTGTTGTTGTACTAAGATTCCCTGGAGTATTAAATTGTTGAATACCTTCTAAATGTGGTGTAATATTTATCTCTACGGAATTTGAATTGTTTTCTCTTTCAATATCATTTCTCACAATGGGGAAAGAAAATCCATTGGGATGTTGATCTTCAGGGATCGGAGGTACAGAATTATTAGTAATCTCTGTATTTGGTTCTTCTTCCGTTAGTGGTGGAGGGAAGGTAAATCCAGAATTCATCATATTTGTTTGAAATTACTGTATCTGAAATTATGAATGTATTGTATGTGTGTGTTTTAAAAAATTAGAAACGTTGGATATTTATATGTATGATCTGTAAATGATTCGATGTTATTGAAAAAAAATAGGAATAATAGGTTAGATTTATTCCCTCCTAAGTTTACGAATAGTACACTATGTAATATGTGTACTGATCTATTCACCAGAAAACCGTAAATAATTATCTTGAAGAAATCAATATCTCTCTAATGTTGTTTCTCATCTGTCATTTCCAATGTATGCAATTCCAAATATTATTTTTATTGTTATGGAAAACTTATTTTTGCCCGAGGTTCCATTATGTATTTATAAACATATTGTATCCCACGACATTTTCTGTGTGTTTTTTTATTAAACAATTCGGTGTGAGTTTTCTTTGTTTGTTTGTTGAATATTAATAATCTGAAGATGAGCCGTTTCAATACATCAAGTTGATCTATCAAAGAGATTTGAATATATAAAGAAATGTGGTTTGGGAAGAGTCTACAACATCAGTCATATTGATGTTTGCGATGGTGTTAAACTAGAGTAATGTCCGACATGTATGGGAAGGTTTGGAGATTTTGTAAGTATATAGATATTTGTCAAAAGACCTTTACCCTTTTGCTAGATATTTCCATTATATCGCTTAACTATATTTTCTTGGTTTTGTCAGTAATAATAATAATAATAATAATAATAACGATACGTTGAGATGTTTGTACAGGAGAACGATTTGGGATAATATTTATATTCAAGGGGCAAGTTATGTATATTCTTGTATTCAACGCGTGTCTGAGTGATTGCAATACTTGGAAGTAAATTCAACTATATAGTGATTGAACTGTAGAAAGAATACTACTCTTGAATGTTTGAAACATATCTTCTTCATTTATCTCTTTTGTTTATAATTTTATTCTTGGCATCATTTTTTAAAGTTTTGTCCATGTTTAAAAACTTTAAAAACTTGATAAAATGGTCAACAAAGTAAACAAATTATTTATTTAATGATAGAAAACATGAAAGACATCCAATTACATATTAACGACACTATTTAGAAACATTCGGAAACATTTTTATAATTACATGAAGTTGCATTTCTCCCCTTTTATAAAAGTTCATTGGTTACATTTTTATTGTCTTTTTAAGAGGTAAGACTCAACCAGACTAATATTTTTATTGCTACTTTTAAACCAGAAACACAACATTCAATCATCCAAGTAATAAACTGTTGATGATTCCTATATTGATAATCAACAAAACTCTTCTCAGTACGTTACTAAGATGAGTTTTCGTATATACCTTGTTGATCCCGCCAACTCACGTGACTATCACATGACTTCCGCCTTACCCTCACAAAAGTTTTATTATAAACGCGAAAATTTAAGCGGAAGAAACAAAAAAAACTGAAAGAAACCAGAAATTGTTTCTTTTAGAAAAAAAGTGGCGAACAAGAAAGCAAAAAGAAGTTTTAACAATTATTCTTAATTTTTTTGTTTTTTGTTAATAGTAAATAAAGTAAATTAAGAAAACGTAAAGGTTTTTTAACTAAGAAGAGACGTTTGACAGAGAGAAAAAATTAAAAAAAAAAATCTTAATAGTGAGGTTGAAAAATAAACAGAGAAGAGATAAGAGCTGACTTAATAACAGGAAAACGAAAGAATAATAAAACCCTGTTTTGACCAAAATTTTTTTTTCCTAAAAGAAAAAACAACTACAAAGTAAATAAGATAAAAGCTATATTGGTTTAAAAAAGAGAGTAATAACAGTAAATAAAACGATGTTAGAGTCAACTGGTGCTGTAGTCGCTACTCCAAATACTGTTCTTCCAAATACAAATGGAGGTGATTTTTCAAAAGAAGAATCAAAAGTACCACAACCAATAATTACAATCCCTAAACCAACCTCTTCCGAACAACTTGAGCAGTTGATTTATCGTTATAAAATTATTGCACATAATCCAAAGGAAAATGAATTAGAGATTAACTCTATAGAGACTTTATTAAGTAAATTATCAAAAGATCAAGATGTATTTAATGAAGATATTGAAAAAATTAGAAATAATATACGTGCTAATCGTAACAAACCTTATGATGGAAATATATTATCAAAACAATTATTAGCTTTACAATTATTAGAGAAAGATATCGATATTCCAGAAAATTTATTAGCTCCTAAATCAACTCCATTTATTGAAGATTTGAATATAACCAATAAAAATGATAAGAAGACTTTGGAAATTTTGAAAATATTTGGAGACTTTAATAAAACTATTAAAAATTTTGATTTAGAGAATCAATTTAGAAATACATCTCCATCTCAATTAGGTGCTCCTGAAATTGAAAGTAGAATATCTTCTCAAATTGCTAAGAGAATAGCTGAATTAGAACGATTACCAGCAAATTTAGGTACATATTCTTTAGATGATTGTTTAGAGTTTATTACAAAGGATGATTTACCATCTGGTATTGATACACTAAAGATTAAAGCATTAGTGGAATTAAAATGTTTAAAATTATTAACAAAACAAAAATCTCTTAGACAAAAAATTATTTCCAATACATCTACTCAAGCACATCATAATATTCCATATTTACGTGATTCCCCATTTACTTTAGCAGCTCAAAGATCTGTTCAAGTTAGAGGGAAAGTTATTGTTCCACAAACAGCAAGGATCGCTGAAGAATTAGAAAGACAACAACTATTAGAAAAGAGAAAGAAAGAAAGAAATATTCATATGAAGAGAATTAATGGTATTAGAGATGCTATACAGGAGGCAAAAGATAATAATTTTACACGTCGTGATCGTTGTGCTCAATTTGGTAAATTAATGTTATCTACACATAATCAAATCGAAAAGGAAGAACAAAGAAGAATTGAAAGAAATGCAAAACAACGTTTGGCTGCATTAAAATCTAATGATGAAGAAGCTTATTTAAAGTTATTAGATCAAACCAAAGATACAAGAATTACACAACTTTTAAGTCAAACTAACAGTTTCTTGGATTCTTTAGCATCTGCCGTTAGAGTACAACAAAATGAAGCCAAAATTGCAAGAGGTGAAGAAATTACAGTTACAACTGATGAAGAGAGAGAAAAAATCGATTATTATGAAGTGGCACACACAATCAAAGAGAAAGTTGAAAAACAACCTTCTATCTTGGTTGGAGGTACATTAAAGGAGTATCAATTAAAAGGTTTGGAATGGATGGTCTCCTTATATAACAATCATTTGAATGGTATTTTAGCCGATGAAATGGGTCTGGGTAAAACTATTCAATCCATTTCTCTAATTACTTATTTATTTGAAGAGAAAAAGAATCCTGGTCCATATTTAGTAATCGTTCCACTATCAACAATAACGAACTGGACATTGGAATTTGAAAAATGGGCTCCAAGTCTGAATACAATTGTATATAAGGGTACTCCAAATCAAAGACGTGCTCTTCAATATAGAATAAGAAACGGAGATTTCGATGTATTATTAACAACCTATGAATATATTATTAAAGATAGAGCTATGCTATGTAAACACGAATGGGCTCATATGATTATCGACGAAGGTCACAGAATGAAAAATGCACAATCCAAACTTTCCTACACTATACAACATTACTATAAGACAAGAAATAGATTAATCTTGACTGGTACTCCTTTGCAAAATAACTTACCAGAATTATGGGCATTGTTGAATTTTGTTTTACCTAAGATTTTCAATTCAGCAAGTACATTTGATGATTGGTTCAATACACCCTTTGCAAATACAGGTGGTCAAGAAAAATTAGAGTTGACAGAAGAAGAAACACTACTGATCATTAGAAGATTACACAAAGTGTTAAGACCATTCTTGTTACGTCGTTTAAAGAAAGAAGTTGAAAAGGATCTTCCAGATAAGGTTGAAACCGTTGTAAAATGTAAACTATCTGGTTTACAACAAACATTATATGAACAAATGTTGAAACATAATGCATTATTTGTTGGTGCCGGTACAGAAGGGGCCACGAAGACAGGTATCAAAGGTCTGAACAATAAAATTATGCAACTAAGGAAGATTTGTAATCATCCATTCGTATTTGATGAAGTCGAAGGTGTCATTAACCCAAGTAGAGGGAATTCTGATTTACTCTACCGTGTTTCCGGTAAGTTTGAATTGTTAGATCGTGTATTACCAAAATTCAAGGCCACTGGACACAGAGTGCTAATGTTCTTCCAAATGACTCAAGTCATGGATATTATGGAAGATTTCTTAAGAATGCGAGACCTGAAGTACATGAGATTAGATGGTAGTACAAAGGCAGATGAAAGAACTGATATGTTGAAACTTTTCAATAAACCAGACTCTGACTATTTCTGTTTCTTGTTGTCGACAAGAGCCGGTGGTCTAGGTTTAAATTTACAAACTGCTGATACTGTCATTATTTTTGATACAGATTGGAATCCTCACCAAGATTTACAAGCCCAAGATAGAGCTCACAGAATCGGTCAAAAAAATGAAGTTAGAATTTTAAGACTGATCACTACAGATTCTGTGGAGGAAGTTATTCTTGAAAGGGCCATGCAAAAATTAGATATTGATGGTAAAGTTATCCAAGCAGGTAAGTTCGATAACAAATCTACTGCTGAAGAACAAGAAGCATTTTTAAGAAGACTGATAGAAAACGAATCTACTGCCGATGATGATGACAAGGCGGAACTAGATGATGAAGAGCTTAACGAAGTTCTTGCCCGTTCAGAGGATGAAAAAATTCTGTTTAACAAGATGGATAAAGACAGACTTGCTGAAGAGAAGGCAGACGCTAAGGCACTTGGATTAAAGACACCACTATCTAGATTAATTACAAAGGATGAACTACCTGAAGTATTTACGGAAGATATCGAAAAGCATTTGCATGTAGAACCTGTAGCCTTGTCAAGAATAAGACAAACGAAAAGAGTTTACTACGATGATGGCCTAACTGAAGAACAATTTTTAGATGCTGTCGAAAATGAAGAGAGCACATTAGAAGAGACCATTCAAAAGAAACGTGAACAAAGAGAAAAAAGAATGCGTAACAAGATGGAAAAAATTACAGATCAGGACGGTGAAATTCCAACTTTAGAAAACACTCCTGAAATGGAAACGATACCATCTGAAGAACCCGAAAAGGCCGAACCTACAATAGTAGAGAAAGAAGAAGAAGGTGAAGAAGATGTAACCATCTCTGGGCGTCGTAGAAGAACAAGAAAGAGAAAGGCAGTCGGCAATATCCCTGAAAGTGTTGTGCAAATGGAAAATGAAACTACTATGTCAGAGGATACTGAAACAATTGTCGAGGAGTCCAAAGAGGAGCCCCAAAAGAAGAAACAGAAATTCAAGGTTACTTTGAAGTTAAAGAAACCTATTCCTGAAATTAATCAAAAAGATGAACCAATTATAGAGGATGGAATCGCCGCAAAACCCACTCCAAAGAAAAGGGGAAGAAGAAGTACAAAAAAGACCGATGCAGTCATTGAGGATACCAAAACTGGACTCGACATACCAGATCTAGTAATCTCTTTAATGAAGGAACTGCATGCTATTGTGGACAAGGACGATGGTCATGCTTGTACAGATGTGTTTGAAAAATTGCCTTCCAAGAAACTTTACCCTGATTATTATGTATTGATATCAAATCCGATTGCAATCGATACAATTACGAAAAAGGCCAAGAAAAAGGGTTATCAATCGCTTGGTGAAGTGAAGGAAGACATAGATACCATGTATTCAAATGCCAAATTTTATAATGAAAAGGGTTCATGGGTCTATAATGACGCCGATACTCTGAAAAAGTTCACTGACAAATGGTTCAAAGCCAAGGAATAAGAAGACAGTACATAGTCCAAAAAAACAAACAAAAAACAAATCATATTAATAGAAAAAAAAAAGTTTAGAGTATGTTTTAATTTAAAACAATAACAATAAATATTAGGCATGTATAGTTATCTATATACATATTGTAACAATAAATTATCTAAGTTTAAAACGTAAATGATATTACAAAAAAACACTATAAGACTGTGATAAATTGAGTTCATTTTTGATTGATGATTATATAAAAAAGAATAAGAGTAATAATATTTATGCAGCGACATTCAAATATTTATTTATTTTACAATTAACTGCCATATGCACAAGATATAATTATAATAATGGATATCGTAAATTTCAGGCTTAAGATTGTTGTGAATTCGATACTGTTAAAAATCTCACTAAAATTAACATCCATAGAATTACTTGAACAAACATTAGTGATCCAATTGCTGTTAAACATATAGTGGTACCAAAAACAATACAGATTCCTAGTCCAAAAATACCTTTACCCAAAACAACCAATGTATTTTCAATAAAACCTTCTTCTTGTTCAGTTTCAAAGTCATTTGAGCCTTCTTTATTTCGATTATCTACTAAACCGTACTCATCAAGTTTAAATTTTATATGTTTTAAAATATTTCGAAGACTTTTTTCAGTAACCATAGACATGGTTACCTCTTGAGCCCTCAAAGCAAATAATGTTTTCCTCAATTTTTCTTTATTCGAATTATTAGTATCATGAATCTGATGGTTTATATACGTTTCCACACACTTCTCCAATGTTTTAGTCCGTATACGACGCCCTTTCTTCTTATCTCCTTTTAAGTTAGTTACACGATCTCTTGTAGAAATAATGTCTGATAGAATTTCTTTACATTCTTCATCAAAATCAAGTTCTTCCCTTAATGCAAACAAGTCATCCATATATGCATGTTTCTGGATCTTACGAACTTCTCTAAAAATATTTACAATATCATAAAACAAGTCCTTTGGAGTTTCGATAACTTGTCTAGTGTCTGAAATAGCATGATTGGAAGCATTTACTAAAACAATTGTGAAAATAAATATATTCCAGAATACTAATAATTTCATTGACCACCTATCTGAATAGAAATAAAAGTAAAAACAACAAAAAAGAAATACTGTAGTTCTAGGCTATTGGGACCAAAATACCTCCATTAATCTCATCAAAATGTGTAAATAGGTTTAATTTCTTAGAAAATAACTCTAATTGACACACGAATGTATTAATACTATATATACATATACATATACATATATAGTACACAATAATATGTGTCATTTTGATTTGTTTTTCTATAAAAATGTCATCAACCATAATCAAGTATGTCACACATCAAGGATGAGGGAGTCAAAAAAATAACATTTTAACATACACTAAGAGATACAATGAAATAATTAATAATATCCACGTTAGGTTAAGATATAGGTTAGTTTTGATCTCGTGAATAGATATTATTTTCTAAATCTTCTCTTACTGTCTTTTATCATCGTCACTTTGATAAATGTGACATTTTCCAAACCCTAACATGCATACCGCAACCCTAATTTCCTTTCTGCGAAAAAAAAATGAAAAATTTTGATTTTTTAAAGTTACCGACGCAAAAAAAAAAAATATGAAAAATTTTCTTCGTTGTCGTCGTCGTCGTCGGTTGCAAGGAATGAGGAAAAAGTATATAAGTAACAAATCTTGAGTTATTTCATACATTTGGCAAATTAACCTTCTTTGTATATATTTCTCTCTTTTCTGTTATACTTTTAAATTAAATTTTCTTTTTATTGTTTTTGTAAATACCCCAATAACTCAATCCATCAATAATGAAGTACATTCAAACTGAACAATCAATTGCTATCCCAGAAAAGGTCACTGTTGCCATCAAGTCCAGAGTCATTAAGGTCACTGGTCCAAGAGGTACTCTAACCAAGAACCTAAAGCACATTGATGTTACTTTCACTAAGGTTGACAACACCTTGATTAAGGTTACTGTTCACAATGGTGACAGAAAGCACGTTGCCGCTCTAAGAACTGTCAAGTCTTTGATTGACAACATGATCACCGGTGTTACCAAGGGTTACAAGTACAAGATGAGATACGTTTATGCGCATTTCCCAATCAACGTTAACGTTATTGAAAACGAAGGTAAGAAATTCATCGAAATCAGAAACTATCTAGGTGACAAGAAGGTTAGATTAGTTCCAGTTAGAGAAGGTGTTGAAATTGAATTCTCTACTACTCAAAAGGATGAAATCGTTCTATCTGGTAACTCTGTTGAAGAAGTTTCTCAAAATGCTGCTGATATTCAACAAATCTGTAAGGCCAGAAACAAGGATATCCGTAAGTTCTTGGATGGTATCTACGTTTCCTCTAAGGGTAATGTCGTCGAAGAATTGTAAGTGTAATACTTCACAGTTTTACGTTTCTTTTTATTATCATTCAAAATTTTTGCATCGGTATCCAATGGGTTTAACAGGACTTTATCATTTTTTGATATTTATATAATGTCTATTATTAAATTATGTATATTAGAGATCCTTCTTCACCACACTGTCTATTAATATTATGGTGAGGAAGTTAGTACTAGGGTTTAATCAAGAAGGATTTTTTTTATCCTTCTTGATTAAACCTTAGTGCAATTGACAGTGGGTTAGTTTCTACTTCTTTTAAGTTGGAATGGAAACTAACCACGATAGAACGTTACTAGTGCTCGAATTAATATAGAGCCATATTATGTTCTTTCAAATATGATTTCTTTTTGTTAACAACGTTTTCTTCTTCTTTTTCTTCTTTAATATAATCTTTTCTCCTTATTTCTTGCCTGTAAAACAAAGGATCTTCTTGATATGTTCAATCTCTTAAAAATCCTTCCAACTAGAATGTGGCACTAACTATCTCAGCGAGTTTACGATGTCTCAGTTGTAGGCACTTCTATGCATTTCTTCTAAATCCTTCTCCCCTTTGACTTGCCCTAAATTATATTATGACAGACGTATTTTTCACAGATACACACAGAAAGGATCGGGCCTTCTCCTCTTTGACCGAAACGGATTCCTGCAGCAACAGGAGCGATAAAGATGAAGGAGTTTTTGGTTCTAAATGGAAAGACATATAATAGCAGTCTACAATAGCTGAACAAGACTATGAAAGAAGAGGTCTTTTTTTTAAATCTTATTTATTCTAACTTAAGAGCAAAAACACAGGCGTGTCGACCTTTTTTTTGTTTCTAGAATAGTTATACACATATCTGAGTTTGATTCAAACAAAAAATTAGTAAGCAGCACAAAAAACTTAAAGCAACCTTAATTTCTTTTAAACATAGATGACTGGTGAACAAAGTGAGATCAGTGGAAATATTCACAGAGCTAATGATCACATATCATCAGGTACACCACATATAGCGAAGAAGAATTTACAACAACAGGAGAATGAACCTACACTGGATTCCTGTTGTTCTATTGCAACACCAATGCATAGAAGAATGCAAACTGTGGCAGTAGCATGGCATTGTTCGTCCTTTGTTATATTCACTTTATTCAATTTATTCCTATTATCCTCACCCTTCTGTTGGTTGTTAATAATCCCATATCTGATATATTTCTTTAATGACAGATCACCTGCTAATGGAAATGTTGTGAATAGGTACTCCCTCTGGTTTAGATCATTATTTATATGGGATTTATACTGTGAATATTTCCCTATAACATTAGTTAAGTCCACAGACTTAAAGCCAACGTTTACTTGGGAACCTCAAGAGGTTACTACCCAAAGCGAAACTGCATCCCAGATTGATAATATCAAAAATAACGGACTAAAAATTAGAATTTGGCCTTCAAATTATCATATTAACATTAAAAGAAGATTACAAAACAATGATCCCAAGACTCCCAAACTGGAACTTAAAGCAACTGGACCACGTTATATATTCGGTTATCATCCTCATGGAATAGGTGCCCTCGGTGCGTTCGGTGCATTTGGTACAGAAGGTTGTCATTGGACCAAGAAGTTTCCTGGTATCCCGATTTCTTTAATGACTTTGGTTACGCAATTTCATATCCCATTGTATAGGGATTATCTTCTAGCACTTGGGATAACCTCGGTATCAAGGAAAAATGCTTTGAAAGTATTACAAAACAATCAATCAATATGTATTGTTGTAGGTGGAGCAAGAGAATCTCTACTTACAGAGCCAAATAAGGTGGAATTGATCTTGAATAAAAGGAAAGGTTTCATTAAATTGGCATTAGAGACAGGAAATGTTGGATTGGTTCCAACATTTGTATTTGGTGAAAATAATACATATCAGATTTTTAGATCAAGAGAAAATTCTTGGCTAAGAAACTTCCAATTATGGATCAAAGCAAATTTTGGATTCACAATTCCAATTTTTTATGCTAGAGGTCTATTCAATTATGATTTTGGATTGTTACCTTTTAGAACACCATTGACCGTGATCACAGGCAAACCAATTTATATTAAAGAAAAAATTAATAACCCACCGGAGGATATTGTAAATCATTATCATGAACTCTATATCGAGGAATTGAAAAGAATCTATTGTGAAAATAGAGATCAGTACAATATGTCAGACGTTGATTTTCATATCGTCGGTTAAACAAAAAAATTCCCTGAACTTTCCTTGTCATCAATATTCGCATAATTTCACCTTCCATTTCTTGTTAGAACAACTAACTCACTTTGCAACTTAATAAAATGTATTCCGTAAATATCCTGTAATAAATATGAATTTTTAAAAAAAACACACTAATGTACTATACACCAAAGTAACTATATATATATATATATATATATGAATGGCCTTTCTGAACTGTACCTAAACTCTACCATGCAAATCTCAGTTGGGATGCTGAGAATACTGGAGGTGTCCATATCAATTTTGTTGGATCTATGCTTCTTCTCTTTTTAGATTTCAATGCTTCGTATCTTTCAATTACTTCATCACTCAGATATATAATATGTTGTGCCTTATAATACCTTAGTATATTCAATGATTTTGCCGTAAACAAGATATCTGTAGTGGTCATCGAGCTAATAGAACTTATATCATCAATAGTAATTTCTTTACCATGCTCTACTAATAATTTCACTAACGTGTCTGTCCAATATGCTCTATAAGACAATAAACCCAAATCTGATAATGGTTTTTCTGGTGAACCAGTCTTTCCTTCCTTCTTTGATAATTCATATGAAAATTCAATCAATAGTCTACCGTACCCCATTCTTTGATATTGAGGAAGTGTTAAAATACATGCAACATTATAATTATCAGCTGACTCCTTTTCTTTGGAAAAATAACCTACTAAATGATGCCCGAGTTCATCTCTTCTGGTCATGCAATAAAATAAAAATGGATCAACGTCATAATACAACGTCTTATGATCCAAAAATAATTTGGATAAAAGACATAAATTTCTACACCATGTCCTCTGCATTCTTCCATCTATTTCAAAAAAGGAAACGTAATCATCACGATATATTTCATTCCCTGGTGGATGTTGTAAAGTACATTTCTTTCTATATCTTTCGTATTGTTTTTTGGATCCAAAGTATTGTAACGTAAAGTCATCAATATATATTTGATCTTCGTCCGTAAGTTCAATCGGATAGGGTGAGAAATACCATGGTTCAATCTCATATTTACCCATCACTACCTTCGTCAAGTTCCTGACTTGAGAAACAACATGTGGATTTTGTGTCATTGATCCCGAAGTCCTTAGCTTTTTAATCTCATCTTCTCGTGAAACATCGTCAGTCTTAATCCCCTGAACATTAAGGTTGTCAAGATCCATCATATCGGAAACTTCGGGTGTATTTTCCTTAGTCGAAGTGGCCGTCGACAGAACAGCCTTGTCTGCTTGAGTGAGTTTCTTGTTCTTTTGTTTTGATTTTGGTTCCTCTACAGGTTTCGGTACAGGGAATAATACATCTTTCTCTAAATTAATTCTATCTGGAGAAACCCATTCATCTAAACGTTTGTTATAGTTCACATAATGAACATAGAATTTAGGAGGTAATCGTCTGGATTTAATAGATAGTATCTCTGCCAATCTTTCTTCTTCACCTTTCTTAACCCAACATTGGGCTTTTATCATAAGGTCATTAACGTCATCAATTTTTCTTGGGATATTTTCGATTTCTGTCCCTGCTGGTGCCGACATTTTAAAGTTTGTATTTCTTTATATTCTAAGACGTTGAAAATAGTACACCTCTTTGGTGTCCTTTTAATGTAGTTATCAAGGTATGCTGTTTGTTTAATAGAGATTATTTAAACACCAATAAAAGTTTTAATATCTTTTGTTTACATGATTGATAGAAAGCGAGTGCTTGCAGTAGGTCCTCTGAAATTTTCAACGCGATGGTGAGCCTTTCCTCTACTGACAAATTTGAAAATTTTTTAGAATTTAAAGAACTCATCGATTTTATACAAGTTACTAAATTAACAACTAGTAACTAAATAGTAGGAGCAAAGCAAAGAAACGATCGAACTTTTAAAGTTTTAAAGTTACTAATGTCAGAGCAAGAAATTTCCCTGAAGAGAACTGTCGATGCGGTCAATACCGAAGGTGATGCGTCGATTATCAAGAAATCTAAAATAGAAGAGATCCAACCTTCCGATATCTCTATTACTGAACAATCGGTTGGTATTACACTATATTTAACTCCAGATTTACCAGGATTTTCAGGTCAGATCAAGCAAAGATACACAGATTTTCTAGTTAACGAAATTGACAAGGCTGGGAATGTCGTTCATCTGAATGACAAAGGGTTCAAGATGCCAAAGAAACCTCAATTGTCTAAAGCAGAAAAAGAAGCCAAAAACGCAGAAGATATTGCTAATAGACAAAATTTTGAAGTTGACTTTGAGTTAAGAACCCAGTTAGTCGAAATATTTGGAGAGAATGATGTTCAAAAGATTGAAGAAGTTTATAAGATGGCCACTACTATGGAAAGTGAAAAATCGTTTGAAGATAAAACGACAAGAACCAAGATTCATCAATTATTACGTTCTGCATTTAATGACGAACTAGAATCTGTTACAAGTGACAAAAATTGTTTCAAAATTGCAAGAAATAATAAAAAATCGAGAGTGAACAAACAGGTGAGAAACGATCAAACAAAAGATGTAAATGGCATTGAAAACTGGGGTTACGGACCAGCCAAAGAGTTTCTACATTTCACCTTACAAAAGGAGAACAAAGATACCATGGATGCAGTCAATACAATTTGTAAACTGATGAGATTCTTAACCAAGGCTATGAGATTTGCTGGTACCAAGGATAGAAGAGCTGTTACCTGTCAAAGATTATCATTATCGAAGATTGGTGTCGATAGATTGAATGCTTTAAACAGAACTTTAAAGGGTATGACAATTGGTGGATTTAAATTTGAAGATTCGTCTCTAAGTTTAGGTGATTTGAACGGGAATGAGTTTGTCATTGCTATAAGGGATGTCAACGTTACTGACTCAAATTTCAAATTGGAAGATATCTTGCAGAAGGGTTGTGAGTCGTTATCAAATAACGGGTTCATCAATTATTTTGGTATGCAAAGATTTGGTACATATAGTATTTCTACCCATGAAGTTGGTAAAGAAATTTTGTTAGAAAATTGGGAGAAGGCTGTGGAGCTAATCCTTTCCGATCAAGACAACGTCCTACCAAAATCTAAGGAGGCTAGACAATTGTGGGCAAGTACACGCGATGCTGCTGCCGCTTTGAAGCTAATGCCAAGACAATGTGTAGCTGAAAATTCAATCTTATATTGCTTGTCCAACCTTAGAAAGGAGGATGATGGGACATATTCTACTAACTCATATTTATCAGCTCTTATGAAAGTTCCAAGAAACCTAAGAACAATGTACGTTCATGCTTATCAAAGTTATGTTTGGAATGCTGTCACTAGTGAAAGAATTAAATTGTATGGACTGAAGGTAGTACCAGGTGATTTAGTTATCGATAACTCCAGTTCTCATGAAGATGTTGAAGAGCTGGATGATTTCGATGAAGATCTAAATACTCAAGAATTTGTCAGGGCTAAACCACTATCACAAGAGGACGTTGATACTGGAAATTATTCTATGTCAGACGTTGTCTTACCAATGCCAGGTTTTGACATCATTTATCCTTCAGATTCAACCTTAAAGCAAGTTTACGTCGATATAATGAAGAAGGACGAAATGGATCCATTTAAAATGAGAAGAAAGGTTCGTGATTTCTCTGTTGCAGGTTCCTATAGAAATGTCATTCAAAAGCCAAACGAACTGGAATACAAAATTGTTCATTATAATGAATCTACTCAACAATTATTGAACACTGATCTTGAAATGTTAAACAATAAAATTGGTAAAGAAAACGGTCAAAAATATATGAAAAATAAATTAGAGAGATTCATGCCAGATAATGGAGGCGACAAGACTGCCGTTTTAATAAAAATGCAATTAGGTACATCCGCATACGCAACTATGGCCTTACGTGAATTAATGAAGTTAGAAACATCTCGTCGTGGTGATATGTGTGATGTGAAGATTTGAGGTCCTGTGGTAAATAACATTGTTTATTTCGTAAAAAATTTGTATATTAATAAGAAATATATATATAAATCTCTGGTTACTAACGGAGATTGCGTTTTGTTTATGTTCCATATGGTCGAGCTGATATTGTGTCTTAGGATAGCTTATTTAGTTCGAAGTTGTGCATCTACTGGTATGGGCTAAATACCGAACAAATACGCGGCGGTGTCTCTTTTTGGCGGAAAGATTGTCACAATACAGTAACTGTCACTAAAGGAACACATATATTAATCTCAATAAATAGCTTGTAAATGGTTAAAACTAGCATTATGCTCTACTAGTCAAAAGTTTATAGGTAAGCTAATAATATATAAAATAACTAAAATAACCTAGCATTGAATAAATAATATAACATGACGCAATCAAATATCAAATATAAAAGAATTTGTACAGACAAAGCCTTAATAAACCAAGGGGATTTAATCCACCAACATAATTATAAAAAAGAGAGGACAACTTGGCCAGAACTAAATAATAACAAAAGTAAGCATATCGGGTTCAGACAACTAACAAAAGCTTATTTTCATGGGCATAGTAAAGCCTTGGGGAACAATAAAAATGAGGCATACTATGGTATTGTTGATTCGGAAGGGGCAATTAGCAAGGAATATAAACCTCATTTAAGAAAAGCTGAATTTATGACTTCATTAAAAGACGAAATTCATCTGGAAAATTTAAAAAATACTAAAACAACTATTAGTAATGGCCACCCCACAGATCTACAGACCTCTTTGGATTTTTCGAAGTTATCAAATGGATTCATATTTCATTCCTTTGATAATTTTCTGGATAATAGTTCATTAGAAAATAAACCCACCAGAGTAGTCATTAAACACATACCGCATGAAGTTGGTATTGAAAGTTTAATTTCGCAGACAAAAGGTGGTCCATTGAGACAGATAAGTTACACAGATACGTCACTAGAATATAAGGAGGTAATTCTTGATTTTATATACCCTCAAGATGCCACAGAATTTTTGAAATATGCTAATACGAGCTTGTTCAAAGTAAATGGAATTCACTTACAAGCCTATTGGTATGATGAAAACGAAACCAAAGAAAAACATCTCGCACATTTACTTCCATTGATAGCCAAGAACAAGGATACACAAATAACTAGATGCTTAATACTGAAAAAGAATGGAAAGAGACGGGTGGTGAAGAAATATAGTGGAATCTCCAATAATTCTTTGTTACCATTTGATCCTCAAGATATGAGGGATGACTTTTCTGTATTTGGTGAATTACAAGGGTTAACACCTATAATATCAAGAAAATTATGTGTTTCTGTACTTTTTATGGATGTTTTCAGTGCAATGCAAGCAATGCAAAGTTTACTGGACACCAATTCTTTCTTACATAAAAAATATTATAAAACATGGGCGATATGGTATGGTCCTGATCAAACGGAGCAACCATGTCTCACATAAAATATATTTTACCTTTTAAATATATATATAAAGTATCTACACTATTCTAAAAAGTATATCTTTAACCTATTATTACAGATTACTTCTCATATTACATATATGATTGATATTTGGTTGAAAAGTAATTATTTCCCATCAAACACCACTAGGAGACCTCCCACTAAATGAAGAGACCCACATACAAATATATCTAAGGATTTATCACTTATTCCTTCGATTATGTTAATCGCATGTTCGATATTTGGGGAAACAGATACTTTTGACTCATTATCAATTTTAGACCATTCCTTTGCTAAGGACTTCTGAACCTTTAATTCATCTACATCCTCCTTGCATGTATTCATGGATACTAAATCGGCACTGTAACTACCAGAATCCCAAGTTACATTGGTTGTGAATATAACGTAATCGAAACGAACCTCTGGAGATAGTTTACCATTCATAAAATGTATTAAGGCATTAGCATCTCTACTTTGTTGGTTAAATAATAAAATTTTGGGTTTTTTGGAAGTTTTCATTACATCCCGGAACCATGTTGATGCTGCCTCTATACTATCTTTTGTATGGGCACCATCTAAATACCACGTATTATTTCCACGATTTATAGTTTGACAGCGTCCTTCCCATAATGTATTTATTAGACCATCCAAGAACTTTTGGGGGAGTGGTACGTCTTTTTTCATATTTACAGGTTCGTCCAATATTTTCATTGAGGTTAAGGCCTGTGATGCAAGAGCAACTGCCAGTGATGCATTTGTCTTTTGGAAACTGCCTGCAATTCCAAGTTTAATTTTTTCTAAATCATTAAAAATAGGAACTTCAGTAACTGTGGTACTACGTTCTTTTGCACGTTCTTCTAATACATTCAACCCAGCTGGCGGTTGGTTCTCTACAGTGAAAGCAGGTACATGTTTCTTAAAGATTCCACCTTTATTCCAGGCGATTTCTTCAATGGTATCACCTAGCATAAATGTATGATCAATCCCCAATAAGGAAACACCACAGGCTACTGGTCTTTCAATGATATTTGTACTATCATATTCACCACCAATACCTACTTCATAAACACAACTTTTACAACCCTCTTGTAAAAATGTGTGAAACGATAAAAGAGTCAAAAATTTAAAATAACCAGGCATGGATCCAGGTGTCATATGAGGAAACTTATCTAATGGTGATGAAGTTTTATCTAGCCTATTCCAAATTTCATAAAAATATTTGGTAAATTTCTTCTCTGATAAAGGCTCACCGTTGATTCTAATTCTCTCCCTTACAGTTTTCAAATGTGGTGATGTGTATAAACCAATCTTAGGTAACTTTTCTTTATATTGACTCAATATTGAGTTTGTAAAAGCTGCAGTTGACCCTTTCCCTTTAGTACCTGTGACATGAACTATATTTAGTTTGTTAAAGTCTGCAGTACTATATCCAATTCTTCTAGTCCATTCAACCATTTCCGAAATAGCCATCTCATTTTTACGAATTCCTGATTCTCTGATAGCCATAATATTGGCATAGTTGGATTGTAGAGAGTTCAAGGCGTTGATCGCATCATTATATGTTTTTTCAGCCATCCTGAAGGGAATACTTATCTTCATCTAAATTCTATTTCAGGAAATGTAAATTAAAAGAGGAGCAATCTTTTTCGAGTTTATGATGGTCTATATATGCTGATCGAACAGGTATATATATCTGTGTGTCTCGAGACTTCTGTCAAAAATATCTTACTGTATATGTCGTATCACATCAGCATCCTTTCACACTTTTCTCAGTTACATGGTTCGCGATGACTTATTCTGTCACATCTGTTGACGAGAGGGGGGAAGCGACTTTTCTCTGCTTAATTTTTTTATTATTTTTCATATAACACAGGATGGACAGAGTCAGTTTAACACGTGTAATTGCAAAACTGTGGGATCAAAGATGCAGCAGCCTCGATCAACATTCATATTTCAGTATATTTTGAACGTTCTTTATCCTTGAATCACCTTGAATGGTATGGTATATTCCGTATAAATATATATATTTTTATTTGGTATGCTTTATATATATATATATATATATATATGAATTACATAGATTTATCACCAATAATGCATAATAGTAGTAATTAAATAGGGCTATGAATATGGGTATTTTACTCAGATGCTTCAAACATTGCTTGAATCCAACAACGGTACATTTTCAGTTTTCTCTTTCTGTTTACCAATAATCTTCTGTCAATAGCGATTTTGTTTTCAACGAAATAGTTATTCTTGGTAAAAATTTCTCTTAGTTCGTCTTCACTGAAAAAATAAACTCTTGTACCATCACCTCTAACATAGAAATTATCATCTAGAAGTCTATTCTTCTTGAATCTCAATTGAGCCATATCACCAAATGAGTATTCGCGGAATAGGACCTTACCACCTGGTTTCATAATTTTTCGTAAATTTTCCATTGCTTGATCCCATTGATTTGGAGCCAATGCGCTGAAAACGAAAATCATTACAGCAATATCGACAGAATGTGGTTCAATACCTTCAGGTAAAGCTCCCTCCGTGTTAGCCAAATCCCAGACGCATGCAGAACCATATTTAGGGTTAAAATGTTCGGATTCCTTGACAAGTTCTACAGCCTTTGGTGCAAAATCGGCGGCTACGATCTTCAAGTCTTCATTTTCGTTCTGTGTCAGGATAGGGAAAAAAGTATTCCCTGCACCACAACCAATTTCAAAAATTGTAACTGGGCCTGAATCCTTTCTGGTGGAGTTATATAAAATTGGGAATTCTATTTGAAGCCACTGTCTATCCTTGAAAAATTTTTCTTTATTATTCTTATAGAAGATATCCCAATATCTTGCTGGGTTCCCATTGTATAGATTTTTATCGAAGTCAGATACCGGGAATTTCTTTTGTTCGGATATTTTTTCATTAGCTTGGTCTATTTGTTCTTCACCCCATTCAATGTTATCCCATGCATTATGATCCCACACATCAGATGATTCTGTCAAATTACGTTTTCCAAATTCAAAAGGATTATCGCGTCCAATACGACTATCATTCTTTGTGGAAGCATCAGTAGCTATGGTATCATCTTCATCTTTCCCTGAGGCTTTAGTGGCATTTTCATCATCTTTGTGGTATACCTCATGTGCGATGCTACTCATGGTCTCCTCTTTCACTTCATCTGCCATAACTTTTAACTCTTCGGAGTTGTGTTTTTGATCAAGGCCTAAGTGAGCTGTCGTTGACAGCTTCTAAGTTATTGACATCATCAACTGCAGTGGTTAGTTCAGAAGGTTGTTCAGTGTTACCTTCGTTGTCGTTATTTTCGGCATTATTCTTCTTCTTGTTCTTCTTCTTGTTCTTCTTCTTCTTTTTCTTATTTTTGCTACCACTGTTTTCAGGATCAGGTTGTTGAGTAACTTCGTTAGTTTCTTGGTGTTCGTCATTATCCTTTGATTCAGTAATATTGATGTCAACTGCGACATTTTCTTCCGTTTCCTTTTCATCAGCTTCAATAGGAACCGATAATTTGGTTTCTTCAGTGTTTTCTTCTACTGGAATTTCTTCTTCTTCTTTGTCTTGAAATTTTTCTTCTGAAATGGATTTTTCGTTTGTTGGCTCTTCTTCTTCGAGCCCTTGTTCTTTTGGGTTTTCCTCGATTGGAGTCTCTTCAACAGCACCTTCTTCAACTGGGGTTTCTTCAACTGGGGTTTCTTCAACTGGGGTTTCTTCAACTGGGGTTTCTTCAACTGGGGTTTCTTCAACTGGGGTTTCTTCGACAGGAGTCTCATCAACAACATTTTCGTTAATTGGTTCCTCTCCTTCAACAGCAGCAGGTTCTTCTACTTTACTGTCATCTTCTTCAGTACTCAGTTTATCATCCTTGGCGATCTCTTCTGGGATATGAACTTTTGAAGGAGCTTCCCTTTGAGGTGTCTCAAAATCGTCATCCTTGGCGATTTTCTCGAACTTCTTAATCAAATCAGCTACACCCATTGTACAATCAATATTTGGTATATTGTAATTTCGTTCGGTTATCAACTTTATGAAAATAATATTACAACAAGTCGTTGTATCCCAAGTTCTATTGAAAGTAAATATATAATATTCTTATATTCTTATATTTACAAGGTTTCTTGTTGTTTATGGTTTCGAAGTTTTCAAGGAATTTCGCTATACGGCCAACGTTGTTGTCCTTCTCCTTCCTTCCCCCTTCCTCCTTCAATGACATGAAAAATTTTCTGTGCGTACATTTTACTGAAAGTCTAAATATAATAATAGTGAAAAGTTTCATAGTTGAAACATAAACAGACGATTCACGCAAAGTGATAGATCGAGACACACCTTTAAAGACACAAGGACACATACTTGTTTCATTTCCATTGTTTGAATCATAGGGTGAACATGTGGATCGTCAAATATTTACATAATTCAGATTTATATACAAAAGAAAAAGAAAAAACTTAAATAATAATAAAAAAAAAATATGCTATTGTAAAACGTTTACTAAATAGTAGAAACCCTGTATAACCGATGATGTACCATACTATGAATCGAATCACTAAAGTATGATGGTAAATGAATAAATTAAAATATATAAAAAAATGAAAATAAAAGTTTAAGTTGGGGCTGAAGGGTGTCATGTAAAATGATCATATCCCAATGCAATAATACAATGATGATTATGATAAATAAAAGTTATCTCTGATTTCAAACTTGAATCAAATCATCGAATAACTCTGGTTCAATGTTTGTTAGATCTTTACCAAAGATGATAGCATCAATGCGCTCGTCATAACCTTTTATAATTGCAGCTTTTGGTACTAACCCAATTCTATCAAACTTCAAATTATCCCAGATTCTAGCACTTGCCACGTTAGTAACAAAGACTAAATTGTAGACAGAATACTTGTAACCTAATAAAGGTGCCCATTTTAAATAAATTTGGCCTAGTCTATGACCAATTTTTTTCCCTCTGTGAGCGTAATTAACCAAGAAACCAGCGTTACAATTGTGAGAACAACGTGGCATATAATTTGGTTTGATATAAAAAGTACCTAAAACTAATTTTGACCAATCTTTGGCTTGATTAATATTATTAGGAATAACTAATTTATCAGTTTCCAAGAAAATGACTGTAAAAGAATGAAACCAATATTCTATGAATTCTTCCTTTGATAGAGGCTTATCTTGTGGATAAGTATCACCTCTTTCGATTTCTTTATTGAATTCATCGTTTAAGAATTCAACAAGTGAATCAGGAATTTCAGAATGATTAAATACTGGAAATGCAGTAGCTACAGTATCAGAATTCTTCAGTTTACATTGAAATGGTTCAATCTTATCAACCAATGGTTTAAAATAAGTTGGGCCATCGTGTAATTTGGAAGTAGAATAATTAGATTCTTCTTGAGTCATGTTCTTGGGTATAACTTTAATAAAATGTTTTTGTTTTGTATAGTTATGATGTCAAGAATTGAAAAGCAACACTAAAAAAAAAAAGCTCTATCGAAGGGATATCCAAGAATAAGATTCGATGAAAATCCTCTATTTATATAAAGAGATAGAGTGTGTGTCATCATTGTTAATCGATTAGGTATCTCAAGATTATGATAATCAACTTTCCAAAGAAAAAAGAAAAGAATAAAGAAATTTTTCATTTTTCACTTTTCATTTTTTTGTCGTTGCTTACTTTCTTGGATACGTTTTGTACGGGTCTATTGTACTAGATCGTCAAAAAAAGTATTCTTTCACTCTATGGGTTTCAAACAAACCGGGGAGAGGCGAACAGAGGAATCTATATATTATTCTTAGTCTTTCTCGAATTTTCTACCGGGCAAGTTATGACTTCCTTCCATATCTCTCTATATATAAGTCTGTGTGCCCTTCAGATCTAAGATGATGATGACAACTAGCTCATCCTTAATGTGAGCAACCTTATCTAGTTAGTAATATATCTAACCAATACCTGAGAGAATGATAATTAATAAATCGTAGTACATCTTGAATAAGATATTACATTCAGTATATAGTATAGTAGTACTGTTTATATATTAGCAAGGCGTCTAAAATAGTCAACTCAACTTGTAAGCGTAACAGAGAGCACTCACTATGAACGAAGAGGCTGCATGCCGGTGTTTATCTCTCTTTCTCCGAGCACCGCACTTCTCCCTGGCAGGCAGGCAGGCAGCGGAGAGGATAATGGGCATCACGGAACATCACATTTAACGACCCCTGTGTGGCTTGATACATACAAATAATAAATATTTACTAAATAAAAAGAGATACTTTGTATAATTATTTAGTTATATGACAGTTAAGGGAGGGGAGAAAGGTGGTTGGTAGGTCCCCCTCTTTTTTTCATATTTTATTGGAGAAAATAGAGGGTTCTGGGCGGCTAATAAAATGGTAAATTTTAAAGGGAAAGTGGAGAAGTTAAAGTAAATATATATATATATATATATAATGGCAATGTAAAAGAAAATATTATATTTAAATTTCGATAGATGAAAATGGATTTTTTGGTTTTATGTTTTAATAACAGTGTTAGGACAATTTATAGAACAATTACAAATATATATATATATACATATAAAACATTATCAATACAAATTATGAATTCTGAACTTTGTATTGGTTTACCAATTAAAACGGTACCATTGAAATTATACATACCAATAGTTTTTAAACATTTATTAAAATTAATTAAATCACCAAATTCAAAAGTTTTACAAAGGAAACGAGCACAATATATTTTATTATCAATAATTTTATCATCTTTAACAATTCTGTCAGGTGCAAGTTATGGCAGTTATAAATTAATTCAAAAATTAATTAATTTTTATCAATTAAATTGGAATATAAGAAAATATGGTAAAAAAACATTAAGAAGAACAAGATCACAAATGCAATTAGCATCAGGTGCAAGAGTAATGTATATTCCTGATACAAAATTAACAAATAAATTAAATAATGAAGAAAATTTAATGAAACAATTACAAAATTTAAATGAAAATAATAAAAAAAAAATTTTTATTAAACCAAGAAATGATGATCTTTATGAACATGATAGTTTTATCTTTAAAGTTGTCGGTATGAGTGATAGTAATAATTCACATATTTTTTATTCAAAATTTTTAAATCAAATGAATTGCCTTTCAAGAATTTTAATACCATCAATTTTTGATAAAAATTCTGTTTTATTAACTTTACAAGTTTGTTTCTTAATTTTAAGAACTTGGTTATCTTTATTTGTTGCAAGATTAGATGGACAAATTGTTAGAGATATAATTTCACGACAACCAAAAAAATTTTTAATTGATTTATCAATTTGGTTTTTAATTGCTTTACCTGCATCTTATACAAATAGTGCAATTAAATTATTACAAAGAAAATTAAGTTTAAATTTTAGAGTTAATTTAACAAGGTATATTCATGATATTTATTTGGATAAAAGACAAACATTTTATAAATTAATATTCGATTCAAAATCTTCAAGTTCAATTATTAAAAATATTGATAATTCAATAACAAATGATGTAACAAGATTTTGTGATGCAACTTGTTCAGTTTTTGCAAATATTGCTAAACCTGTTATTGATTTAGTATTTTTTTCATTTTATTTAAGAGATAATTTAGGTTCATTAGGTGTTGCAGGAATTTTTGTTAATTATTTTATTTCTGGTTATATTTTAAGAGGTTATACACCACCATTAGGGAAATTGAGCAGTGAAAGTTCAGCAGCTGATGGTAATTATTATAATTATCATTTAAGTTTAATTAACAATAATGAAGAAATTGCATTTTATCATGGTACAGATGTTGAAAAGACAAAAGTTAAAATTTTATATGAAACTTTAATGGATAAAATGTTAAATATTAGTAAAAAGAAATTTAATTATACTATGTTGGAAGATTATATTTTAAAATACACTTGGTCTGGTTTAGGTTATGTTTTTGCATCAATTCCAATTGTAATGTCATCAAATAATAATACTAATAAAAATGGAAAAAATTCAGAGCAATCAAATATGAAAGATTTCATTGTCAATAAAAGATTAATGCTTTCTTTAGCTGATGCAGGTTCAAGACTAATGCATTCAATTAAAGATATTTCACAATTGACAGGTTATACAAATAGAATATTTACATTAATCTGTGCTCTACATAGGGTTCATTCAATTAATTTTAATTATGGTGCAAGTAAAAAATATTTGAAAGATAAATATCAATTAGATATTAATTCAGAAAAATTTAAAAATAATAATAGATCAAGTCAAATTGTTGGAGAAGATATAATTCAAGGTACAGTTCAACATAATTTTAATGGATTACGTTTTGAAAATATTGATGTCATTGTTCCATCCAATAAAGGAAAACAAGGTCATAAATTATTGAAAAAATTAACCTTCCAAATTCCTAGATTAATTGAACCAACTTCCTCAAAGACTAATTCTATTCAAGATATGGCCAATATGGCTAATATTACTACACCATTTATTAATGGTCCAGGATCAAGTATTTTAATTTTAGGTTCAAACAGTTGCGGGAAAAGTTCTATTCAAAGAATTATTGCAGAAATTTGGCCAATTTATAATAAAAATGGATTATTATCAAAACCACAAGATAAAGATTTGTTTTGTGTACCTCAAAGGCCATATTTTACTAAGACAGGTACCTTGAGGGATCAACTTATTTATCCAATGTCAACCGATGATTTTTTTGATCGTGGTTATAAAGATAATTTATTGGTACATATATTAAAAGAAGTAAAACTTGAGTATTTATTAAAGAGATCAAAAGGTTGGTCTTATTTGGATGAAAGAGCAGACTGGAAGGATGTACTGAGTGGTGGTGAAAAACAAAGGGTAAATTTTGCACGTATCATGTTTCATAGACCAAGATTTGTTGTATTAGATGAAGCTACAAATGCAATTAGTGTAGATATGGAAGACTATCTTTTCCATTTGTTAAGAACATATAATTTTAACTTCTTAACAATATCTCAACGTCCTTCCCTCATTAAATATCATGATATGTTACTAGAAATAACTGGAGAGGATGGTACATGGCAATTACAAGATTTGGGTACTGATGAAGCTATAGTCACTATTGACATAGAAATGGAAGATCTTGAAGAAAAACTTCAAAAAGTTGAAGAATGGGAAAATGAAAGAAAAATCTTGAAGGATGAATTAGAATCTATATAGTATTTATATTGAGTCACTGTTTCATTTCGTAATCAATTATGCAAGGACCACGGCATTTTACCTTTAATATATAAATCATAATGTGATTCGCAATTAATTATTTCGCCCTTCAATAACAACGTATTCAAAATTTCATATTGAGGAGTTCTATTGTATGGATTACGATCATCTTTCTTTTTTCTTAATGGTTGACAAGTACCATACCAATCCTTGGCAAAATAATTAAGGGCATTTTTATTTTCTGCTTTACTAATATTGGAAAAATATTCTGTTAATTGTTCCTCTGTATAATCAGTGGGTTCTGGACCAATCGATATATAGTTTATTTTGCTTTGAGGGAAGTCAATTGCTTTAGCATGATATTTTAAAAATCTTTCTTCTTTAAAACCGAATCCAACAATTATTATATCCTTTGGATAATTGAAGAATATTTCATTAAATCTGGCAATAGAAAATAGTAGATTATCGAATGAATCCAAAGAGAATTCTTCTGTGGACACATTGTTTGGATTAAAAATTGAAGATAAATCACCACCAATAGATTCAACGTATAAACAAATATTCTTTAAATAACCAATTATCTCAGAATCAAATTCCTTTGGAAGTTCATTTGTGTTTCGCCAATGTTGAATTATCTTGTAGGTTAAAAAATAATAACTTTGAGCCTCTGACATAGGACCTAGTTTTGATTTTGTTTGTGAACCACTAAATATGACTATACTATTATCAATATTATTAATTAATTCAGCAATTGCACGTAAGGAATGTTTGATGAAGGAGATATGGTCATTTCCCTCATACTGGAAAGGAGCTAAAGACCATTGATCTGGAGATTCTCCTAGATGAAATTTTGAATTTGATTTATTTGGTTCAGCAAAATTCCAAACCGAATGGCAAGGTACAATAATTAGTTTTGTCTTTGTATTGTCGATCGACATGCTTCGTGTTATCTTTTATCTTATACTGGGTTCAACCTTGCTTATGATACTGCAACTTTAGGTTACTTAAAGGATGAATTATTTCAAATGCAGCGTATTTTTACTCATTCGAAATAAAATATATAAATAATTTAAAAAAAAAAAAAACATTATTTAATCATTTTTGTTTATACATTATGCATTAAAAATTACATATCAGAAATTTAGGCTATTGAATTTCTATATAATATATTATCAAAGTTGTTGTTGTTTTTTGAATCATACTTTTATTTCCTTTTCTTCATCCCATGCTTGTCTGTTGAATCTCCAATGAGAAGAAGTTTCGGCTTTTAGATCTTCTTTATCACCAACAATTGATCCACTTGGGGTATTCTTTGTAGAAAGGTTCAATTCAGCACACAATTGAATAAATTTATCATCAGTTTTATCCAAATTTTCATTAGCAGAAATAGTAGAGTAATCGACTTCCTTAAACCATCTTCTCTTCCATTCAGTACCTTCCTCTTCTTCTTGTTTTCTTAATTCTCTTTGATGATTTTCAATCTTACCTTTCTCTTGAGAAATCATAGTCATATCACCAAAGGTAATACCTTCAGCAACTTTTTCCCATGCTCTTCTACTCTCTAATGGATTTTGTTCTTCGATTGGTTTAACATTTATGTGTTCAGTAGGGTGGTTTACAGCATCATAAAAAGTACCTCTTTCTTCGCCAGTTTCACCATTTGTTATCTTGGAGACACCTGACCATTGGCCACTCATGGTATATAATGGATAACTATTAGCGTTTAAATCTTCTACACTCTTGTATAATTTGGCTTTAAAAGTATTCTTCTTCCCAGAGAAATAACCTCTACCTGAATATTCAATGACTGTTACTAAACCAGATGAAGATTGAATAATTGATTTACTATTTAATTCAACAAATGGTGCAGCCATTAATATACCTTCAATATGAAGAGCTGGTAATGTTATTAAAAATGATTCATCTTTAACATGTAACATAGCGTGACCTAACTGTTTGACACCTAACATTAAAGTCTTACTAAAAGAAGCTTTAACTTGATTATAACCTTCTAATTTCACGTCATTTTTATCATTAAATATAGTGTATGCAGTCTTTGGAGGATGATGAGAGACTTGTTCACTTAACAAGATAGTTTCACCAAATTCTTCCTTTTCTTTATTTTCCCATTTACCAACAAAAATTTCCCCTAAAAATGGATTTAGTGGTTTCTTTTCAGTACCCATTGATTCATTACGAGAACAATATTGAGATTTTAAAGTAGCAATAAACCATCTAGTTACAGAGAGCATACGTGCAATTTCAGCAGAAGGCAAATCAGTTACATCTGGAAATTTTGATTTATAATTTTCTTCTGTAATGAAACTTGCTTCCAGAAATAAATCCGGATGTTCTGCCCAATATTGTGGAAATTCAGAAAGTGAAGTTGTTGATAAAATAAATGGTGGTGCAGTCAAAGAAGAAATATCACCTGAGAAAGATGCTACAGACTTTAAAAATGAAGTCCATGATGATGAAGATGCGTAGTCAGTCATTATTAGGTAGTGTTTTCTTTTTTTATTAGTTGATTATATTTTGATTATGAACGAAAAACACAAGTCTTTAAAAGAAAATTCAAAATATATCAATAAAAAACTTGAGAAGATCAAAATCAAATAAAAAGGGATTGTTATATAACTGAACTCCTAAGAACTAATTCTATATATATATATATATATATATATACGCGTAGTATAAGAATACATATTTCGTCTAGATATATACATCTATATTGTATGTTTGTTTGTTTGTTTGTTTGTTTTACAAAATCAAAAAATTGAAATTTTACCTAAATTAATTAAATAAGTAAAAATTATTTAACGATGCACAAAGCCATCCACGAAATTGAAGAGAATCTGGACACTACAACATTTCCGTAGAATATGAAGAGCGTATTCTTAGTATCTGTGTGAAAGAAACAATACATAAAGGCAAAATTACTAAATAAGTTTAAGATATGAATGATATTCAAATAATGGCTATCGCTCATCAAACGAGCAACAGTTGTCTTCTTGCAAGGTTGTTAGAGAAGGAAAAACCTAAATTGATAGTTGAACCACATCTGTTGAGGAAAAGACTCGTTAGAGAGAGGAGAAACGTATAACGACGTATTTTAGTGTGTTTTCTTAGGTTCGTACCAGGTTCACTTGAGAAATTATACCGAACAATGAGTGGAATTACTCAACCGCAACATTCCCACATAGTTTTTGAAAAATAGCCTTCTCATAGCTCTCTTTCTGTGGTATTATCCCCACGGAAATAGAAAGAACATAGAAAGCTTATACGATGCAATACACGACAGTATGTCTTTTTGACGTAACTTTCTCTTCTCTTATATTGTAACTAACTCTCGTTCCCATTAAATCTAACAATTTGTGCCTATACGACTACGAAGGAAACAACGTATATCAAATTTTAGTATATATATGCTTCTCTGTCTCTTCGCACAGAAACGAGCGCAGGCGAATCACGATTTTTATAAATAAATAAATATATATGTTTTTGTGTAAGGTAGATGTGCGGGTTCTTCTGTGATAGTGGGGAGGTCCAATATTTCACTCTTTCAACTGGAGTGAGTTTAAAATAACGTAAGCGATTCTCATCTGTGAACACTACCAATGGACCCAGGTTGGTGTCACACCAGTTAATGAACGATGATAATGACGACTATATAATGCAGCCAGCCGTAATTTATAGAGATAATACTGTATGAGGACAGCAAACAGAGTCTCCTGTAATTCTGAATAAAATGATAAACTATGCTAAATTTAAGATCTAACCTGTAACGTTATATGGAGATATTCTGCCCTTATTTAATGAATCATGGGTTTTATACAATAAAGAAAGTAAAATGAAAGACTAAAGTAAGGAGTTATACGGTAAATGGTATATTTGTAATTTAATTTAAGTAAAAAAATACCATGGTAACATGGAACTTTTCTATACAAGCCACTTTATCTAATATATGACATCAGGGAAACAGAAATAACTTAGCAACTCCACGGATCAATTTCTACAAAATAAAAAGAGAGTATTTATTTACAAAAACATAATGTCTTATGTTTGTTTGTTTGATTTCTTTTTTAATGAGTTTTGGTATAAAGGGTATATTGAAATTTGTAACCTTTCTCTCTTTCAAGGTATTCCTCTTGTGCAGATGGTTCTGGTAATTCAACATTCGGTGGTAAAAAATCTTTTAATCCACGTTTTGATTCAGTAAATTCTTCTTGAATTTGTTTTATATTGAGGAAAGTATCCATTTTCGGTATTTCTAACTCAGTAGATTCAATCTCTAATTTAGTAATTAATAAATTATTTGAAATTTTAAGGCCACCATTATAAATTTGACCACCTCCAATAATATATATTCTTTCTAAATTTTCACCTAATTGCTCTTTTAATTGAGATATACCCGAGGTTAATGAATTAATCTTATAATATTGTTTATCATCTGATAATGTATCCAGAGTCAATTGAGAATCGAAAGATCTTGAAATTACTACATTGATCCTATTTGGTAAAGGTCTAAATTTTAATGGAATTGATTCCCATGTCTTTCTACCCATAATTACAGCATTTTGTTTATTTGAATCAAATGTATTTGATGTAACTTGCCTAAAATACTTCATTTCTTTAGATAATCTCCATGGAAGACCACCTTGACAACCAATACCAAATTCAGGTAATAAAACAGCAACAACGCTAACAACATCAATATTTTTAGGTACAGGCATAGTTATGGAAAAATATGTAGATAGTTGTGATTGTCACAGTTAAAGGAATTTATTTAACTGTACCTGAAAAAAAGATAGTTTTTCTTTGTCAAAATCTGTTCTAGTATACTTATTTAACAGTTAATTGTTTTGTCTTATACATTTATTGGCGTGTATAAATAAATGTTTTTCGCATCGCGATAATAGTTAGAGAGCAAAATAAAAAAAGACGTGTGTACCATTTAGTGTGTGTGGAAAAAAAACATAAGTTAAAAAAAAAGGAACAAATGAATCTAATTACATGGTAGATTATATTTAAAATTACATGAAATTATTGATTTAAACAATACTTATCTGATGTTTTTCTTAACTATAGTAACAACACAATACAATTGAGAGAAAATTATAAAGAAAATATGGCTACAAAAACTATTACACATTATATTACACCAGAAGATTCACCATTAGGTGGAACTTCATTAGAGATCATCGCTACAATTGGTAAAGATTTATCTAGTAAGAAAATACCCATTAGTTTAACAATATGCTATCAAAAGGAGAAACCAGAGATTGATGAACAAGGTAAAATAATATCAAAGTCGCAGTCATCAACTTTACAATACTATCATTATTCTATACCAAATAAACTGAAAAATAGAAAAAATAATGAATTTGTGGTTGGTATTCCACTATTAGATACAAATAATGATTGGGTTAGAGATATTTCACGAAAACTTGCTGATGCTACAGCTAAAAAATATGAAGTACCATGTTATGTCTCATGGTCAACAACTAAACCTTCAGATATAACATCAATTTCAATGGATCAAATGTTTGTCTTAAGAAATTGTATGAATTTTATAAACAGTCTATATAACTAATAAAATATTACATATAATCTAATTTCCAAACTTACATATTAGCCCTCAAGATATCCCACTGCCGTTTACATAAAATTAATCTTCTAAACTCTCATCTTTTGTTTTCTAAATTATCAACCAAACCTTTGCTTGAATAAATTAGGAAAAAAAAAATTTTGAGTTAAAACTTGTCAGACTGCCATTCATTCCCGCCCAATGTACTATCCCTTCAATAAAGAAGTTCATAGCAAGGGTCAAGATCATCGCGCCAATTGTAATGTTAAAGTAATCTCGAAAGAAAGTTATAACTGAAACCGGCAAAAACAAATTTAAAATAAAGTAGATGGCCGAACCGCTAAGGATTGCGGACCAAGCTAAATCGAGATAAATTCTTCTCACTCTAGGGAATGAAGGTTATGAGGCTCATCAACCAAGTTGGATTCAGTGGCTCTTTTGAAGAGTCAAAGAGTGACGATTCCTATAGAAATGATCCTACTGTAGAATGTGTTAGTTAAACTTCCATGCTTTTTAAAAAATAAAAATAAAAATAAATTTTGTTTTATGAAAATATAAGATAGTTTCTCTCTTCTGAAAGAATACCAATATAATTATTCTTGTCCTCTTAATTTTCTTATAAATAAAACAAATAATCAAAGTTAGGGGTATAAAACATACTGAAGTACGTCGACAACCCTTTTAGAAAGGAACTAAAAAGAAAATATAAAGAGAGAAAAGATAACTTAGGATATTTAAAATAAGAGTGTATACCTCTCCTTTTATACTTTTCAATTCGCAAGAAAATTTTCACACTTCCCCCTGCTCCCCGATGACCTAACCGAAAAAAAAAGTTCCCTTATTGGAATACTTTTTGTTGGGTCATACGTGGTGCATGGGTTAGCTAAATTAGCTCCAATTATTCTATTTTTTTCATAGGGTTTACAATCTCTCTCTAAGTCTTTCTCTCTATTTCTGGTTTGTAAATTTTAAAAAATGCGGCGAGCGGACAAGAAAAAGATAAATGATTTTTAGGTTGGACGAACATCCGTGCAGTCGGACATTCTACATCCAGACATCCGCATAATTTGTTTTTTTTTCCTGAAAAGACAAACGGACGATATGTATTGTTGGATTCCATTTCGTCGTTCCGTGTTTACGGGTTTTTTTCGTCAAACACAAACTGTTCCCGCTGGAAAAATGATATTAGTCTAGCGAAACTACACGGTGGAGCGCGAACCCACCTTGTGCAGTAGTTTCCCAAAGTAAATAATTCACCCAGGTTACACTCTCAATTTCGGTTTCCTGCTAGGCGGAGCTGACTCTAAGCTTAGATTATCCTTTCCAGTTCCATTCTATCTGTCTACCAATTTTACGATAGTTCAATGAATTTTGCTACACAACACACTGGTATCTTGCACAGTATTGGGAAAGCTCTCTCTAGTTCTACCCGTTTGAAAGACAGCAACCAGAGGACAGATTACTTTGGTGAAACCACTATCACCTGTAGTTCGGTGAGTGCCCTCTCTCTGTCTCTCTTAAACTCTAACCAATATCGTTGTTATTACTATTGAAAAAAAAGTATGTACTACTAGCAGATAGATATATATATATATTAATTAACGTTATTTAATATCTTGATTAATCTTAGTTGATAAACAAAACATATCAAACCAAACACAAAATGGCTGAATCCCACAGATGTATGTTGAATCACCACGTTTTAATGATTAAGATATAATGAATGTCTAATAAAGAAAAGGTTTTTATTAAGTTATAAGAATGTTGAACAAAATAAATTGATAGAATATCATTTAACTGAAAAAATGGATCTTGTTCTTAAAGTGGAATCAATAAGAACTAGATGATAAATCGAAATATAAGGGAAAGAAAATTTGTAACAAGAGTGAACAGAAAATAAAATTTGAAAATATCATTTGAAGGAAAACATAGAAATGAAATGACGTTTATGATAAGATGAGACTCATAATTATTAATGAGTAAAATGAAAATTTAAACCATGTCTTTCTATAACATATATTAATAAACACAAGTTGATTCCCAATGTAAAGAGTCTCGATTAAAAGGAAGGACATGTATAATATATTCGTTAAACTACTTTTACTACTACCATTCGAGGGGAAATGTATTCATAATTTTGTTTCACTCGATCTATTGATATGAAAGATCATCCTAAAATTAAAAACCATATATGGAATTCGGAGCCTAATAATATTCTTTTCTCGAGGCAGAAATAAAACTGATGTTTTAATATCTTAAATCCAAATAGTTTTCCCTATTAATAAATTCATGAATACTAACATTTTTCTTTTAATATTATCTTGAACTCTATTCTTTTTTTTTTTGGAATGAAATCCTTGTGATTTCAAATAAAAGAGAAAAAAATTACTATCAAGCTTTTGTTAAACTTTTATTACAGTGTACGTCAAAGGTAAGCACCTATCCTACCAAAGATCTAAGAGCGTTAACAACCCAAACGTCTCTTTGATCCAAATTGAAAACGTTGCTAACCCACAAGATGCTCAATTCTACCTAGGTAAGCGTGTCGCTTACGTCTACAGAGCCTCCAAGGAAGTTAGAGGTTCCAAGATTAGAGTTATGTGGGGTAAGATCACAAGAACTCACGGTAACTCCGGTATCGTCAGAGCTAAGTTCAGAAACAACCTACCAGCTAAGACCTTCGGTGCTTCCGTCAGAATCTTCTTGTACCCATCTAACATTTAAGCGCAAGATGTTATAATATATTTTATGTAAATTCTTTAACATTTTATAACTTAATACAAGTATCATTTTAGTCTATTTTACTCGTTTATTGTTATCAGATTTTATACTTCTTTTGTTATAATTGAGCTTATATGTACTCTCACTAAATAATTAGTGGATTGTATATTATAGAATAAAAGACAGGCTTAAATCTTCGAATCACATCACACTTTTATCCTTTGTTAGTTCTGTTTAATATGAAGATAATACAATACATATCTATTTAACGTTATTATGTATGAAGAAAAAAAATGCAATTTAGAAAATAAATTACTACAATGGGTAGCAAATATTTCCCATGGGTATTTAGTATGGTTTTGGTTAGTAACTTCAATAAATGAAGTTAACAATGATGATATTAGCCAAAAATGAATGTCCATATAGGTAGATATTAGAAACGTTAAATTCTCATACTCCTCCTTTTAAAGAAATCTAAGACTCTTCTTGCTTTAGAAACTTCCCTGTGGGGCATGTTTGGATTGTTGCCTCGTTCTTGAATTTTAGGTGTTTCCCTTTTTGGTAGACTGGAAACCATGACGGATGCTCGTACATTTTGTTTAGATGTAGATCCAGAAGAATTTCCAACACTATTTTCCTTATTTAGTGTCGAATGTTTACTTGCCACATTAGAGTTTGGATGTTGAGAGCTCTTAGTTGTAGGCATCGTAGATGTGGCCGTGCGATAGCTAGATGTTGTGGTCCCTGATCGATCTCTCATGTGTGAATTATTCCTTTGGTGGTTTGATAAAGATAATATAGAAGTTGAAGATGTTTCTTCGGTTTCCATTGTAGTTTTAGAACTATTGAACGATGAGTAGAATGAAAGAAAGCTAAATCTCTTCTTGGTCTTATCATCCACCGAATTATTAAAATTATTTCTCAGAATACTATTCTCATTTACATTTTGAAAACTTCCGCTTGCCTCTGTATCATCTCTTCTCGGCGATGTTAAGGGTTCCTGTTCGCTATTAGGTGTATAACTTGGTATTTCTGATGGTCTGATTCTTATGTTTCTAACTGGAGAGGAAGAAGGTTCATCATCATATGTAGTGAAGTCATTCGTAGTGATATTTTCTGCTACTTGTGATAAATTAATTTTTGAATAAGATGTTAAAGCTGTGATATCGTCTGGTATTAATGAACTAGAACGAACCCGAATAGTACTTTCAGAGATCGCTGTATGTTTAGAGTCGTCCTGATTTTCCAACTTTTCATCCGAAGGAGATATATTTTCAGGTGTTGTGGAATGCAGGGTCAAATGATATGTAGCAGGCCTTGGTTTACGATAACTCTCTTTATTTTGGTTTTTATTAGGTTGATTGTTTATGTTATTGTTTAACAAATTTGGATCAATCTCCTTAGGAGAGTATTCTCCCTCGTTATTTGTAATATCAAATGTCGGATCAAGTTGCTTACTGAGTGGGAGAGAATCATACCTTTCAGGAATATTGTCAGATTTTCTAAAAGTACCATCATCATTTAATTCACCTGAATTATTTTCCTTTGATGTAATATCCGAATTAATATCTTCTTCTTTTTCAACTACAGCTCTTAGAGCTGCTGAAGCTGCTGAGCTACTCCTTTTCGACCTTTCTTCTTCGGCTACAGGCTCTAAATTCTTTTGTTCATGGACTTTATGGTCACCTAAGACCTCCCTTTGGTATGTATGTTGTGTTGCCGCAGATAATTTGAATGTGTGATCCATTATTAATGATGTTGCACGTCTCTTTTGTGTTTCATGGACATTTCCTGATTTACTGGCAGTGGAATTATTTGTTGCACTTGAAGCGGCCATTGTTGAATTTCGTTTTAATTTACCATTACTTTTCTTCTGAAGCATAATTCGATCCCATTCCTTAGCACTTACACAAAGAAGGTGAAAATATGACTCTAACCATGGATGTTTAATCAAATTTGTCATGTCGGTCCTTTTTCTTGGATCAGGAACCAATATTTTCCTCAAGAGGTCTCTTGGAACAGCAGATATGTAACTTGGAAATTTTAGTTTTGTTCTAGTAATATAATGGTATAGTTTCGGTATGTCATCACCCTTTGGGTTAGATGGATCATCATCCCATGGCAAATATCCCGCCAACATTGCGAACAAAATAATACCACATGACCATATATCAGCTTTACGACCCATATATGGTTTCGTCGTAACAACTAATTCAGGTGCAGCATAACATGGGGAACCACAAGATGTACGCATTAACTCATGATCTTTACGGAACTCATTAACAAACCCAAAATCTGTGATTAATAGATTTTCATTACTATCAAGTAAAAGGTTTTCAAGTTTCAAATCCCTATGAACTAAACCTTTCGAATGCATATATGTTACACCACTTATCAATTCAGCAAATATTTTGCATGCTCGTTGTTCATCTAGCCGCCTTTTCTTTTGTATATATTTGTAAAATTCTCCACCTGAAGCATACTCCAGTACGATTCCTACATATTTAGAGTTTTGTAAAACTTCTTCTAGTCCGATAATATTAGGATGAGTAAGGTGTTTAAGAGCATTAATTTCTCTGTATACTTTTATCTCTCTTTCAGAATTTTGAATTATAGATGACCTACGAATAAGCTTTATAGCCACTTGTTTTGATACTTCGTTAGATTCTCTAGTAGGTCTTGTCCAAGCCATCTTCACTTTACCAAACTCACCTTCACCTAATGTCGCTCCAATAAGATATGGACCAAACGTGACATGTTTCTTCTTCTGTCTTGTAGACGACTTTATCGATGATGTATTCACAGAAGTTCGAGGTGACTTATGTGGTGACGTTGGAACCATCTGTAACCGTATGTATAGTTACGTTTTTTCGCCACTATTGATAATGAATGCTGTTGTACTTTTTTTATCAGTAGAGTATCTTTTGTTTATCTCTTTCTAAATAACTGTGCTCCAAAAATAAAAATAGAACTATCAAATTATATAGTGTTTGTCAAAAAATTTTCATAAAATGCCAGTTAAAAAAAAAAAAAGAACGATGATATATCTATCGATCAATTTAGTACCAACCCAAAATATGACAGTTTCCAGAAGTTACCGTTTGTTATTTCGAATATACTAACTCTATCTGCTGTCTTGTTTATAAATCAAAGAAAAAATAAATTAATTGGAGGATGCTTAGCGAAAGTTGCAGAACGCCAAAAATAGTTGGTACTTTATTTGATGAATTTAAATTATGGATAATAGGGACAATATTAGCTTCAGCTATTAATATTGGTTAACTAATTGCTAAAGTATAATGTTTTAAGATGTATATAAAAGAGAGAACTGTTTTCGTTCATAATTTAATGTAATATAATTATATAGAATGTATCGCCTCGTGTCGGCTAGTCATTAGAAGTGTCATTTTACATTACGTCAACAAACGTGGCACTATTGGTTGCAATGGTACCAGGTCAAGAAGGAAAAACAACTATATGTTGATTGTCTATGTTTATCATGTGAGACTATGAATCGTAAATTTGTTATGTTTTGATTGTTGTCGAAACAGTAAGTCGTTTGTTATTGTTTGTCTTTTTTAAATAGACGTAGGGCCTCTTCTTACTGCTACTCGTCTTTCTTGCTCCTCACAGCAATAGCAAAAAAAATAGAATATAAAAATAGAATATGCACTGCAGTTTTGAATGTTGGTTGTAAACAACTTTAGTAATGAAGTCAGTGTAAGTTGATTTTTTGCCATGAAATATCAAATCATTTTGTAACATATGTATACAAGAATCATTGCAGTGTTAGTTTGAAACGACGGGCAGTTTTCAAAATTTCATTATAATTTTTTTACTTTTTTGGTTCTGCTGAAATAAAATATGTTTTCTTAAAATGGAACAAGATTAACAATTATTAGATATATGTTTCATGATTTACAAGAGTGTCGTATCTTTTAATGTTTTTTTATAATTCTAAGTTGTTCATTCATTCGTTGGGTATTAAATGCTAATAGTAAACTATGATTATAAAATACATATATACAGGGCGAAATATTAGTTTTAAGTGCTTACATATGCGATTGTGAGTTGGCAACAAATTATATCTTGATAATAAAATCTTTTTTTTTTTCATTTTTATAAGGTATAATTAGCCTTGTACTATCATCAATTTTCTTCTACAATGGTAAGTCTGTGCATCATAGTCATCATTCATTATTCTATTGAGCTTGTTTCATTTATTCTAGTTTATATTTTGATATATTAATAGTAATTCGTAGTTAATGGGGAAGATGAATAAAACCATGATAATAATAGTGGTAGTACAGAAAATGGAAAAGGTATCGACATGAGAAAAAAAAGTGATCATACCAAAGCTCAGTTGTCAGAGCCTTTAACAATACCAACCTTAGCTGGTCTAATGACTCTCTCATTCAAGGTGTATCCAAGTTGTTGAACGTGGAACACAGTACCTGGTTCCTTATCTGGTTGAGGTAGTTCGAAGGTAGCCTCGTGCTTATTTGGGTCAAAGACTTCACCTAGAGGGTCCAACTTTTCGATACCGTGCTTCTTCAAAGTGTTTAAAAACACATCCCTAGTCATTCTGACACCAGTGTATAGGTCATTGATTTCCTTTGACTTCTTGACATCTTCATCTTTGAACGCACTTAAGGCATGACCGAAGTTGTCTACGGATTCTAAGAGATCCTTGGCAAATTTCTGTAAAGCGAAATCTTTGGCTTTTTTAACATCCTTCTTTGTAACCTCTTGTAAATTTCTGAAATCAGCAACAGATCTCAATAGTCTGTCTCTTAATTCTAATGCATCCTTGGTCTTGCTTTCTAGTTTGACCTCAAGATCTTTGATGGTTTTTTGTTCTGGAGTCAAATTACTAGTATCCTCAGAATCAGCTGAAGTATTAGCGTTCTCCTCTGTTTTACCCTTAGCAGCATCTGCAAACGTTCTAAAAGAAAATGTGTTGAACTTAGTGGTTGAGATAGGAGTGTAGTGGTTTGGTGCTGTTCTCAACATAACGTTGGAACGTGGAAGGGTTTTTCCAACTGATCTGTAGATGGATCTCATTCTTATTATTGTTTTTGGTGTTATTACAGTTATTTTTTGTATGATTAAAGTTATAATAAGGATGTTTTATGAAATATTTATGCTGAGGAGAATAGTCAATGCTCTTTATATGTATGTTATCATATTTCAAAGTTTTCCAATTATGGAACATGTGTGACTGACTGTTCCCATTTCTGGTCGTCCACCGGCAACGGAGCAGGAAATTTCAGTAAGCCGGCTTCAAGACCTGTATCACTTTACACGAGCAGAGGGGAAACATATCAGAACCAGTTGTGACAGATATATACGTAGTGGGATATTTATTGAATAACCTATTTAGTAAATGTGTATTAAAAATTTTATAATGTGTTACCTATTCCTCCCAACATCTATGTATGAATTTTTCCATATTGACTCGTTTCTTCATTTGACCCTGTATCCATGGATGCTGTAACATCTGTCTAGGAGATGGCCTCTCAGCAGGGTCCTTTTTCAGACAATATGCTATAAATGACTTGAAAGATCCACTCCATTTGATATTATTTTCTTCTTCATCTTTCAATTGTGGTTCGAATGTAAGAATTAACATCAACAATTCAATTGGTGCGATATTAGCGGTAATTTTATCAGATCCAAACGGGAAATGGCCTTGGGCTACTTCCAAGATAGTTAGACCTAATGACCATACATCACATGTAACACTATATGGTTGACCCTGGATCCTCTCAGGTGCCATGTAGAAAGAAGTACCGGTGAAGGTTGTCGCAAGAGAGTTGACGGCTTCACCACTGACACCGAAATCACATAGTTTGACTTCGCCGCTATCACTTAATAATATATTCTGAGGTTTGATATCCCTATGAATAATTTTCTTTTCATGTAGGTATGATAATCCTCGTAATACAGATTCGGCCACTTTTCCTAACACCTTTTCACTTATTCTTCCGCCTCTCTTCATTAAATTCTTGTATACAGCCTCTAATGATCGGCCACCCATATACTCCATGGCAATGTATATGGACGAATTCTCTTCATCTGTAAACATACCATAATACCTAACAATATAGTCAGATTTAAAACTTTTATTGAATTGTAACTCCCTAAATATTTGTTTCTGGAACTCTGGATCCGTGTTCAAGACGTTGATAGTCTTTAATGCAAATATTGTTGACCCACGCTTCAGTTTACATTTGGCTACAGAACCACCAGCACCTTCACCAAGTACACCTAATGTAACAATTTCCTCCTTCAAATGCTTGAAATGCCATAGGTTCTCTCCAAGATCAGTAACATCGAGTTTCGGCGGTATTACTTGCTCTGCTATTGTACGGCCTGATGAGGATGATGCGCTTGTAATAGAATCTGGGTATGGACCATTGTTCATATTTACTAAAGGTGTAGTTGTAGAGCTTGCAGATTCCTCGTAATTGGAGAGTAGATTTGAAATATAAGAATCTTGTGAACAGGGTGTATCGTGATCAGGTTCAGTAGATTGTATATCAATGGGGTTCAACTTCTCTGTGTTAATGCTTAATGCTTTCAAAGAATTCTGTATATCCACCGGACTCATAGAAGGAGGGGGCCTTGTTCTTGAAGCAGGACTAATATCCTTCATAGTAATACCTTCGATTGGAGGAGGTACAGGTCGTCTTCTACTGGATCCGGATGATGTTGGTGTCTTTAATGATGATGATGCCATAGAATCCGAACAAGATCTGGCTGATATTGGCTCCAGCATGGAGTTTACATTCATATTCATCTTGGGGAGTGGGGGTAAGGTTGTATTTGTGTTGCCGATGTTCAACGAGAGTGGTGTCGCCATGTTCCCACTCGCTTGGCCATTTATTCTGTTCACATTGTATATATTTGAATTTTTATTTGGTGGAGGTGGAAATCCTGCACTCGTCCCTTGTTGTTGTATTGATGGTAATTTCAACTTTGGTGTCTTGGGGTTCTGTCTTGTTGATTCAGGTGGTTTAAAGAGTGAAGCCATTATTATAAGTAATTGCGAGAGATGTGTGTAAGTTTAATAAACTTTAGTTTTACTAGAAAAATAATACTGTTAAAGCCTTGTTATTTGTAATCGTTTCAATAATGTGTCTTGGAATGCCTTGCTATTTTTTCTATATATGAAATTTTGTGTTATATCTAATAGATGATCTGATGCAATACAATTGGACAAAAATAAAGTAGCAACTATAAATAAATAGATGAAATGAAGATGATACCAACAAAAACGTTCCCAAATACGTCGACAGATATTGTTTTGATTAGACTTGCTACCTTATATCTTCAATAAAGTTAGAAAAATTCAAATATTTTCTACAAATTTTAACATTTATTTATTGATGAGGCCATCTAACTTTAGCAATAATAAATATTGAAATTTATTATCAACTTTTAGTGTGTTCATAATTTGCGCCTCCACGCGACTGCTCAGTAAAAAATCCCGCAGAAGAGATATAAATCATGGAGATCAAATATTACATAACAATTAGCTAATTCAAAAAGGACTTTTTTAAGATATTCATTAAATAAGGATATGTGTGTATATATATTGTTATACATAGTAGCAGGGGTACTATTATATATATCAATTGTATTTTAGACAGTTAAGCGGATTCTTCCAAAGAGAAAGGCTTGTAGATAGTGACCAAACTGTCGTCATCGACGGTACCAATAACATCGTCGACAATTGGATGCCATGCGACAGTATTTCTCTTACCCTTTTGTTGGGAGTTTCTTCTGGAACCACCAGTGTGTAAGAATCTCAAAGATTGGGTTTGTAGTTCTTCACTAGCATCTTGAGGGACTCTTTCAGTATCTTCATCATCGTAGTTAGACAAAGCGTATTCCATATCCCAGTGATAAATGTTACCAGTACCACCAACAGTGACAACTTCATATGGAGAGGTGTATGAGAATTGGACATCAACGACAGCTTCACCACCCTTGTGGTAGAAGTTAGCAATTTCATTTTGGATTGGATCTTCACCATTTTGTCTCTTGGACAAATCAGTAGTAGCAGTTTCAACAGCTCTAATATCCCATAACTTAACAAAACCGGTAGAAGTACCAGTAACAAATAAGTTATTAGAGACAGAAGACGAATCGAAGGCGTTCAAACTACCGTTCTTTGGATCTTCTAAGATAAACAATGGCTTGTCACCAGTACGAGTATCCCAGAATCTAATGACATTATCATCAGAACAAGAAGCATATAGATGGTTGTCGAAGAACTTAACGGTATGGGTAACAGTGGTACCTGGAACGTGAATGGTACGTAGAATTTCACTTGGCTTACCAGCATTATCGATAATCTTTAAGATACTGTCTTCTTCAGAACCGTTACTTTGAGACTTAACAACAGTTTCGTTATCGTAAGACAAAGTAAAATCAGAGACAGCCAAATTGTTTGGTCTAACGTGAGAGTGCATAGCAGCGTATGAAGTAGCTGGACCCATCATTTCTTGAACAATATGAACTGGGACCTTGACACCTTCTTGGAACCAAGCCAAAGAACCGTTCTTAGACATGGCCAACAAAGTGGTTTCATTACCATTACCTAGGTATTCCATCTTAGAGACGGTTTCACCTTGGTAAACCCACTTGGGACTCAATGGCTTACCTTCAACAGACTTAAAGGCATCACCGTATTCGGTTTGTGGTTGACGTTTAGTATCGGATTCAGTACCAAGTGGTAAAGCACAATCCATTTCGTAAATGTCAGAACCTTGGGAGTAAATGACAGAAGTACCTAGAGCACCCTCTTGTGGAACGATCTTGTTGGAGAAAGTGAAAGCTTTGTCATGGTGGAAAACATTGTCCACACGTTGAGTGAATCTAGGTTTTAGGGAAGAGATATACTCGTAGGATTTTGGTTTGTAAGTCTTGGTCATTTTTTTATGGATAGAGTAGCAATTACGCTAAAGAGTGAGAAAAAGAATCTTTATATAATTTTTTTTCCTTCAGAGTCTTATAAGAAATAAAAAAATTGTGGAAGTAATAAGCCAAAAGAATTGCAAATTGTAACATTAAGAACAGTTGTTTAAACAAGATAGACGATCATTTTATATAAATTTTGAATTAAAATTAAAATTTCATTGAATCCCATCGATCATCAACCCCCAAAAAAGGGAGACATTGGATACCGATAGATTGGGTGTTTCCTGCTGGGCCCCCTTATGGATGATCTCTTTTTTACTGTCTTTTCTCTTTAATTCTCTCTGTTAAGGAAACAAATTGAACGAAGAAATTGCCCTAACTGAAATTTTCAATTTGTAATTGATTAATAATTATGGAATCTTATTCAATTTTGTACGTGTAGTTTGTAGGTTTTGAAAAATTTTGGGGTGGGTCGGTCTCTTTCTGCGGGGCGCTCACCGAATTGTCTTTTGTAATCTTATTTAATGCAATTTTTTGGGGGGGAAGTTGACCGGAGCTTTCAAACAGAAAGAATTGAGGGCGCGTGCGTGAACCCTATTTCCCGTGGGCCTGGGTCCCTCCAGACCTTAACGTCTGGCAAAGGTTTGGCAACTTAAGTATGGTATCATTAGTTAAGGGTGAAATAATTAAGTAATTAATAATATTTGTAGAATTAATGCAATTTTAAGAAACAGGGTGGTGAAATAATGGACTTTTTAGGATCTTCTTTAATTTTGTTTGTTTCTGTTTTATTAATATGTTATAAATTTTTCACTTTGTCTTCGGATAAGAAATGGCATTGAAAGAGTAATACTGTAAACAAAACTTTAAAAGTGATAACAAGAAAATATGTAAAATGATTGACAATTTATTCTCTAATGACAGTTATTAATAATTTTAAACTTTTAATATATAATATATACACATGACATCAATTTGTAAAATATATATGGAGCCAACTGTGGTTTTTCTAATATTTAATGTGGTAGTAACTCTTTGAAACGTTGTATATAATAAGGAAACAAAATAATGGTTTTAGTGCCTTATTTAACAAAGAAATTGTGATATGTGTCAAATGGAAATGGTAACCAAAAAGGGTGTTTTATTTATTGATATGATTGGAATGTTTCAACCAAGTTTGAAACAACTTTACTGACGAACGTATTAATAATTTGATTTACACAGGGAATATTGCACTTTTACAAAGACACGATCATTTCATATAAATACATGTATAACTACACATAACTGTAGCTAGTTTACATAATATGCATTCAATATATGTATCCTGATAAAGAGTGGATACCATATTACCTATATTTTAGACCACTTCACGAAATCTAGTTAAGAACATGAAATATATTAACTATTACAGATATTAAGAATACGTAATTTTGTGATATACATGTATATATGAATAAGTAAATAATATTTTTTTACAATCATTTTGGGGGTGGATCAATAATGCTTGCATCATTTTCGTCTTTTTTTTATCAAATAACTATAACTACTTGAGCACGTTTTCATTACGGAGGAGTTGAGCGGCAAAATTCAACATTAGCACACGCATCTACTAATACACTCATTGTTTTCTGTCAATATCCCAAATAACCCCCATTTTTATGTCTTTCACCATCAAAGTGTATTTCAAAGAAATAAATCAAACAGGTTAAGTTAGTCGTTTATTAGGAGTTTTATATTATACATATATCCGGGTCCTTCAAGTTAATTAACAAAAAAAGTTCAAAAATAGCAATTCCCGGTAACACTCCCCACTATTTTTCAAGATAAGTCCCCCCAAAAAACGCCCATAATTGTCCCCCAAATATTGAACGGTCCCCCCAATATTGTATGCCAGGGTATAAAAATGTATTCGTCCACCCCATAAAAACTGGAAAAAACAAAATATACAGAAAGGGTGGGAGACCCGACTTGAAGAAAAAGAAGAAGAACAAGAAGAAACTCCAAAAAAAGAAAAGATATCGAAGTTGTTCTTCTTTTAGGGGAACTTCTTCATCATCAACAATTTAGGAAGATATCTGATATAATAATACATCCTAAATATACTGCAGGTTTAATTAACAATAACTTGGGTGGTAATTGGTTTTGTTACCAGCTTTGTATTTTATGTGTTCAATCGGTGTACATGCAGATCACCGAATTGTGTTCGTCTTTCGTAAATATTTTCCTTACTGAAATATTATTTAATTATTATCGTTATTTAATTATTAATCGGAAAAAGAAAAGAGAGGACAACATGCATAGAAGGAGAAAATTCATGCCTGTAAGTTAACTTCCTCTAAGTTCGTCCCGTACCTCTATAACCTTTTTCCATTTTTCTCATTCTTCTTCAATTTAAGTTATTTTTGTCTCTGTTAAAAAATAAATTTAGGACAACCTTCCTGTCTAAGGGAGGCATCGATGGTGACAAAACAAGAATAAATTTTCATTCTTATAAGATATCTCGCCGATAATTTATACAGTCGAAAGAATATGGAGAGTAAAAGAGACCCCTTTCCTTAATCGACATTGGAAGATTAGGGGATACAAAAATTATATGAACTCGATATAATTCTTAAAGTAATACATGGTATATACATAATTTCCACGCTTCCTTCCTTCTACTTGTATATTCTAATGAATGTGGGGAGGAGGAGATAGAAGATACTCTTGAAAATTATATGTAAAAAACCTTATTCTTAATAAAATAATTAATCAATAGTCCGATATGATTTTGATGACGATATTACCTTGAAGTTCATTATGCCACGATGATACAATGAAACTGTTTATTCTAAGTTATTTTATATCGGATTTCTAAAAGATATGTAATTTCATCAATTGTTATTTATTCTAATTCTATTTCAAAAAATATATAGATTCTTATCGTTTTTCAATTATATATGGTACAATTTTGTTTTTTTTGCCTTCTATATATATATATATATATATCTATGGATTACAATACCCTCCATTATATAGAAATTGTTCATTACCAGGACCCTGTACAAATGTATTTTTGTTTATGTATTTCATATGATGACCATTCACACCGACCTTAATTTCAATGGTCTGTATAAGGAAATTTGACTATCTGGTGTGACTGTACATACAAGATCTTCAATTACTGGATGCATAGCCACAATATTTCTTTTACCTTGTTGAGCAGAAGTACGTCTGCCACCTGCAGTGTGAAAGAATTTCAAACATTGACCTTGCAATTCTTCTGGTGCAGCTGTCGTCAAAGTTGAATCGTCCTCATTATCATCATCGTTACGACCAAATAGATATTCCATATCCCAGTGGTAAACATTACCTGTACCACCTACAGTGATAAATTCAGATGACGAAGTATCTGAAAATGCAACATCTGCTACAGAATCACCACCAGAATGATATAATGATACTAATTCATTTTGAATTGGGTCTTCACCATTTTGTCTATGCGTTAAATCAGTGGTAGCATTCTCAACAGCACGAATATCCCATAACTTAATGACACCAGTAGATGAACCTGTAACAAATAGTTCACCAGTAACTTTTGAAGTATCAAAAGAATTTAATCTACCATTTTGATGTTCAGTTAAAACGAATAAAGGTTTTTCTGCAGTACGTGTATCCCAAAATCTTAATGTGTTATCATCAGAACATGTCCCATACAGGTAATTATCAAAAAATCGTACTGTATGTGTAACTGTAGTTCCAGGGACATGTAAAGTTCTTAAAATTTCACCTGGTTTTCCTGCATTATCGATGATCTTTAAGATACTATCTTCTTCAGAACCGTTACTATGTGATTTCACTAAAGTATCCAAATTAGCCGATAAACCAAAATCAGATACTGCCAAATTATTAGGTCTTACATGAGAATGCATTGCTGCATATGATGTGGCAGGTCCCATCATTTCTTGAACAATATGAACGGGTACTTTAATTCCATCACGGAACCATGCTAAAGAACCATTTTTAGACATTGCAATCATCGTACTATCATCCGAACTATCTAAATAACTCATCTTAGATACTGTTTCCCCTAGGTATGCCCATTTAGGTGATAGACGTTTTCCTTCGACCCCAGCAAAAGCATCATCAAAACTTGGAATTTTACTCTTTTCCTTTTCAGGGTTTTCATCTTTATTCCTTTTTGTAGTTTCTTTACTATCAATTTTTTTATCATCCTTAACAGGTTTCTTACTCGAGGAAGAAGAGGAAGATCTGTAAAAAGAATCTAATGGTAATGAGCAATCGATCTCATAGATATCACTACCTTGAGAATATAAGAGACTTGTACTCAAGGTTCCCTTTGCTTTATCAGGGATAATTTCACTTCTAAATGTAATAGTCTTGTCATAATGTAGTACGTTGTCCACACGTGTAGCAAAAGAAGGTTTCAACATTGATAAATGATGGTATAACGATGGGGTTCCCCTTCTAAATGGTGTATTTCTTCTCTGCATTCGGGATTGTTTTAATAATAATTCCGCCTTATATACTCCTGTTCCTGATGAACGTATAAAATAGTTAACTTTAATTTTTAATGTAGTATCGATAAATAGATTACTAATCTCATAAATAATGCACCTTTGTCCAATGTAACTTGACTTTTTAAAAGAATTAACTGAAAACAAAAATATTAATGCAAAAGAAATGAAACTATAATTGCAAAACTCCATCCATCAAATCGTCATCACTTTCTAAAGAGCATGCATTCTTTTGTTTGGCATGCAATGGGAAATTATAATTTATTGCCTTCACAAAATTTCACTTTTTTGAAATTTCGAGGATAAACTTCTCTCTCTCACTTTGAATACACAGAAATTGCCGTAGTGCTCTTTCCTCCTCGTAAGAAATTTTTCAGATCGGAACTGTACGGTTATTTTACGGTACAATATAGTTTGTAGGATCTTAGCAAATAGCTTATTTCATTCCTGGTCATTGAAAAATATATGAAATGAAAAAGATATATCTACCATTGTTACTCATATATCCGCGGTCATCCTGTCGATGGCATATGTATGAAATTAATAATTTTGTCTTTGGAATTAATAAGCATTACTTAATATTGGACGCAAGTCCATGACAATCCGTTGCGTTTGACACTAAGATATTGGGTGTGCCACCCTCTTCGATTGACATTCAAAAACTTTGTCACATACTCTTTTAATTATTTTAATTAGGGTGAATGATATAGCCAATAGAATTAAAGACAATTAATTGGTTACGTAAAATATTAACTTTGTGGTTACTTATTTTTTTATTTTTTCTTGTGAACAATGGGGAAGAATTAATATGTACAACTGTTTTTCTTATTTATTCTTTTAAAAATAAATAATTAAATATGTATATGTATTTATGTGTCTCTGATGCAATTGAAATGTTCCTAGAAGAGGTAGCATTGATCTACTCACTTATTTGAGGAGTTGATGAAACAGCACTGTCTCTAACCGAATCATTAATACTCGAAGTTTGACTAAGATTCAAAGCAGCATTGTAAATAGATTCTAATTCCGATTTGTTGTCGCTCACCTTTTTGATCAGATCATCGATAGACTCAATACCTTTGGCCTTCATGATTGCTTTACGCAATTCTGAACCAGTAGGAATCTTTGGTAAAATCTTTGGTTTTGTATCTCTCAACTTAGGGTCTGTAAATGGGTTAGTTTCTTGTCCTTGTCTGGGTGTCATGCTTCCCATTGAAGAATTTTCCTCCTCATTATTCGGTGTCGTTATTATTGGTGAAGACAAGTCATCGTTTAACATTGAACTATGTTGTCTGAAGTAGCCCCATTTATGGAATTCACCTTCTTCTTGTTCCTGTAATTTACTAGCCAATGAAGTATTGGATGAGGACTTATGTAGAACTTGTTGCCCCGTTTGAACATCAATGACTCTACCGGAGTCAGTAGCCATCACATGAGGACGAGAAGCTTCAAGTTCTGTCTCTACACGTTCTTTACTATGCTCATTGGCTCGCCCCATCACAGTACCTACCGCTTGAGACAATAATCTAGCAGAGTCCATATGTCTTAAATCTGGTCTCATCGGAGTAGTAGGCGTAGTAATATCTCTAGCGTCGAAGGAAGATACTGTCTGTGAGACTGGAGACATGACTCCAGTTGCTTGTCTTGGAACATCTAATAGAATCTCTAAGATATTCGAAAGGTTTCTCTTTAATAATAATAAACTTAATAAATTTTCTTTTTCCTTTTCAGGTAATTGGTCATTTTTACTCTTTTCTAACATTAAATCTATTGTAATTTGAACCTTCTTTAAGACATTGTCCAATTTCTCAATATATTTCTTTAACATATACTTTCTGCTAGCATCCAAATCTCCAGTATCTACTGTACCATCGACAGAAGTCTCTTCTAATCTCTTCAATACTTGATCCGCTGTGTCTGTCAACAAAGAACCATCAAATAACAGTTCATCCTGAGAAGTCAATTCATCGATTTGGAATGTGGAATCCATCGTTTTCTTCATGTTTCTCATTAGACACAAAGCAATACGAGATTGTAATTCATCGGGGATTTCCTCATAATTGATATCTAAACTTAATAAGTTTGGCATATCATGAGCCAAACTATAATATTGACCCCACAACGATGATTTAACAAATTCATTACTATTTTCATTTTCATTTTCTTGTTTTGGTTCTTCTACATTGAGTGGTGTCATCGGTGTCATTCCAAATTTAGATTCCATAACTTCATCTGGACCGGTTGGTATCTTTTCTACGGGACTTGGTGTGGGTATCACAGTCATTAATGATATATGTGATAAAGTCTTACATTTAACCAAAATATTACACAACAAAGTCAATTGTTTGTCATCCATATTATTATTATCCAAATGAATTCTTTTCAGTTGTTTAAATTTGGGTAATGTTTCATTTAAAGATGGGAAGATAGATGGGAATAAAGCAGGTAGATTACTTAAATCTAAAAATTGCAAGTTAGGCAGGTTAGCCAAACAATTCAATAAATGAGTGACATCATCAATATCAGTTAAAAATGTACTATTCAAAGTAAAATATTCTAAATGTTCATAATTTAATAAAGATAATTTATCAATAATTGGCTTTACCAGAGGAGTTAAATTATTAAATGCGAAGTCTACCCCTTGAATACTAAACTGTGACATCCAATTAAATATATTTCTAATATGATCTGCATCAATATCCGTCATTGCCATTCCTAATCTTTGTTTACTTTTACCTCTATTTTTTTTACCAAAAACATTTAAAAGTGTCATGAATTCATCTAATGGGATATATGATACTTTAATACCATTCAATAATAATTCTTCCAATGGACGACCCTTCCTTGTATTTAAAACTTCTGCAAGGAGAGACCAATTCATATTTTCTCTGTAAGTAGATAAATCTTGTTCACTTCTAGTCTTTGTTTGAGAAATATCTAACTTAATAAGAGATCTATTTTGTAACATAAAACTACAAAAAAATCTCCAATCTGATTGATTAATTACAACGTTTCTTAAACCAAGTTTTTCCAATACTTTTGAATTAACTAAAGATGTCAATAAAATTCTAAACATTTCAGAACTTAAAAGAACATTATCAAAGATTACAATATGAATTGGAACAATGGATATAAAATCACAAAATGACAGTATATCAATTAAAGTAGGTCTTGGATTTAAAAATTTTATTACATGTAAAGGTGCAGTTTTACCTTTAACTTGTCTTAATGTTGATGGAATTGGTAAAATTTCTCTTAAATGGCAACATCTCGTATATACTACATCTAAAGTCATCTCTTTAATAGAATTAGGGGATTTTTTTTCTGAAATTTCACTTGATTGTGAATTTTGAAATGGATGTGCATTTACATGTAATGGTTTATCAATTTCAACATTTGACATTAATGTTGAATCAATTGTTGCTTCACGTTCAAAGTCTTCATCACTTTTTCCACTAATATGTGATTCATTACTTCTAATTTTTTTCAAAGGAGTTCCTATTTTATAATTTCTAACCTCTTTAGCAACACATTCTGCTGCTTCATGAGATTCTATTTGTCTTCTTTCTGATTCCTTTAAACTTTTCTTATAATGTTCCAAGACAATCTTATATTCCTTAGAATCCTTTGTAAATTTTCTTCCCTGTTGTTGTGATGATGACGATGGTGGTGACGAACTTTGTGTATCATTATTATTATTTTTAGAATTACTAATTCCAACAGATATTAAAGGTGTACCACTAATCATTTCTTCAGGGATTAAGATATTCCCCATTTTTGGTTTTCTTGAAGGTAATTGTTGTGGTGGATCATCTTCAATTTTATCAACAGCAAATCTAACTCTTCTTAAACGATTTTTTGCTAATTTAGATAATTCAGAAACATTTTCCTCAATAATTTCCTGTTGTTTATCATTAATTTTAGTTGGTGTAACAATTGTTGTCGGATTACCTGTCTGAACAGTTAAAGTAGGTGTATCTTGAATTTTTTTACCAAATAAACTACTAAATATTGATCTTTTTGGTTTTTCATTCATAGAATTACTTCTATGTAATCTACTATTACTATCATCTGAAGCTGTGCTATTTACATTAGGTAAACGTTTCATTGTGTTATGATCATCATCTGTCATTGTTGATGATCTTGATCTAGTGGAAGAAGGAGTAGTGTTACTAGGATTTTTTTCAGGAAATAAATGATTATTTTTCTTTAATACATCTTTTTTTACTTCACTCCATTCATTTGAAGAGGTCTTACTTTCTGATAACATACCATTTGAAATAGATTTTGATCTATTTCTAGTTTTTGATACAGGAGTTGCTATGGTTGAACTCTTTTTCTTAATTGGTAAAGAATTTAAACCTTTTGGTTTACTTCTTCTTTTACCTTTATATAACCAATCTAATTGTACATCAAATCCAGCATGATCTGCTGTATCTTTTGTCCTTACAGGATAATTCATAACTTATAATATTGGATACTGATATCTATGTAGGAATAATTGAATTGAATTGAAAAGCTTTTATTTATCTTGATCACTCTGCAAAAAAAAAAAAGTTGAATTTTTATAATGTTTTGTTTAGGGGAGTAGTTGAAAATTTCTACAATTCAAGAACGTGTTTCCCAATATAAGTTAAAAAACAAAAAAAAGTTTCCAAGCAATAGCAAAGACAAGAACTCTAAGTATATCCAACTATTTACATTCAATTAAAGTTAATCTTTTTCCTTATTATTTCAATATTGAAGTTATTAGATTAAACATTGTATTAGTCAATTAGAATAAAACTATAGTGGTAACTATTGATTAGAATAGAGTTCATCAAAAAACAATTGCAGTTCCCCTTCACTATTCTCTCTCCCTGTATTATTACAGTTAATTTACCTATGAAGTGAAGTGAAGTGAATTGTGTCGCTAAATTATACGTAGTTTTCCTCCCTTTCTCTCGCTTTCTTTCCCGCGCGGGGGTGAATGGGAAACAGTTTGAATACATCTATATAGGGGAGAGTCACTGAAGCAGTAATTTGAATTTTAAAGTATAAATATAGCAACAATTAAAACATATATATACATATTGTAAAATAGTTGTATAAGTTAGTAGGATTGTAAACAAGAGACAATTTGTCCAATAAATTATGAATAGTGTTCCAAAGTAATGGTAAAGAATAGATGCAAAACACACCCATACATCCACAAGTGCACGTGACATGGCGGGGTAATACACCTATTAGCTCCTCGTCCTTCGTTCTCCCCCCCAACATGGCGTGCCTTGTTATTCCCGTGGGAATACTAACACATTTCTCAATGCCGGGAACGGAGAATCGCGGACAGCGTGATATAATAGAACTTTCCCGGTATCGCGGGACTCGTGCGCAGTGATATAAAAGACAGATATAATTTTTTTCTTCTCCTTCAGGCTTTTTCGGGTGTCTCTGTTAATTTTAATAGACGCGGACACCCGTTTTTTTGATTTTATTTCCTGTCCGTTCTCACACGTTGTGAGTGTGTAAGTGTGAATGCACCTGCAATTATCTCTGATTGGTTCCATTTTGTATTTTGTACCCTGAAATGAGAGAGAGGAGATAGGAATTATACACGGTGATAAAAATATTAAACAACGCAAGAAAATTACATATATTATAATGTTGGCAGACAAAAAGTCTAGAATTAAGTGCTTAGTCATTCATTAATTCATTGATATTTCTATATATATATAAAAGAAGATATATACAGTTAATAATATATATCTTAACTGAATCATATTTTGGTTAATATTTAATTTATATTCATAGTGTACTAACAAACATCAATACACATACACATACAAATACACACACACACACGCAAACATAAACACGTTATGAGTTCACTAATACCCAGACTATTTAATACTACTACAGCTCGTGCAGCTTCATTTGGTGTGATGAGATCAACAACAATAACGACGTCGTCATTATTAATATCAAAGAGATCATATCATCCAAAGGTTATTGAACATTATACTAATCCAAGAAATGTTGGTTCTTTAGATAAAAAATCTAAAGATGTTGGTACAGGTATTGTTGGAGCTCCTGCTTGTGGTGATGTTATTAAATTACAAATTCAAGTAGATGATAAGACAGGTATAATTGAAAATGTTAAATTTAAGACATTTGGTTGTGGTTCAGCTATTGCTTCTTCATCTTATATGACTGAATTAGTTCATGGTATGTCTATTGATGATGCTGCAAAGATTAAAAATACAGAAATTGCAAAAGAATTATCTTTACCTCCTGTTAAATTACATTGTTCAATGTTAGCTGAGGATGCTATTAAAGCAGCAATCAAAGATTATAAGACAAAGAGAAATTCAACAGTTTTGCATTAACGATATCTTATTTCATATTAATATGAAATAATTTAAACTAAAATTATTATATTTATTATTATCACTACAACTTTATCATCATTCTAGCATCAGTTTTTTGTTTTGTTTTTCTATTTAAAAAAGAAAAAAGATTAACTTAACCATAACCCTTCGTTATATATATATATAAATATATATATATAACAATTATAATTATTTTTTAATTTTTATTTACATAAAATCATACATTCTTTCTTCATCCTTCCCTTTTTCTGAAAATTAAATAATTAAACAATTAAATACGATACTAAGTCTCTAACTATTACCAGTAACTTTTAAGTTGTCTCTGAGTATCGATGATGATGATGACATTGAAACTTTATTTAAGTTACAGTATTTTTTTGTATCCCTACCATCGTATAGTGTGATATTTTCATCACACCGCGTAGAAACCTCATTGAAAAATTTGTTCTTGTAATTTTTTTTAAAAAATCAGAGAGTGATTTTAAATACATATATATATAGGTATTGCTTTGCAAAAATATTAAACTTATCTACAGATAAAGATTAAGAAAGACTAATAATCATCACATCACACATATACATATTTTCTCACCAATGTCTAACATACTCTTTGATGATATCTTCCAAGTAGGAGAAATTGATCCTGGTCGTTACAATAGAATTGGTCGTATTGAAGCTACATCAACTACTCAAGAACAATGTAAATTGACATTAGATATAAACACAGAATTATTTCCAGTGAATGCTCAAGAATATTTAACTGTTACTGTAGCATCTTCTTTGGATGTCGATGGTAAATCGACTACTGATTCAACAACAAAGAGTTGGAGACCACAACAACCTGGTGAAAGATCTTTAGCAGATGATTATGAATATGTTATGCATGGTACAGCTTATAGATTTGAAGAAGTTAGTAAAGATTTGATTGCTGTATATTATTCATTTGGTGGTTTACTAATGAGATTAGAAGGTAATTTCAGAAATTTAAGTAATTTGAAACAAGAGAATGCTTATTTATTGATCCGTCGTTAAGGAATAATAAGACCAACAACAAATTATAAAAATGTGTTATTCTCAATTATTTTAGAATAAACATTTATTGTCATTAATAAGAATCCAAAAAGAAACGTAAATGCTGTATCATAAGAAAAAAAGGAAACAAGTAATCTTCATACATAATTATATATATATATAATTGAATAAAAAAGAGTCTTTTATGTATTATTTATCAAAGAGAATGAGGGAACCTTTTTTTTTTTAATTTTATAATATTTACTCATCTGTGCTTCTTAATAATGAAAATATTACATTAACAATTAGTCCAGCAAATATTGACATCTTTTGTCTTTTATTAAATAATCCATCAAATTTCATAATAATTAGACTAAATATTCCAAATGTAAAACCAACAGTTATTCCAATTAATAAATCAATATTATGTTTAAAATTAGCATTTGGTACCGAATTAAACCTATCATCATTATCTCCAACACCATTCTCCATCCATTGTTCTTCTAATTCCCTAATATCTGTTGTACCGGTATTATTATTATTGTTATTATTATCATTATCGGTGCCATCACCATTTAAATCATCATTTGTATCATTGTCATTTCCTCGATTTTCCAAATCACCATAGGTTGAACGAAACTGTGATCTCAATAGATCAATTTCTTCGTCACTAAACCCAACAGATCTCAATCTATCGAAACCAATAGCACCCATCCCATTACCATTTTGGTATTGGCTACCACCTAAATGACTAACACCATCATCATCTTGCTGTTCATATGATTGAATCTCTGTTGAATCTCTAACTTGATCTACACCAATGACACAATGTATAAAGAAAGGTTCATGATTTTGTGATTTTAAATAATTATTGATTTGTGTCTTATAAAATGATTCCGTTATTATGGAACCAGATCTTAAGAATCTTAAAGTACGATCTTTTGTTTCATTTGTCTTAATATTTCGTATTGTTTGTCGAAGTGATTTTAATGAGATACCTGAAAGTGGTATACTAGTTATATCTAATAAAAGTGGTTGTATCGTCTCATTAGTGAATAATATCTTAATGTATTTTTGATTATCGTTAGAGTTTGTCTTTGGAAGAAGTTGCTCCGTTGACATATTTGTGTTATTATATCGAACTTCCCTTTTTAATGTTTGTTAAAACAGGTAATATAACTATAAGAATTGCCAGCAAAAAAATAATAGAGATAGCGAAGTAATCAATAAATTTTCTTTAATTTTCTTTTGATCTTATTAGACTACTAATCAACTGTAAGACAAATCAAAAACTATTGTTCAAATATCACTCTTGCATTGATCTAGTAAATATTATTTATAAAATTGTACCCTATATTGGGATGCCCTTACTTCACCCAGCAAAAAAAAAATCAAATAAATTTGCGGGTAACTTTCACCGTATCTACAAAATTGCCCAACCAAAAAAAAAAACAAATTTTTTTCTCTCGTTGTGCAGTATAAAAGGAAGACAGATTTTTAATTGTCTGCAAGTTGAACAATTTTATTCATCTTAATATATTTTTTTCACACATTATTTTGTTTTATTTTAGTTCTTGATATAAAAAAAGTATCATTAATCGTGCGGATTAATAATCCAGGACTCTAAAACCGTGTTGCTTGTTCTGGCTCAATCCGGATCCCAAGCGTCAAGTCCATCGGAGAGATCAATCTATGTTCATCTTAATGCCCTTTTCGTACTATTGCTTGTTTGTGATAGATTTTGAGAGTTCTGAATTCTCATTATTTATTTGCTACAGTTAGTGGGAGGGCTGGTAGGACACACATCTAGTCTTTTATTCATATTTTTGAATATATCTATATATATGTAAAATTATCAAAATATTGTAAAAAGAAAGAGGAAAAGCTCTAATTTTGTAATATATAATGACTTTAAAGAGTAAGCTATAAGACAATCGTTTACCGTAAATCCGACGTGGTTAATGTGTGAACGTTCCATCCCATCCCATTACACACACCAATGTAAGCAGTTCATCTTGCAAATGAAATTAATTTCCGTCAACATTTCTTCCCTCAGTAAACAGGTCAATTTTGTATGTGTATTGTTCATCGGGAATTAACTAACGCTCACTCTTTGTTTTTTTCCTGACATCGAGGGTAGAAACACAAGAGAATACAGAATTTCACTATTAAATCGCAGTATAAACAACTATCAAGAAGAAACACCATTCTGCATGCATCCAAACTCTAGCGTCGAATTGTATTGCCAGATGAGTTTTTTTTTTATTATTATTTTTACAATTTCAACTTCATTGTCTGGGGTTAACCATCAATAATGTATACTGTTTTCTCTGCTGGTCCTTGATGCCAGTTATGGGAAGGGGGGTGAAAAAAATTGGTTCTCATCCTACTCTCTGTTCTATACAAGTAGTGGGCACCTACTAGTCGATTGGACCATCTCTCTATCCAAGTTTTCCTGTCGTTGTGTGTTTTTTTTGTTTTTTATATCCAGGATCGACGTAAACTAAAGTGAAAATGTGTCCATTCTAGTCTCATTGACATGAATGATGTGCTTGTTTATTTTTATTTTATTTTATTTTTTGATTTAATTGTTATCTTGATAGAAAAGTTCTTCTTATTACATCTATCATCATTCTTTTTATTTTAAAAATATTGATCCTGTATCTTTCTTGTATCTCTGTATATATATACTTGTAATTTATTTTTCATCTGGGGGTATTTATAGATAAAGGGATCCTTCTCATCGATAATTTCAAATATATTTAATACTAAAAAACAAAAAATAAGAAACCTATTAAAGTATACAAGGAGACTTCCGATATAAAGGGATATCGTAACAAAGGAACATACAGGTAGACTATTCCAATATACATTAGAAACTACTTACTAGATATAACGTTCTGCTTCTCTTTTCTCCAGCAAATTAGAACAACAACAATGAGATTGATAACATTTCCAGGTCAGGGAACTCCAATATCGGTACCTGTCCTAAAATCAATAATTGGAGCTAAATCAAAAGAATTTGGGAAAATATTAAGTCAAAATGGTCCAAAGACAAATGATCTTTTACAATTTATATATAGACATCCTTCAAGTCCCGGTAGTATAGCAGTTTGTTCAAATTTATTTTATCAATTATATGATATACAATTAAATGAAGCTTATAAAGATTTACAATATACCAATGAAATGAAAAAGGCTAATCAAGATTTAATACTCTTAGGTCATTCATTAGGCGAATTAACATGTTTAAGTATTAATCAATTATTTTCTATTAGAGATCTTTTCAATATTGCAAATTATCGTAATGAATTAATGGTTAAATATACAGAAAAATATCTTGTTGCACATAAGATGAATCATTCTACAAAATTCGAGATGTGGGCATTATCATCACCAAGAGCAGACGATTTACCACAACAAGTATTATCATTAATTAATAATATAAGGAGTACAGCACCAACAATATACATTGCTAATGTTAATTCTATAAAACAATGTGTCGTAACAGGTTTAGTTGAAGATCTTGAAAAATTGAGAATAGAATCACAAACTAAATTTCCACGACTGCGTGTGACAGAATTAACTAATCCAAATAATGTAGCATTTCATAATAGTAATGTATTGAGACCCATTCAAGAACCATTATATGATTATATTTGGGATATATTAAAATTAAATCAAAATCATACCGCTACAAAATTAGATTATCCAATTATTGGAAACTTAGATGGTAGAATATCTACTTTTGTTCATCATGCAATTGAAAGATTTGTTAGGTGTAGTAGTAGTACAGTAAAGTTCACAGAATGTTATGATACAATTAATGAAGTTTTAGAGATCAAGGATGGTGCAGTTAATATGGGACCTAGTAATGTAATTTATAATTTGATTAAAAGGAATAGTACTTTAGATTGTTATGAATTTTCATCCTTAGAAACTGTAAATAAATTCCAAGAGACGGAGCTTCAAAGGTTAAAAGGAATTAAGGATGCTTTGGCCAAAGAAAGTGCCGAGAATCAAATATGATGGTTAAAATATATCTCTATATTTTAGGATCAATATAACATGTCCTCTTTTAATCAGAACAATATTAATAGAAGTAATCACTACATTCTTTCATTTTCACATATTCCAATAAAGTACTTTTTAACATTTTTTTCTTAAAAAAATCTATTTATTAAATAAATGCATTAATAACAAATACACACACATAGAGAAAGATTCTTTAGTGGATTATTCTCACTAATTTACCTTTGACTAAATATAAATTAGCACCATTTTTTCTCTTACACCGATCCTTTACTATATAATTTTAAATAAAATACTATGATCATTGAACAAATTGATTTATGGTAATCGAAGGACTCTTAGGTGTTGATAATCCATCATTTCTCTGACTTGTCACAGAACTACTGGATGTATCAATCTTTAGAAATGTGGATTTTTTATCCCCAGTGCTATCCGATGTAGTTTGCTCCACGCTGCTACTCGGACTTAAAGAATTATCACTAATCGATGTTATATTTGTTTGTGATGAAAACTGTGGTAGAGGTTCTTTATAATAATATGGTTTAGAATCATTAGAAAATTTCAATAATGTTGGAGAACCAACATTTGCAGTATCTGGAGATAATGAAGGGCTACCAATAGATAATGAAGTTGCATTAACACCTGTAATTGTTGGATCTGTATCTAACGATAGAATTGGCTTCCCAGAATCTAATAATGATTCTGTAACTGAACTTTTCCTTCTAGTCTGGGATACATTCTCTGTATCATCAAATGAACGTGAACGAGGCAACAATAGAGATTCGGTTAAAAATATTTTCATATCGTCCCCTTCCTTTGTTATTATAGGTAATAAGTGGTCATAAACGTTTTTTGCAGAAGATTCATCATCTAAAATAATCACTATTCTACTTAAAAATGGTAATGGGGTAAAATATGATAATTTAGCTTTATAATCAGGGAAATCTTTTTCAAATAATTGCGATTGTAAGGATTCTGGCCATTTCTTAGTGAATCTGGTCTTTGGGATACCTGTTATTAAAATCTGTGTCTTAGGTTGGTTCATTCTTGGTGAGATACTTAACATTGAAATATTTTAAAATAAAAAAACTCTTTAAGAGTAGATCCTTAAACTTTATATACTCAAATTCTTTTTTCTTAAACAAAGTTATCCCTGTTTTCCTTTATATTTAATTATTTGTTTGTTAATTTGTTTCTCGCTTAAAAGGAAATTGAAAATAATCCAGTTTAATTTATCACCCTTACAAAATTTAAACAAAAGAGGCTCGTAGTTGTAACAGTCACTGTAAAATTCTTTTATTTGACTTTTTTATAAGTTGAATTTGTACAACCTAAATGTGCAACTGTATGCTTTTGTCTTCTTTCTTTTTTAGTTTAAGACTAATTTAATATCAAACTATTAATTAACAAGTTAAATATGCTGATAGAATGAAGACTATAAAATCACTAAAATATATAAATCCAAATGATCAAGATAATTAATTGAAAGTAAAGGTTCAAACTTTTCAGTCAATAATATATACGCATTTATATATATATATACATACGCGTGTAGTGTTATCATGGCGCAAGTATCCCTCTTAAAATATTATCAGATACACAAAGATGTTACGACTATAGAGAATTAATCTTAAGGGGCGTAATTAGAATTTTATAGCATCTTTCCATATAGTAGAACGGTGAAAAAAGTTACTAAGCCATCGGTGAGGCTGGCACAATCCAAGTTACAAAATAAAGTCACTACCGAAAAAGAAGGAACTAAAAGTTTAATTAATGGCCTGAGATCCTTCTGTATTGCATGAGAGTCGTTTCAATTCAGCACTATCATCATTATTATTAATTACTAATAATAGGCTCAGCCTCTGTAGCCAAATATGTAAAGCGCGGCACACGCACAAGGCGAAGAACGACACAAATTATTATCATTTTATTAATTAAAGCATCTTGATACTTTAAATAAAAAAAGAACATTATTGTTAAGCCTCAAACTTCCTCCTCATACTGAGGTGATCTAAATTGATAGAAGTAACCTTAAGTTACCGAAAGATTCTGAGTATTCTTTTTTTACATTCTTCTTTCTCCTCTTTGATCAATGACAACCGTAGCCAAAACAATCCAGACTGCGACAAATAGTTTTATCATAAGCAGTTTAGATAAACATTCAAATTATCAGAGACCCATTCTTCCATTGGTACGGTATGGAGCCCATTTAACAAAAAGAAATTGTCAACCAACTTTAATTGACCTTGAGAAACAATTCAATGAGGACTACAGAAAAAATGAAGAATATCCATGCAAAAATATTAGTTTAAGGAAAATTAAATTAGAAGAAAGGCGTTTTTGGTTAAATAGGAGTAATATTTATGTTGGAGTAGCATTCCTATTTTTGTTATTTATGTCAAGCGTTTTCACTATAGAAGTGTTAAAGAATTACAACATGTTACCATAAATAAGAACACTGCCTTCTCCCTCAAAAGATTGACAAACATTTAAATCGCTTATTTTTGCGTTTTTTTATTAACTTCGAATAAAAAAAACACAATAATATTTCATTTAATGATACGTACTATACTTAATATATCCATGTAAAGTATTGTATAAGGATACTTTGCTAACAATAATAATAAAAATGTTCATTAAAAAAAGTTCATTCCTTTTTGGCTTATGCCTTTGTTTTCCGTTTCTTTGTTGCAGAACCCTTAGTTGTAGAACTAGCAGCTTTTCTCTTAGTAGGTCTAGCTTTCTGTTTGATTAATTTATCTTTCTTCAAATCATTATCTTCATTCGCAGTACCGGAATCGTCGGCTGGAGCAGCTGCATTGTCGGCATCGACAATATCTTCGAAATCTGGGGTGGATGAAGATTTACCACCACCAATCGCCACAGTACTACCAGTCTTATATATCGCAACAGGATGAGTAGTACCATTGTATTTTCTTGTAAATGCACTTTTCACTGCAGTTGGGATTTTTTTCAATAATATATCTGTCTTGTCTGGACCAATCATGAAATCCATTATTGTATCCCAATCTTCTTTCGTCAAATAATAATCATCCATTGTACTAATAACTTCTGGTATACCTTCTGAACCTTCTTTCAATAGTGGTGTCAATAATTGATTCTTTAAAGTGGGTAAATATTGCAATCTAAGACCAATCTTATCTGTAGAAGTACTCAATCTAGTATGATACTGTAATTCCTGTAACAATCTATAATATTTATTTGTCTTAGAATTTTGACCTAACCAACTACTGAAATTGATTCTACCACTCATATGACCCGCAACCTTAGATGCAGGGTAAACAGATGATAAAACAGCATGCAATGGTAATAAACTCCATAACTGTTCTGAACTACGAATTTTTCTTTCAACCTGGTCACCTAATGAAATTATATCGGCAGCTTCAGCCACAGCTTGAAGTGGTGTTTTACCTGGGGGTAAATTGGAAGGTTTACAGTTAATATAATTCTCTTGAATCATTAATGGTGCAAAATCGAAATCATCAAAGTATAAAGCAATCTTATCGTTTAAAGTAAATGTACTTGATCCAGCATCAGTATAAATAAACCCATCTAACATTTTATGTGCAATATCAAACGGCTTTAATGCAATATTTTTTTCCCAAGCCTTTGAAATTTGCGTTATATTCTCATGGTTAATATTCTTAGTAGTTTTGGAGATGGTCGATAATAGATTAATAATTTGTCTGACATCGCCTCTTGTGGCTTGAACCAATTTATCGATTACTGTAGGATCCAACTTGAAACCTTCTCTAATTGCAATGGTCATCAACCTTGCCTTTATACTATTGGCATCAGGTCTTCTAAATTGAATATCTAAACATGTTCTATCGAATGGTCTCATTTTTGGTAAGTTCCTTTCATTACAAATTAATATCATTGGTGTTTGAGTCTTTCTGCAAAATGCTGCCAATTGACCTACACCACCTCTATCACCACCTGACATACCATCCACTTCATCCATAATTATCACAAATCTCTTCCCATTTTTGTCGGAACTATCATCTTTCGTCTTGAAATAACCAATGATAGACATGTTGTCTAAAGCATTTTTCACACCAGCATTTAACAGAGATTTAGATCTGACATCGGATGCATTTTGTTCCAGGATATCATAACCCAATTCTTTGGCAACTAAATGGGCGGTTGTAGTCTTACCAATACCTGGTGGACCATACAACATAGCTGTTCTGAAAACACCACTACCATCTCTACCAGGTTTTTTAAAATTTAATGTTTTATTTGTTTCCCAATTCGTCAGCCAATTCGTCAATTTTGTCACTGCAGATTTATTACCACATATCTGTTGTAAACTTGTTGGTGCATATTTAGTAGTCCATAGTTTATCTTGTTCTCTAACTTCTTCGTCCTTAGAAACAGTTTCACCAGCTTTTTTCATTGCCTTGATCTTTGATTCCTTCAATTTTTCTTGTTTAACCATTTCAAGAGCCTGTTGTTCAGCAAGAGCCTGTTGTTCCTCTTTCTTTTGACGAGCTTTCTCTGCAGCAACACCGTCACCACCATCGGCAGGCATTGCACTAATTAATTGGCGGAAGCCGTCTTCATCAATCACTTTAACTTTTAATTGTTTGATCTTATCAAGTTTCTTTGGCCCAGCTTCGTCACCTAGAACAACCAAAGATGTCTTACCTGAAATAGATTTTGTGACACGGGCTCCATATCTAGTAGCAATACTTTCTGAAGTGGCTCTATCTAAATTAGGTAAAACACCTGTGAAGACAATAGTTAAACCTAACAGACAGTCTGGAGCACCCTCAGGAAAATCAGTTGGTTCTTGTGGTTCACTAGAGGAATCCCCTCCTCGTCCACCTCCAAAAGTAATATTCTCTTTCACCGTGACATTATGTAAATCAACCGAAGGGATAGTTGCGAGAATTTCCTGAGCTGTGGCTGTTTTTCCACTAGTGGTTGTTGTGGTAACTTTCTTTTTTGGGGATAAAACAGGTTCTCTTTTTGGGGTTGGAGTAACTTCAATCGTCTTTTTATGTTTTTTTTCCACTGGGTTAGAATCTAGAGATCTCTTCTTAATTGGAGATTTATTCAATAATTCGTCTTCATCATCCTCATCCTTCGTAAATAATTCCTTTTTAGTTTCTGGTTTCGTAGGAGATGCAGTATGTTTGGCACCCCTAGTATGGATCCTTCTTGGAGCAGAGGCCAATTCAATCAACGAAGAATCATCTAGATCATCTTCATCATCCAGATCAATAATTTCTGGTTCCTTTTTTGGTTTGGCTATTTTCTTAGCTTGTTGGGTCTTCCCTACTTTTGATTTACCGAAAAAATCTCTAATATCCATTTCTGACTTTTAATAGAGTTATTTCTCAAACTAATTTCATCGATCGCCTCAATGGTTCTATAAAATATTAGTTGTATTATTTAATTAAACACGAAATTATTAGGATATAAACTTATATGTCATTAATTTTTATTATGAGCATGTACACTGCCATATAGCTGAAAATTTCAAAAATACGCGACTTGCACCAATTTTTTTCAATTTTTTATATTGCGCTGGTAATCGAGAAGTCAACTAAACCTTTACAATATAAGTAGTAACAATAAACTGTCTCTATTTATTGATGAAAAGTTACACAATTATTAACAAAGTATATTGTTCATTTGACATCTAACTGAGGACAGTTTAACACCAAATCCGCTTGATTGTACCACGGTTTTCTCCTCTTCTCACCCTATCGATTGAACAGCATCATCAAAACGGTAAAGAGCACTGCAGTTAATTTCAAAAGCAACATTTGTTCCATCACTTTGCTAAAAGAGAAAAAAATATAGTATTGGTTTAGTACTTCACTAACAGACATAGAGATACGATGGGTAAAAATAAGAAAAAGGGCAACAAAAAGCCTAAACAACCAGAGCATAGTCATGAGAATGAAACAGCGAAACCGGAATCTGAACCAACTATACCATTGAACGAATCCATAGAAGCAGCAGAAAATAATGTTGAGGATGCAACTAACGAAAAGACAGAAGTTGCTATTGTAGATGAAACATCAAACGATAAAGAAGAACAAGATGTAGTACCTTCATCTACGGATGGTACCACCGATTCCAATATCGAGGTAGTTAAAGCACTACATGATGAAATAGATGCGTTGAAGAAAGAATTAGAGGAGGAAAAATTAAAGACAGAGAAGAAAGAGGAAGAAAAGGAATCAACCGAGGATTCTTCAGATATTTCTAAGTTACAAAAAGAGCGTGATCACTTTGAAGAACAATATAATACTCTGTTAAACCGATTATCAGCCATGAAGACCATCTTCAATAATATGAAAGAAGCTCAATTGGAATTAGAGACGACGAAGGATCAATTGAATGAATATGAATCTCAGAATCTAAAGCTTAAAAACAAAATCACAACGATAAGTACAGAAAATGAAGAACTGAAAGCAACTGTCGTGACATTGAACAAAGAGTTTTCGAACTTGGAAGAAGAAAATGAATCACTAAATTCAAATATAGAAACTCTTGAGAATTATAAGAAGAAAATTGAATCAGAAATTGAAGATGCATCCTTAACGAGTTCTGTCGAATTGAAAAAGATGACGGACCGTAATGATAAATTGAACATTCAAATAGAAGATCTTACTTTAATTTTGGATACACAGAAGCAGAGTATTTCTGACCTAACAAATGAAAGAGATGACCTTAAGGAAAGTTTAAATAAGGTTAAAGAGGAACAGAAAACTCAAATAGCCACTATTAACAAGCTGGAACAGGAACTTGAGTCTATTGACAATTCTTCAAAATCAGAAATTAATGAGAAGAACCAAGAAATTAAGGCTTTGCGTGTTCAACTTGATGGTCGTGAAGAAACCAAAAAGGAACTCGAAGAACATGTTGAAGCACTGAAATCAAAGATTGAATTACTAGAAGAAAATGTTGCTGGGAATGAACAGCTCGAAAAGAAGACTAAGGATCAAGTATTACAAATCGGTAAATTGAAACACGAAGCGATAATACTTAACGAACATTTAAAGAAAGCATTAGCAATGTTGAAGCAATCCAGTGACTCCGAAACTGTGGATAAAGAATTAATATCTAATCTATTAATTTCCTTCGTATCGATACCAAGAGCCGACCCTAAAAAATTCGAAGTCCTTGAGCTTTTGTCAAGTTTCTTGAATTGGGATGATGACAAAAAGAGACAAGCAGGCTTACTATATAATTCTGATAATGGTAATAATTCGGGACAATCTACTTCCAAGACACAGAGTTTTGTTGCATTGTGGACAGAATTTCTTGAAAGAGAGAGTGAAAAGGAAAATTAACCGAATTCCCTTTCTATTTTGGGAGTTATATATATGCATTATTTAAGATAGACACAACTAGTATGTAATTAAAATTGAAAACATAATAGTGATTAGAATGGCAGTAACGAGAATGCCCCTTTTTGTGATATTATTGGAATTTGGATTAATTCCTCTATTTTTTTTTTTCTTAGTTAATAAACCGCTACCATTTTATTCTTGTAAATATTGATCACTCAAAATTGTATGAGAAAAATACTTAAAGAATAGAATAAAAGAAATAGACAAACCATATTTTTAAGTACATGTTTCACAAATTGGGAAAGAAAGGAAAAAAACAACATTCTAACATAATTCGAATATATTTGTTGAATATATAAATATTCATTTGTCCCTATTTCGAACTTCAGAGAGAATAATTCATAATGTTTAGACGTACCCTTACTTTCGTTCCAAAAATTGGGCAATCTTTAAGATTCAACAGTACAGAGGCTTATACAGCTGCTATTATCAACCTTAAGAAGGATTTAAAGACATCAATGATTAATAAAAATGATCTCGAAAAGAATACTATCAAAGGTTTACTCTCTGAAATAAAGAATGTAGAAATTGATAACAAGAGTAATCACAACGATGAGTTTCTGTTATTTGATACCTACACAAAATTAATCCACCAAAGAAAGGATTCGATTGAGAATTATCTTGCCAATAAGAGAGAGGATATGGCTGACAAAGAAAAACAAGAGATCGAGATTATAAAAAAATACCAAAACCTGTTACCTGTTTCTACCCAAGAAGAAATTGATGCAAAAGTTATCGAATTGTTAAGATTTATAAAAAAAGAGGAGCCAAATTTACAATTAAAGCAAGTATTTGGTAAAGTTCACTGGAAGACTACCTCTGAACAATGGAAAGCCTCATCAAAATCTATAAGAAGTAGTATTGTTACTAATTTTAAGTCCATATTTCAATGAGCTAAACAAAGAAAATAATTATGATACCGTTGTTGTAAATAAAAGCCAATAATATAGTACATGTAAATAATTGAGCATTAATTTAATATTTTATAAGAATAATTATTGTTATACATGAATGTTACTTAATTGACATGAAAAAAGTTTCCTTGTTTGCACTGTCATTGCGTCACAAATTTCTTTTTATTTTAAGAAATATTTCCCCTAATGTATTTTGGTGTTTTAGAGAGTGACGCAATTTTGTGTAGCAACTAAAACAATAATCCTGAATACCTTTATTTTCATACATACATACATACATACATATATATACTTGTTCATATTCTAGGGAATAATTTTTAAAAACTTTTACTCTTAACATATTTCTGGTAATAGTTTATTAAATAGTTTAAGTTCAAAATCTAATAGAAAAATTAAAACAATAAATATATAAATAAAACAAAAATATCGTCATGCTTCTGAAAACTACCCTTTTTACATTATTCACCATATACTGTGCCGTAGTACTGGCCAGTAAATATTCTATAACAATTACATCCGAAGACACAACATATAAAAGTGCCTTCCAAAATTCTCAAAGTACTACACCAAAAGAAGCAAATAATCATGTTTCAATTCAAGTAGGAAATGGTACAAACTCAACAGAACTATTACAAGAAATAATCAAAGCCAACTCATTGCAATTCACAGATGTTCCAGATTCCCCAACATTTTTTAAAGCAAAGGATACCAAAATAGGCTTTGATATTGTTAAGGCAATGCTTCCGGACGCTTTAGCTAAGATGGATGACCCCAGTGATATCATGGAGATTATAATGAGGGATGGTAGATTTGCAAATGTTAGACATATAATAAAAGAAATCATAGAAGATTTCGATGAAGACGAAATTTATAATGATGATGAAGATTATGAGGATGAAGATGACGGTACTAACGATTTTTACTTTGATGAAGAAGAAGAAGAAGAAGAAGAAGAAGAAGATTTCGAAGAAGATTTCGATGAAGATTTCGATGAAGATGACAATTATGAAGATGACGAAGAAAACGATGATGATTATTATTTTATGAAGAGAAATAAAATAGTAAGAAAAGATAATAATTTTTTTACTCGGAATGTACCTACGTCTATATTATTACAAACAACAACTGCTCGAAGTACTATAGTTACATGTACACCGTTCTTCGAAAATAATAACTCAAGATTACTCAATCTCAGTAGTGTAGAAATGAAGCAAACTTTTCCTGTAACTTCTCATGCAATCACTACTCATTTCCCCTCTCGACTGTTTGTCATGACAAGTAAAAATAACCCCAAAATATTTAATAATAACAACACTATCCCAGAAATGGAAAATAATAATGAAGCAAATAAACGGTTTAGCTTCTTTTTAAAGCCGTATCATTTAGTTGCTTTTCTTTTTCTTTTAATGTTATTAATTTTTGATCAGTGATCTTTATAGTAATCACTTTATATACAAGTTTATAAAATAATACAATGAAACATAAGATTTCGTTCAATGACTAAAGTAAATCAATTAAAATGGTTTACCCATCATTCTAATGTTCAATAATAATCGTATCATAATAGTGAAACAAAATTACTCTTATTATTTTGAAAAAAAAGAACAAACAAAGCGAAAAATATTGAATTTTTCGGTTTTCAAATAACAGACAAAAATTACCAAATAAATAAATAAACAAGTAAAACAATCAAAATATTTGTGGAAACTGCATGTCATTTGAATTGTGAATATATCTGTAACACTTAACTTCCATTTTGTATAAACATTTCAACATCCTTAAATTGATTTTTCGGTTATCAGAGAGAGATTGTTTTTATTTATTTAACTAAACGAAACTATAACATTTTTCATATACATAAAACTATTTTACTTCTCTCCACTAGTGATACACAAATATTGAATATGGTACCAGTATGTATATTGAGATATTAGAAACACCGACCACAAATTATAATTTTCACTGATTACTAACCTTATGATATCGTTTTAGCGTCATGTTCTTATGAAGCAACGAAAATATTTAAACGTTTTGAAGCGTTTTATTGTAAATAGCCAAAGCAAGCAATTAAAAGAACTGTTAGAGTTAAGACATCTCAACATATTTTACCAGATCTACCACCTGTAGAGAATTTTCCTATGCGTGAATGGAATATTGAAATAGTACAATTGGATAAAGATGGTAATGAAATACCTGCATCACTTTTTGAAAAAGTAACATATCATTTACATCCAACTTTTAATAATCCGAATAGAACATTTACTGAACTCCCATTTAAGATTACAGAACAAGGTTGGGGTGGATTCCCTTTAAATATCAGCTTATTCTTAATAGATAAAGGTGGTGAAAGAAAAATTACCCACGATTTAAATTTCCTACAGGATACATATGAAGTAGATCATGAAATTCAAGTTCCTCATACAAAGCCTGCATTAATAGAAGAACTGGCAAAGAGTGGTCCAATTGAAGAAGAAATTGCTGCCATATCTAATGCAAAGAGAAAAGCTACAGTTACACCGAGTGTCGTAGAACCAAAGACCAAGAGGGCAAAACCTACAGCTGCGCCAATGATTAAAGGTGATATTGATATCGAAAAACTAGCTTTTGGTCTAACTAAATTAAAAGAAGATGATTTAGTGGGTGTTGTACAAATGATAACGGATAACAAGACACCAGAAATGAATATTACCAATGACGTAGAAGAAGGTGAATTTACCATGGACTTATTTAGTTTACCCGAGAGTCTTTTAAAGAGTCTTTGGGAATATGTCGAGAAGAATGTAGAATAGATCGATGTACCTATAAATACAATTGAACATCTGTAATGATATTATATAATCTCTTTTCTTTCCCATCATCGCCCCTTTTGACTAAATATGTCAGAATTGCAGACAAAACGATATGGCCCATTAAATTTTCAACGGCAAGCGAAGTGAAAAATATCAATTCGTGATCGCTCGAGTGTTCCTGATATGCAGTTTGTATATATTACAGCAATATTAACAACATTCAATCCGATAATAAAGAGGAATTGAGTTTGATACTTATATCTTTATTTAATATCATTGGTAGAGAATATAATATCAGCCGCATATTAGGTATTGTTGCTTTAGGGTATTCATCATTTTTTTCTCTGCGATAAATATTTGAGATGAGTGTCTGGGAGAAATTAGAAAATCAGACAAATGAGCTTATTGCCAAGTCTAATTTTAAACAATGTTACCAAGCTATTGATCAATACAAAGCTAGATACCCAAAATCTGTTTATTTACAAATCTTAGAAACATATGTGAAATACAAACAATCTCCAAGTAAATTCAACTTTGAAGCATCATTACTTGCTGCGTATGGCCTAGAAGGACAATCATATTCGATTGATCAGGATGCGTTAGGTTTATTGCATAAATTTTACTTTGAATTAGAAAAATATGAAGATGCTTTACATGTTTTTGAGAAAGCTAATTCTAAACAACCAAGCTTTGAAATCAGTTATTTATGGTTCGATCATGCCTTACAGGATTGTAACTTCAAACAGTTGGGGAAAGCATCATTGCAATTGTCCAAATTTCCTAAGGATAGTGTTCAAAACCCTCGTGAATACTACTTTTGGAATGCCATTGCAACTGTAGCATTATTTAAATTCCAAAAGCATAGATTATCATCTCAGGAGGAGAAGATTTTACCATTATTAACATACAAGAACCTTTGTAACGCCAAGCCATTTAAGAATAATGAAGAAACAATTGTGTTTTGTACAGCATGTGAGATATTATTTCCTAACGATGCTGAAAAGTCTAAAGAAATCTGTAAGGAAATTTTACCATCCTTTGATGATTCTGTCGATTTATACCAAAAGAATTTTTTCTTGAAACATGTTGAAAAAGACAATCATCAGTTAATTTTTGATACTTGTACCAAGATTTTAAAGAGTTTAGATGATTATGAATTGATGAAACGTATTGTGATATCCGGTAAAGCGCTAGGAAAACCTCAACAAGATTTATATGAATTAGTCGATAGGTTAGTTGGCACTAAATCCAGAAATGGAAGATTAATTAGATTTGAAATAGACTTAGCATATGATAAAACCATCAGTGAGACATCTTTGAAATATTACTTGGAAAGATTTCACAATAGACCATGTTGTGTAACTGATATTAATCACTATAGAGAAAACTTCAATAATTCTGATCTAATCTCAGAAATACTTGATTCCTTTGAAAACACAACCGATCCAATCCATGATTCAAATACTGTGAAATTGGGACTAGAAACCAATAAGAATGTGCAATACTATAATAAACATAAAGCTAGTTTGAAAACTAAATCAAGCACTGATTATTCTCAATGTTCAACATTTATTCTGGATTTAATTGAAAAGAATATCATTAGTCCATCAATGACTTTAGACGATTCTATCTTTGTACTATCTATGCTAGAAAACTATCAAAAAGAGGACCCTAATAACTATGATACTAAAGTATGGTTAATTGCAATGTATATGTATTTAGGTTTAACACCAATGGCATATTCATATTATCAGGACTTAAGTGTTAAAAATGTTCAAGTTGATTCAATGGATTATCTAATCTACTCTCGTTTCAGTTCTTTATTCCCGCATAAGCAACATGATTATCTGAATAAAACTTTACACGAACATGATGCATTGTATGATAATTCTTTGAACAGAATATCTCAGTTTGTTAGCATTTCCTTTGATAGAAAATCATATAGTAAAATTCTTGGAATGCTTGAATTCCAGGATCGTTTATTGAAATCTGTTGGAAGATTTAGTAAATTATGTGATTCTATTAATATGACATATATTTGTAATGATAAACGTACTGCATTAGTTGAATCTCTACGTGAAAATTTAAGACAAATTGAATCTTCTGGTGATTTTCACTTTAGTGATAATAGAGATTGGTCAATATTTGGATTTTCCGATAAATTTGATAAAACAAATTTACCAGAATGTTTATCTTACTTAAATATTGATGAACATTGGATCATTTATAACTTAGCAAAGATATTCATGATTGATGCTATTCCAACTGGTAAACAATCAGACGTAGTGAATAAATTACTTAATCAGTTAACAGAAGATTCCGTACCTTCTGAATATATGACATCTGCCGAGAATATATCATTCAGGATCATCAACGATATATATTCTAATGATGCATCTAATCTCTCTAATTTATTAAATGATATTTCAGTTGAAACAATCGAACCTACGACATGGAGAGCAATACAGACATACCTAACACATATATCCACTTTAAAGACGTTAGACAACATGAAAAGAATTAAGGATAAAGAACAAAAAGTACAAATAAAACAGAAACTTACCGAGTTGAGAAATCAATGTGATGATTTATTTACTAAATACAAAGAACAAATTATTTCGGCATGTAATACTCTACAAACAGGTGAAAGACACGATATCCTCACCTCATTGGGTTACGCTCCACTAGGTCCTGAAAATTTAACTACAAGTATTATTGAAGTTCAAAAAGCTATCAGAAACTTATAAAAGCAAGCCAATAACAAATCAATTCTTATTGTTTTAATGGATTGAATGATTGAAAATACATGCGGCGTTGTCAATTAAAAAAATTCATTGCAGCTTTGTTAAGACAAAAAATATAGAAAATCCCGAATCGGGAAAAACGACAACAACAAAGCCTTTAGGAAGGAGTTTCGTTTATAGAATAATAACAATTTTATATCAATAAACGTTATTCGAGCATCTCTTCATTAAAAATAAAGTTAAAGAAGGGTCTTTTATTTAATTAGTTTTTTTTTTTTTGATTTTATTTTTAGAGTGATATTTGTCTTCTAAGATACAACTAATATATACATATTTATATATTACCATAAATTAAATATTATTGTTAAACAGTGAATGAAAAATTAAGTATAAAGTATTCAAGTTACGATAATTTAGAACTTATTAAGCATATATCAACCGTTGAAAAGAAAAGCGAAGCTTCTAATTTGAAATAATTTGTTGTCGTGAGTAATAAAGAAACACAATAATGGATGAACATACTAGATTGAGGGTGTTTGAACCTTTAGATACAAACTCACTTTCGATTATATCGTCAGCATCATCCACAAATTTAAGTGGATTAAAATCAAATACAAATAGCTTTATGATTCATGGAGGAAACAAGACTCCAACAACTCCATCATTACCACAGAATGATGAGAATGGTAATGGTATGTTACAATGGAAATTAGAGAAAAAAGATTTTGTATTTAATAGTAATAGTACACCTTCAAAGAAAAGACATAATTTTAGTGGATCAGGTTCAAATAGACCTGAATTATTACAAGTTAAGAAACGTAAATCACAATTAATTGGTGCTAAGAGAAGATTACAATCAAAATTGGCACAATCAACATCAAAATTAGATCTTTTAGAAGTTGATAAAATTACAACATTGCCACTAGCACCACCACCACAAAGTCGATCAGAATGTTCATCATCATCTTCCTCATCATTACCTTCTTCATATAATAGCGGTAATAATCTAGGACCCGTTGGATTATATCATTATCAACAGAATGAAGATATAAGGACAAATGTAAGGCCTCAAAGATCAAAATTAAATCTTGTCGAAGAGATTAGGGTCCATAATAAAAATGGAAATCGATACATTAGTTATGGAACTCCAAAACCATTAATGAGTACACATGAAATTAATGAAGAAAATGAGGAAGATGAAGATGAAGGTCAACCTATTGTAATGATAGAAGACTACATACCGTACAATGAAACTTCTAAAAGTGGTGCAAAGAAGCGTGTATCAATGTCTGACCTTCGAAGTAAAATGAATAAACGTAACGATTCACATATTCCATTAAAATTTAAACAGTTAAATAGCGAATTACCAAGTGTTATTGAAGAAAATAATAATAACATTAATAATAGAAGACAAATGTGTAATATGGTAAATGAATTATTAAATCCAGAAGATCATCACAATGATTCAGAATATGGTGATAAATACATATCAGATTTAGGTATTGGGACTCCACAATTGAAAAAATGTGTAATTTGTGAAAGACCATTATATGAATTAATTAATACAATAACTTATCAAGAACCATTTAAAGAAATTGTTTGTGAAAATTGTACATACGCATATGAACGTGCTTCAAAATTATTTGAAAATTGTGAATTTGAAACATCTGGAGAGAGTCATAATAGTTCAAGTTTTATGAGTGATTTGGAAACTTCATTAGATAATGTTGTCTTAACAACAACATCTGTAAGTAATAATGTTAGTGGTTATGAAAGACAAAACTTTTCACCTGAACTTATTAATTTATTAAAATTACAAGTATCACAATCAAATACAGTTAATCAAACATCACAAACTGAAAATTTTAAACCAAGTCTTGCATGGTTTCTTGAAGCAAGAGATAAATTACATTTACAATGGCAAACAAATGGACTGGTACCATTTTTCATGCGTAAGATAGAGCAATAGTAAAAATAAACAGTATTTATCTTATATTACTATATATATCTATATATCTATATATATTAGGGGAATAACCGAAGATAATAAATTATAAAGATTTTTTAAATTCCATTAATGCAGTAGTAGCTAAGAAATGATCTTGTTCCTGTTTTAAACCACTAATCGTTAGACATGCAATTGGTGAAGAAACACTATCAACATATAATGGAACAGCACCACCATGGAAAGCATATTCTTCGGCAGAGATGAAAAATCTTTGTTCCATTGGAATATCACCTTTCTTTTGACGAATATAGAAGGTTGAATGGTTAAAACGGAACACAGTATTTTGTTTCCGTTCAACCCATTTAGTATTATCTAAAGAAGATCCATTAATTGATGTACAACGAAATAAACAATGACGAGAAGGTAAAGTAATATCGATAGTAATACACTTTTCAGGGAATATTTTACGTGCTTCTGTTCTAATAAAACAACCTAATTCAAATGCAATTTCATCATTAAATTTTGGTAAACTTGTTTGAGACTCTAGAGTCTCTAATTCAACTAATGATAGGTCTTTGGATAATAAATCATCCATTGGTTGTTGTAAAACGGAAATATCTCTAGTATTATTAATCATGTTGTACAGGTATTATTTTTTTTGTTTTGAATGTATACAGTTCGTTCAGTACAATTTACTAAGAAGATTAAGATTAAATTCAATCACAATTCAGTTTAGAGATCATTAAAAGTCAAACTGTAAACTGTCCCCTTTTTATATATTATTCTATCTTATTATTCTTTCATTATTGAAGAAACTTTTTCAGTCTGCAGGAAAATATGAATTGAAATGGAAATTTGTTCCTCACTACGTATTGACAGTGCGGGGGCGGAGTTAGCAGAGAGACAGAAAGTAACGCTGTAGAATAGTAATAACCTTACCTGTCTACAGACAAATCACAGAGAAAATGTTTGAAAAGTATTGGCGGTGTTTTGCCAGGAGATAAGACCATATTTTTTACTTTATTTTGAGAAGTCTGTCAAACCATATGTATTAGTTAGCATAGCAGTTGGCGATACTTGATTAAGTTCTGCTGGACCCCAATTCTCTATAGAGCAATAGTATAAGGTTATTAAGAGCAAAGAAATAATTAACACTGCTACTAAAAGTTGATTTTTAAAGATAATCAAATATGCTTATCCGACTTGACCTGAGATGATGTGATTCTTGTATGAACAAAAAAATAAACGTATACCAAACATACATCAATAGCATGGACTACTGAAGTAAAAATATCTGTGTCCTAAATCTTCTGTATCTTAAATTTCGGGTTTGGAAGACAACTACCAAGAATAAAGTGTATAATAATAATGCTAAATAACTTCTAATAAAAATAAAATAGACAAAATTGATTATGCTCTGCAAGAAAATAGTGCTAGTAATGAAAACACATATCAAGTCCATATTGCGTGATTATTTAGGATAGTGTGTATGTGTGTGTGTGTGGAGGGGAGGGGGTTCCAAGAAACACAACTGATGAGTAAGGATGTATATACCATCATGGAAATAGTATTAATGATACAATGAAGAGGCAGAGAAAGCGGACAATGTTATAAACACATATTTAAATATAAAAAAACTGATCATGGACCCAGGTCACTACAAGATAAAGCGACTGGATCGTCGTAATAATAAGTCAGAGTATCGTGTCTCTCTTCCTTTAATATTGTTATATAAAACTACATATATAAATATTTCAACAACATCATCAGGGTAACGGACTCTGCGAATTTCACTGACAGCTTTTTTTGGCTTGAAAAATTCAAAAAAGTTTTCGATTTTTAAAGAGAAGAGAGAACATCCAACACTATTAAAGAGTAAGATAGTTAGTGATTGAGTGACAGGTAGACATCAAGTGGTTGTTAAGTAGAGAGAAATGGATACGATATTTAACAGTACGGAGAAGAATGCTAGAGGAATTCCAGCTGCTCCATTTGTCGGAGAGGTTGAAGAATTTATTAAAGATCCTAATGATTTTGATCTAGTGTTCAGTAAATTTCAAGAAAGACTATCAATGTACAAATATATGCAAGAATCTAAAGGGTCTACGGTGAAACAATTGCGTATACGTATTCCAGATATTGAACATACTTTACAAGTATGTAAGACATTGCAACATCATCATGAATCAGCTGATGAAGATAATAATGAAATGGAAGTTAACTATCAATTGAATGATACTCTATATACAAAGGCTAGCATTGATACAAAGGACACTAAAGTTGGCCTATGGTTAGGTGCAGACGTTATGTTGGAATATCCTGTTGAAGAAGCAATTGTCTTATTACAAGAACGTCATAATGCAGCACAAAAGAGTCTCGAAACTGCTCTTGAAGATGTTGAGTTTTTAAGAGAAAATATAACTACAATGGAAGTCAATTGTGCGAGACTCTACAATTGGGATGTAGAGCGTAGGAAGGCCCTACGTGAAGCAGAAGAAGGTACTAAGAACCTTGCCATATAGATAGATATATACATATACATATACATAGTAAAATACCTTTTCAATCATAACTTCTTACTATTTAATTGTGAGCGAGCGAAGTTTGAATTTTTAAAATGGAAAAAATAAGGAAGAACGAGAAAGGGCCATTCAAAATATCTTAATATACAAATTTAATCATACAAAGTTTTTGATAACTTCTATATATTGATCATATACAAACAAAAAAGAGACACTTAATACTCTTTCGATATTACTACTGATCAACATTCAGATTAATATATATATATAATCATTGTTTAGGATGTCTGCATTGAAACAATTTGAGGCATTGCCTAGACAGTTGAAACAATTTTTTTACAAGTATCCACCTCATGTGAAATATGCATCAAGTCCCGTATCGACACATGCTTTAGAGGCTAATCCATTTATTGCTAATAGACATCCGGTGACACAGAAATACCATGATCCAGTTTATTCAAAGAGACGTATGAGTGAAATATTTAAATTAGCACATCGTTATGGGGTAACAGAATTTTTACCACCAATTACAGATAAATTATTCTTTGAAGAGAAATACGAAAAGAAGACATTTATGAAGGGTGTACTATTACCAAAGGGACATAAACATGAATTAAATAAAGCCTCTAGACAGAAAGCTATTTCAGACGCTCTATTAGAGGCAGATAATACCATTGCAAAGGTTAGAGGTAAGAAATTTTCTAGACGTTTAGAGAAAAAACAAAAAAATACAGTCTCATGGTTTTAAAATTACATATACTTCCTTTCCCCTTGTAAATAACTAAATAAACATATGTATATACATATACCTCATAATATTTTGTCATTATTCCAAATACTATAATTCATTTAAAAAAAATTAAAATGGACAACAATAACTTTAATAAATACTAATATTTATCAAAGTAGCATTCTTTTCTTTTTTCTTCTTTTGACATTATTCTATAGAGCCTTTTGTTTTTATTTTATCATACACCCCTTCTTGCTCTCTTAGCTGTATGTGAATCAGAGTTTCTAGTTCTCTTACGAGAACTCGAATCGGTCACTTGTCCACTCTTTCTTAGACGACTCAATTGTGCATCGTCTACCAATAACGAATCTAAATTTAAAGAATCTGGTAAGATAATTTGTCGAATAGTATTCCCACGTACGTTAATATATTGTAATGATGCAGACACTCCATCCTTCGACCTCTCTGTTGTAGCTCCGGATAAGTATACACTAGACATAGCGGCTTGTGATTTACTAGCACTAGGTGGTACAGATAATCTAACATCAGTTAGAGTTGCATTCATTTGTGGTGAGACAGATTGTAATGTACCCCATACTGTGGTACCGTTCTTCAACTCTATCGTTACTTGTTCATTACGTAACTTCTTTAAAAAATTTACCAACTTCATATCGTCAACTGCTCTTGCTGTATTTACAATTTTGCAAAATTTATAACCCCTTAGGCTCAATATAACTACACCTTATTGACTAATCTAATTGCCTCTTTAGTCTTTTGTCCAAATCTAACATTTTAATACATTTTCTATTAATTTTCAACCAAAATTCAAAGAGAAAAAGTTTTCGGCCAAACAAGCAAAAAAAACATTTCGATTTATAAGGAGAAGACGATGTTGAAAGAATAGATGAGTGAACAAGAGAGATAGATGGCCCAATAAATTAATATCTAATCCAGTGGATAAGTTCTTAAAGAAAAGAAGATAGAGAGCAGATACAATATACAGACACTATATTATACTGTGTACTGTATTTTGACAAGTATTTAGAAGAAGAACAAAGTTTTTGGAATAGAACAAAATTAAAAATGAGTGTTAGCAGTAGAGGTGTTGACGAATGGTTAGAGACGGTTAAGAAATGCCAGTCACTAACTGAAAATGAGATGAAACAACTGTGTGAAATGGTGAAGGAACTATTGATGGAAGAGAGTAATATTCAACCTGTACAGACACCCGTAACAGTTTGTGGTGATATCCATGGTCAATTCCATGATCTTTTAGAGTTATTCCGTACAGCTGGTGGATTTCCAGACAATATTAATTATGTGTTTCTTGGTGATTATGTTGATAGAGGTTATTATAGTTTAGAGACATTTACATTATTAATGTGTTTAAAGGTAAAATACCCATCCAGAATTACTTTGGTACGTGGTAATCATGAATCTCGTCAAATTACTCAAGTTTATGGGTTTTATGAAGAATGTCTAAACAAATATGGTTCAACTACTGTATGGAAATACTGTTGTCAAGTCTTTGATTTTTTAACATTAGCGGCCATTATTGATGGGAAAATTCTATGTGTACATGGTGGGTTATCGCCAGAAATTAGAATGTTAGATCAAATTAGAGTACTTTCTCGTGCTCAAGAAGTACCACATGAAGGTGGGTTTTCAGATTTATTATGGTCAGATCCAGATAATGTTGAAGCATGGCAAGTATCACCTAGAGGTGCTGGGTGGTTATTTGGTAGTAAAGTTGCGCGTGAGTTCAATCATGTTAATGGATTAAATTTAATTGCAAGAGCTCATCAATTGGTCATGGAAGGGTTCAAGTACCATTTCCCAGAAAAAGACGTTGTCACAGTATGGTCAGCACCAAATTATTGTTATAGATGTGGTAATGTTGCAAGTGTAATGAAAGTTGATGAAGATTTAGAACCTACATTCAAGATATTTAGTGCAGTACCTGATGATTATATACAGGAAGCTGCGGTCAATCATAATAACCAAAGGGCAGGTTACTTCTTATAATGTAGGAATTTGTCTCACTTTAACACGAAGACAGAACGTAATGATAAATTATTCACATATATCATTAGCTCTTCTTTATAATGAACTAAAGAAATCTCTTTGGATTTCTTGTCCATAATTTGTACCATAACCTACGAACAAACAACTTTAATTGACCCCTCCCCCATGTTTTATTATCTTTTTTATCTATTTTCTACTTTCAATAATCTGTACGTACATACACTCATATATATTTTATAATCCCTCTAATAGGGCATAATGTAATCCAACTTAATAATTTCAAACATATAGATATATCAATATGTTTTACGTATGTATGACTTGCAACTGATCACTTCATACCAATATTGATGAGAGCTAATTTTGACTTGTTGGTGCAACATTCCTGCTCAACCATCTCATCTTTCTAAGTTCGCCTTAAACACAAAATTGGAAGAAATCAGCTGAGAAACTCCGCCAAACAATTTTTTGTAAAAAGGTATATAAACGAGGACCACTCTTAAGCATAAGAGTCGATAACTGTGTCAAGATAGGGGTATATATAACAAAGGAACAGTCATATATAGTTATATATATATCTACATTACGTGTTTATTAGATATGCTTAGCTTTAAACGTATCGTTACATTTATTACATTTTATATAGCACTTGTAAGTGCTTCGGTGGTATTCCAAACAGAACAAATCCCTGGAGACACTAAACCTATTGCAGGTGGATCTCCATTGTTGCTTTGTGATTTAGAAGAAAAACAATTATTAGATATATCTTCTGTAGTATTATCTCCAAATCCACCAGAACGTGGTAATGAATTAGTGATCACTGCAAAAGGTGAAATCAAGACTACTGTAAAAGATGGTGCTTATGTTGATGTCGAAGTAAGGCTTGGTTATATCAAGTTACTAACACAGACTTTTGATCTTTGTGAAGTCCTCAAGGAAAATGATGTGGAGGGTTTGACATGTCCAGTGAAACCTGGTATTTATGACTTAGAGAAAAAAGTTGATATCCCAGATGAAGTACCACCTGGTAAATACACTATCTTAGCAAGAGCATACACTGCCGATGATGATCTATTAGCATGTATCACAGGTGAGGTTATCTTCCCTTTTTAATTAAATGATATGATTCATTCACATTACTTTAGCTTGAAAGAATAAAGTACATAATCTGTTCTTTTTTTTTTTACAGAAATATATATATATATATATATATATATATATATACTAGCTACCCATTTCATTAATAAAATGTTTAATCAATTGATTAAACTATATAGATTACAATATAATTATAAATAATATAAATTTTATAAAGGCAGTCCTCTCCAATTAGTTTAAATATCATTGCTTGATCGAAGAACATTTACCCTACTGGACTGTTTTTTTGTAGGGCCTTTACGGGTTCAATACGATATTCAAAAAAGAAGATTACAAACAAGAAATCGTGAAACAATTTCAAGTTCAATATGGTAAAGGGAGTAGAACCTTAAAACACAAGAGAACTATAACAAGGATTATTGTATACCCCATAATAATAACTCTAGCTCTATTGCACTCTGGTAGCCTATCAATAAATAATGTCAGGAAAAGTTCCCGTGTATCGTTTACCTCCTTTGCCTCGTCTTAGAGTGAAAAAGCCAGTTATCAAACAAGAAACAAATAGATGTCTCGTGCTAATGTCAAACCTTTTGCAATGTTGGTCTTCTAATGGACATATGAACCCAGCATGTGCAGATTTAGCAGCACAGTTGAAAACATGTACTTCAGAGACAGCTTTAGGTAAAACTAATAAAGAACAAAAGAGTAATATCAACTACCACGCTGCAAGATTATATGACAAGATTAGTGGTAAACCACATGATTGAAGTGCATATTCAATCTATAAATTATCGAATTTTAATATTATTTTGTTCTCATTTATTTCATCGCATGTATATTCTATGTTCATTTATTCATCATATCCGAGTTTTAGGTCTATTCCTGTACATATACAAACAATCATCTATGTATCTATTTCGATATATATACATATATATATATATTTATTAAATTAAGAAAATATATGCATATTACAATTACACATTTGTTCTGTATAAAAAAAATAGAATTATTTCTTAATTCTACCTGCTCTTTCTATTTCATCGTCGATTAAATACCATCCTGGTAAGTATTCTTCGGGTCCTAATTTCCTTAACCATAATTGATCCTCGGGATCAATCTCTAAAACATTAATATCAGTAGTTTCCCTTTTATATGCGTTTTCTATCTCCCATTGAAACTCTAGCGATAGCTTTGAACGATTATCTTCGGACTCAGCCAAATAAGGGTTTGGAATCGTTGTGTCGATACCACCTATCGATGTAAAGCCATTACCATACAATCCACAGATTGGTTCATTTGAATATAATAAGAAACTCCATATATTTGCCAGTTTCCAATGTAAAATAGGTTGTACCCTATAAAAATCAGGCCAATTTGAATCCGTCTTCTGTATTGGTGTTAAAGTATCACCAAATGGATCAGTAGCGCGAACACCTATCATGATTGCTTGTGTCTCAGGATATCGTTTCAAAAAATCTCCAAATGCACATGACATATTTGATGCTTTCGTTCCATGTTCTCGCATTGATGAATAAAGGCTCAATTGATATCGTTCCGATGTTATATTTACAAAATTTTCCAATGTTGGAAATGTTTCAGCAAGGTCAATATATACAGAGAATAGATTTTTCATAGGAAACTTTTGATATTTGAAATCATATTGTGATCGTTCTGCTTGTATTATAAAGAATTCCCATAGGCAACTTAAATATAGTAATAATAGTACTTGACAATCCTTACCTCCATTATAGGAGAAAGAAATCTCACCATTTAGAGGACTCCAACGTGTGAAAACATCTTCAAGAAGATGTCGCCTGGTTAATCTAACGGCATCCTGAGTCTCCTTAATTATCATACTATTTGTAGAGACTTCAAGGTATGAAGTAGTCATGTTATAACATCTTTCTGCAATTTCACCTAACGACATTTCAATGGGGTTTTTTTCAACAAAATTTTGGATTATTTTGACTTTTAAAAGGATGTAATTTATATTCGATTAGCCCTTTGTTATATTTCTACCGAAACAAATTAGTGAATGATATTTACAGTATGGGTATATGTATCAGGATAGCAATAAGTAAAGACAAAAGGGATCAATTCAACAGAACTCAGTAAACAGAATATATCTTAATTATTATATACTCTTTGTTTGTATATATGAAGCTATCATCTATGGGCTCTTCTTTTCTCTCTCTGTCAATATTGATAATCATAACGTCGTTCTTCTGCAGATTAAGAATTGCTTAATAATTGAAATACGGTTAGCATTGCTTTTTACCGGGCGGCGCAGTGATTCTCCCGAGGCGTACAGTCAGAGAGAACACACCTTTATTTTAAACCGATGTAAATGTCTCGTACATCTACTATTGGTTCACTGTCGAGAGAGTGGGACAATATGGGACCCTTAATTGAAAAGGTGTCACACCCTTGGGTTGAAAGAATAGGGAAACTAGGTGCTGATTGTATTTACAGGTTGCTGGTGACTATCCAACTTTAAATATATATATATATATATATATGTGAATGCTACTTGGAAGAAAAAAGATGGACGAAGTGGAAACTTTGCGCTATGGTTGCTCTACAGTTAATGCGAGTTTAAGTTGTTTCAAGTATTTTTTCAGTTCGTTCAAGTATATTCTTGTTTGATGAGTCCATAGGATACCTTTTGCTGATCCACTATTTTCCTGAATATTGTTTTCCACTGGAAGATAGTCATCGTAAGTAGCATCTATATCTTGGATCAATGTATCCAGTAACTCCACGGTTTCAATGTCCCCAAGAATACCATTGATTCTCATCTCTGACGTCAAATCCAATAGACGTTTAATGTCTTTGAAATTTTCCCACGATAGTCTCAATAATTGGTTGTAGAAAATTACATTGCACATATTTAAATACAGGGATATATCTTGGCAGGTCTTACATTCATGATAGACGTATACTGCTATGTTATATTTCCTCTCGCTTGAAATCTTAAACTCAGGACCAGTTAGAAGTCTAAGTATACAATATGGTATCGTTATTACATATGGTTCGGGGATTGCTTCGCTGTTCTTTTCGCTATAACTCTTTATAGTGTTGATAATATCAACTGGTTTATTGTTATTTAAACGGTCTAACGATTTGTCTCTTGTGGTAAACAATTTAATCATCTCTTTCATTTTCTCTAAGATATCATAATCAGATGTTACACTCAATTTCAATTGGTCTATATATGGCTTCATCGCACTATCCATGGCTGCTTTATACCTTTCTTCATCTTCCAATTTTTTGACATCAATTCCTAGACTGTGAGATTGTATGGCATTGGGTGTAGGGAGTGATGATGGAGAGAAATTGTCGATTTTCATAGCATCAGCTTGTTCTAGTGTTCTTTTTTTGTTTTGGAGAATAGATTTCTCTATATTTTCAAAAAGGTCATAAATGATAGATGATTTGCCCGTTCCACCTTTCTTGTTTCTATCCACTTTAGAAAATAGATCGTCGTTTTGGGCATTCTTTTCACTTTCTTGTTTAAAATATTCTACCAAATTAATATCTTCAGGGTCTATATCTTCATATTGTTCAGTTTGACCAAAATTTACTTTCACTTCACCGATATCCTTGATTTTTTTATTTCCTTCAATATCTAATAATTCATACATCTTCTGTTGTCGAAGTTCTTCCTTTCGTTGCATTCTTTCAAATATACTCCCAAATATCATACGTTCTTTTACACTAGCCTCAGCATCCTCCTCCTTAATATTGTCTGTTGTAGAGCCTGCCAGTGCTGCCTCAGTGTCAGGTTTTACTTGTTGTAATGTCTGCACACTTTTATGGATACAACGTACGGCACTTCGAGCACTGAGTTTCAGTATGTTACGGCTATTGTAACGTAACATTTATAAACACCTGTTGTTATGTATCAATGCAAGAAAAAAATACTGGATAGATATAGCAAATTTGCACCACTTTGTTCATTTACTATTTGTCTAAGTATGTCAGCTTAAGAAAACATATTCTTGACGTTTTTAAAATGGATGAACCTTAAATGTCTTTTCTCCTTTGTTTGTTTTTTTTGGATCTCCTAACAAGCCAGCGGAACCAATACAATGCAAACTAATACAAAACAGAGTAAAGAAAAAAGAACATTCATCTTTAACTGTATACTTATTTTCGTATGGAATTGAACGTACATTGGTCATCTATATTTTACATAATCCATGTTTCAGTTGTTGCAATAGACTTATAATAAATTATATTGATCTTGTTTTATGGGTAATTGAATATAACTATTTGGAATGTTCATTTAGATAATGTTACATATGTATTTAATGTGAGTAAAGGTTAGTCTATTATGAGTTAGACCATTTGTTTGGTGTATGCATAATTAATGTTGTTATGTGTGCAGATTCAGTCATAAATAGGTTCTGAAAATTATGACTAGATAAGAATTCTTTGGTGATGAATGTTTTTTTGAAACTTTCACTAAAACCCATCCAGAGCCTTCACGGCGTTATTTAACCTCTTTATACCTTCGTTATAACGATCTGGATCTAATATCATATCAGCAGTTAATCTGGATAGAGAATCAACCAATCTTTCCAGAGCTCTTTTTTCTTCTAGTTTCATACCTAGATTGGAAAATTCTGAACCAACGAGTGTACCCTTCGTTATCATCAATAGCTGAGATAGAGTGTTGGTATCAAATGAGTTTGATGTATTCTTTTTATGGCTGGATGACTTTTCACGTTTTTGTCTGTGATTATATGTATCTCTAGATGATCGGGATGGATGGTTACTAAATATGTGTCCTTCCTCAATATCTTCAAAACCATCATCCTTATTAGTATTTGCAATATTTGCAATATGAGGTAACGTACCACGAACTTTAGTTTTATTACTGTTATTATTACGTGGAGCAGGGTTACTTGGGACTCTTCTATCTCTGTATAATTGATCAGCTGCTTCATTGGATTCCTCACTCTCAGCAGAAAAATATGACTCTCCACCTTTTGTATGGACCGTCACATGAGATTGGTTATTATCATTTAATTCTTGTTTTAATTCAGATTCTATTTTATCAAGTTCATTATTTAGGAAACTTCTCGTGACTGGTCTGTGTCTATTTCTTAAAGGAACAGTAGGATTATAATCTGTCATCTCAGATCTATCAGGAGTTAATGATTTTACACTAGAGGTTTGGTATGTCTGTAAAGGTGGTAATTCACTTGATGTACTTGATAAGTTATCTATCGATTTACCTGGTGTATGGTTTCTTGTTGTTTCTTCACTTCCTTTTTCTAAGACTTCCTCCAATGGGTGGTTGAATGGATAATATGCTGACGAACCACTCTCACTCGCAAGGTTTCCTGAACCTATAGATAGATTCTTACTGATACCCTTTGATACTCCCTCCGATAAGTGAATAGAATCGCTTGTAGAGTTTGCAGGATTCACTTGATTAGGTAAGCTAGGTAATTCAGGTGCTTTTTTAGTTGTCGTAGTTGCTTCTGGCTTAGAATTTAATGAGTTGTAACGGCTTACAGGTTTAGCATTTGGTATGGTTTCGATGATTAAATTACTCTTCGATTTTTGATGTTTGTTCACATTTTTAGATGGCGAATCATACTCAAGAATATCATCATCTTTCTGATTTTCTATGGATACTTCTATATGGGGAGGTTGTTCAAGAGCATTTTCAAACCCATTATTGGTTTGTTCTAGGTCAATATTTTGATTGTCCCTATTTATATTATTTTTCACAACGTATGACACACCTGTACCTTCCTGGATGACACCTGAATAGTTAGAATACATACTTAGTCTTGTACCTGCTGGACTAAATTGAGAGTATACACCAGGAGATTTATTCCCCGGAGATTTGGTATATAGGAAACTCTTTGGAGTGTGCGACTCATCTGGTAAATCTGCCAGAGATGGCGGAGGTACTAGGGCCGGTGCAGCCGACATGTCTTCCGGATGATCGTGTTCTTGTTCTTCTTTTTCTTGAGTGGTAGAAAATTCATTTGGTTTACTGTTATCTGTCGTTACATTTGTATTGAATCCATCCAGAGAATCCATCATAGCTGAAAGCCTTGTGGTGTTTATGGACGTTTTTGATGGTGATCCATTATATCCTTCGTTAGGCATTTTTCTCTATTATTTAATTTCAACTAAATTTTATTCCGATCTGTCTGTTTGTAAAGTTCTTTCTTGATATTCTTTCTTGATATTCTTTCTTTCGTTTGTTAGTTTTAAAATATTACCACGTCTTTTAGTTCTGATCAGTGGCGATTCTTTTAACTTATCTAACAATTTCAATTATATATCGAGATATATATTGTTTTTAATAATTCTGTTGTACACGAGGTTTCTGGTAAACGTGTCTCAAATTAGTTACACAATCCTTGAATTAATCTTACCTAACCATTGTTGGTTAATAAACCGACAACACCAGCATACCTGGTATTTAAAAAAAAGAAAATTGATGACCAGTTTTCCCTTCCTGCATCCGTCATCAACATTAGGTTCACCATTGAAGTTTCAGGTTTCGCCATAGTTATTATTCTGCATTGAGAAGAAAAGCCCAGCATACATATTCAACGAACTTTTCGCTTCATCTGCGGAATTTTCTGCCGCGTGGCCAAATTTGGTTCGTTGGTCATTTGGGCCCAATAAGGAAATATGTCAACAGTACATTAATGACATTGGTATAGCTGGAAATGGTGTCAGTAAAGTATAACTGCGTTAGACAATTTCTACATATTGTACATATATATTTGCTAGCGATAATTTCTAATTTCTTCTTTTGTTATGTGTTTTATCTTATTTGGTAGTTCATAAATTAATACCGCTTCCAGGCGAAAATGGTAAAACTACGACATAGGTAGATCTGTACATATATACATATCATACTATAGAGTACTTCTTTTGTTAAAATTATGCTTTGGGGTTATCAGATGCTTCGACATCTTTATTCTCTTCCTCTTTCTTAAAGAATATCTGTATGAAGAAAAACCCCAGATCTTTGTCCCAGTATGTAGACTTATTATTAAATTCATCTACAGATTCACCTAAATAATTATCTGTCTGGAATATTATTTCTTTGTTCGGTATCTCTATGGCTGTGTTACTAAATGGAGGGTTCGCTACTACTATATATTTTTTATCATTTTCTTTTTTTGATGTAAGTTCTAACCCTGATACTATTCTAGCAAATGGAGGATACGATATTGAGTTCTCCCCGTCCATCACTTCAGTTTTAGTATTCTTTTCATTATAGTCTACTCTAATACATACACCTTCAAGGTCTGATTCCTCATCTCTGATATGTATTATTTGACAAGGCGGTATGGTACCATTATCTTGTATATTCTCACGTTCACTTTGTACATCTGACTCGAACTGAGTCTTCTCAGTATCTAGCTTCCCCTGTAATCCATGTTTCCCATTCTTACTATCTAGTTTACTTCTTCTTAGAACATTCAAACCATGCTTCTTACCTTGTAAATGACGTTCCACACTACTCCATGACATATGCATAGTATTACATAGTTTACATACAAGCTTACCGGAGTGGTTCTTGTATATGTAAGGATTATTATTAGCCTTGTTATCGATCGACCCATTTTGTTCATCCCCTTCACCTATTGTTTGCTCTTCATCGAATGTGTATGGCACTTCTACCCCTTGCCTTAATAGGTCATCTATTTTCTTCCTACGTGCTAAATTGGCTTGTGCATCTGAAGCTATACCACCACCACCTTTCTTAGACCCGACACGATTCTGATAATCCATTATAGTAAATTGTATGTAAAAGTGTATGTTTGATCCTTTGAAGTTGTTTTTTCTCTTCTTTTATTCAGGTCTTAGAACTCTGTATTGTTATTGTTATTTTCACAGTAATGATTTTTTATGTTGAAAAAAAAAAATGGCTCTCACTTTAGGCTTCGCGATGACTTCTCTATTTCTAAATTGTAGCATAATTAAAAAATAGTGAATGTCTCTCCTTTCTTTAAAATAAAAAAACGTCATTTATGTCACTTTCTTCTTATTTATCAAGAAGTACGAAGTTTAATATATAATGTGAATATACATACGTAGTTATGCGTTTGAATATTTCAATAATACCTTAGATCTAACTATTCTCACGCTTAACAGAATAGACACCTCTCTCTTGTTCCGAAATATCATATTTTCCTTCAGAAAGTTTCTTCCAATCCTTATGCATGAACTCCCATCCACATTGTTTCGTCACCAACCCAGCAATATCGTCACAAAAGCCCAGGAGAGATAAGTCGAAATCTGCATGTCTTACGGGATCTCTATTAATTAATACTTGTGGTACTTGTGCCGGTATCATATTTACAATATCAGACACAGGGGCAACTTTCAAACTGGTACCAATACAAATCAGTAAGTCACATTTATGCATATCAGTCATTAGACATTGAAAGAATCTCTCAGGTAGTGGTTCTCCGAAGAAAGTAATATCCGGTTTAAGAACCCCAAATGATTTAATATTAGATATTGTCTCTATCTCCTTCGCAGTAAATTTCTTAGTATTAGTATTAAGGTCAACGCTCTCATTTACGTAAGGATTGTATAACTCCATCATCCTGACTCTTTCTTTGTAACAATTCGGACAAATTGGTAACTCTATGTTTCTAATATTTTTGAAAATTTTAGAACCGGGTACTTTCCAGTCACATGTAACACATGTGGCAGACGCAAAAGAACCATGACAATGAACAAGTTTATCAGCTGAAATATGTGCGTATGATTCTAGATTATCGATATTTTGAGTATAATTTCTTAGTAATTTCCCTTTATCGGATAACATTTTAATAAAAGAATGTAAAGGTGAATAAACATTTTCTGGCGGTAAAATCAGATTTGCAATACTGTAAAAGATTGATGGTTCTTTCTTAAATAGTTCATAATTGAATACATCTTGTGGATCATTTAATCCTAGATATTTCACACGAGAATAGAAACCTTCAGATGATCTGAAATCAGGAATACCTAAGGATGTTGAGACACCTGCCCCTGTCAATACAATAATATTTTTTGCATTTTGTAAACGAGATACGAAATTATCAATAGTAGAAAATGTGACAATTCTTAATCTGGAGGCTAAAACTTTATTAATTGCTCTCTGTAGATCTTTTATTAATCTAATAGTTTGTTTTTTGCTTAATGGATCATCGATGTTTACGTATATTAAAGATGATTCAACTTTGGTATCTTCATCTTGAACTGCTTTATAAATTGATTTTGTTAATTCACTATCTTTTAATTCAAATCCTAATAATCTAATTAAGAAATATAAATATAAAGAATTTAGTTCTTCAGGTAAATAAGAATCTAAAAATTTTCTTGAACCATAATATTTTAAAAACATTCTTGCATTTAACGTATCATCTTTAGTAAATTTTGGGAAAATATATTTATTTGTGACTAAATTTTTAGCTATACCAATTGGTTTAGTTGGTGCAATTGGACCTGTCACTAATTGATTTTTATTTGTATCAGATTTTGTATTAGCATGTGCAGTAGCATTAGCAATATTTGCTGCAGCATTTTGTTCCATAATTAATTTTAATTCAACTTCTTGAGTGTATCTAATTTTATCTAAATCAGCTTTCTCTTGATATTTTTGTCTTTCTTCAGATGATAATTGATTCCAAACCTTTGGAGTCAATTTACGATGTTCATTTTTTGATATATTTGGAAATCGTTGCATAATATTATGTTTATATTCTTTCATGAAAAATGCGTAAGCCGAACGTGGTCCAACAACACTTGAAGTAACACTTTTTATTTTCTTTCTCGTATCATTATTTAATTCTGCAGAATTATTTGAATTTTTTTTCTCATTTGATATATTACTATTACTATTTTTATTCAAAATAATATTACCGCCATTAATTTCTTCATTAGACCTTTTCTTACTGTCATCTGTATTATTATCAGAAGAATTATCGGTGGGCGTTATTGTTGCCATTATTTACTACTACTATAATTTAGTAAGTATTGATTTCTTAAATTCTTTCCTTAGCTATTAGGGGAATAGAGATCAAAAAAAAAAAAAAAATAGATGATTTCTTAAGTTCAACTCCAATGTTAGACACGCTATAGTATATAGATTGTAAATATATCTGTATATATGTGTGTGTAACTTAATTAAAAGAAACAATGCTCGAATAAACTAACAAACAACAAGAAAAATAGATATCTGATTCTTTTATTTAATTTCTAACGTTTTCGAGTCTTATTGGAGAGATTATATTATCCACTTCTCAATAATGGATGATGGATATTCATTCAATCCAGTAATTTTTTTTAGAAATCGCGTGAAACAGTAAGAAAATTTTTAATTTTTATTGTTATTTTTTGCCCTAACAGATTTTTTTTGAAAAAAAGTGCAAAAAATTGATACAAATTTCTCGCCTTGTCTCACCAAAATTTGTGTGGTAATTTGCTGGTAATAAAGTGCACTTTTTTGATATTTTTATCAAATATTGAAGTAAGGGGTTTGATATAATTAATATTGTATCCATCGCGCGAGTTTTTCAAACTGTTCCGTCGTTCACACAAGATTCGCGTCGTTCCAATAACTAACTTGTTCCATGCCCTCTCTGAACGCAATTTTTTTTTCTCATTTAAGAGATACAGAATTTGCTGGCTGGTTTTTTTGGTTAATCAACCGGTTTTTAAACTTGGAGATTATTTAATTATGAAAATAAAAAAAATTGAAATCCCGAGTTTAAGTCATCGCAGCGTTACCCTCTTTTTCGCATCAGAGAATTTATACAATGAATGGGGAAGAAGATAGGCATCAAATTCTAAACAATCAATTATTGTTTGGGATTAAAATGTGGGGTGAACTGAATCCGCAAATCGGTAGAGTCTCGTTGTTTTTAGAATTATGTTGCATATTCAGAATAACCACCATAATCATACTGTGTTTGTTGCTGTTGTTGCTGTTGTTGCTGATGTTGTTGCGCAACGTTTTCTGTTGGGGTTTTATCTTGTGTCATTCCAACTAATGGACCAACACCGATTTTGGCAAGTTCTACTTCTGCACTAGTATGCTCCAAATTTATATCGTTCACAATAGTACCTGTCTTCTTGCTGAGACTAGATACTTTAGCCATTAAATCTACTTCTTCTCTATTCCTGGCATCAACTTCATTTTGTAATCTTGTTATAAATTCCACAGTTTGAGTAAGTATTTGACCTTTATTTGGTTTCCCATCTCGTGTTCCTGATCCTTTACCCTTCGATGATGTAGATAACATATTAGGTGTTGCTGGTGTAGCAGCTAAACTACTACTACCACTTGGTGTATTTACAGGTGTACCCGCTTCTGAATTTTTTGCATAATAACTATCAAAATATTCTTCAGGTATCATATCAAGAAGCTCTTGAATTCTTTCATTGATATTATCTCGACGTCTACGATCATTATGGAAAGCAGGATTTCCTGAATTAGAACTTATCGAACTTGATAATTTTTCAGTCATTATTATGTTATCTTTTAGTATAATCCGTTATATTCAAATGTGTGTATGCGTTTGATTTGATTTGAATCTAAATATGGGTGTGGGAAATTTGTATTGGTATATTTATCAATATATCTATATCTATTAATGAATAATTTCAATAGAAAATCGTTTTTACTATTCTTCCTCGATTTATTATACCATGAGATGAATAGAGTTTCTTCTCCTAGTTTGTATTAGAAAATACCTTTTTTTATTTTCTTTTTTTTTTTTTTTGATTTTTTCAATAACCCATATTTTTGATTTTTTTTGCGTTGATTTTCTGGGTGATTATTTGAATGACTCTTAATACAGGTAAAGAAAGAATCAATAATGTAAATGACATAAATTATGAAAGATTATATCAAAAATAAATCTGTCGATTCTTCGAAGTTATTGATAGTTAATGTATATATATATATATATATATATTTTATTTTATTTTCTCTCTATAAGACGTATTGTAAGATATAATTTTTTAAAAGAGGTTCATCATGAGAGATAGCACTCAAAATCATTTCATTAACTCTAGCATCTTCAAACAAGTATGTCTGTTTTAAAAATACTAAAGCATTCAAATCATGACTATTGAAGTTTTCTTTGAAATACGTTAACCAATCAAATGATTCATTTTCGACTTCATTTAATGGTAAAAATGAATAATCGGTTTCTAGTCCCTTCATGGCTACCTTCTTAGCAATTATATCTACAGAACTACTTTCTTTGGTGGCTAACAATAGTGTAATAGCCATAGCACCAAATAAACCAGATTTTTGACCATGTTTCTTTTCAAATTTAGAAAGTGCACCTAAACATAAAGCAAGTTTACCATTTCTATATTGATATTCAAAATCCAAGATATGATTTCTTTCGTAGTCCTTAGCTTGTTTATTGTAATTTTCATAAAAATTATCACTAAACGATGCTAATGGTGTCTTAGTAGCTAATAACTCTTCACCAAACACATCTTGATCTTCTGCTTCCGAATATGCAAGTACTTGTTTCTTTTCCTCACCTTTACGTTTAGTCAAGCTTGCAGCTTCTTTCTTCGCTTTTTTATTTTCAGCACCTGGTAGTGTAGTAGATTCATCATCACTATCTTGTTTGCGCTTCAATGAATTATCATATAAATTGAAATATATTTTTGAAGCTCCATTCATTGCGCGAACATACATTGGTTGGGTGTATAGACGTTGACCGGCATTTAACATCTCTAAGTAAGCACGTGGAGTACCTTTTCTCATACAATAAGAGTGGAAATCTAATTGATCATCTTCAAATTGTTTGTAGAATTTACTGATAGCGTAGAATCTCTTTAAAGATAAACCCTTGTATTTTTGAATAGACCATTCTAGATCCTTGATCTCAGTTGTAACTTCATCTTCGTTAGAAACAGCAGTTTCAGCCCTCAATTCATCTAGTTTCCTTTGGGCAGATATATGCATTCTGTAATATGCTTCAGCTTGTTCGGAGATAAACCAGGAAGCTTCGACAAGGTGAAGATCTTTAACACCATTTACTGAGTCGTCATTCTTAGTGAATAATGAGGCAACTTCGACAGCTTTGTCGACTTGATTGGCTCTCAAATAATATTTAACACCTTTACAATTGATAAATCTATCTTGTAGATCTAGTTTTCTTCCTTCTTCCACAATTGAAGCAGCCTTCTCTAATTCGCCAGTGTGCTTTAGAATACGGGCCTTCATTAAATAGAACTCAACCATGGTTGGGGTATGTTCAATAGCTTTTTCTATATATTCATGGGCCTTTTGATAGTCTCTTAGATTCAAGTAATGTTGAGAAAGGAAGTAACAGCACCAGATATATGGAATTGGATGTTCCCTAGAGTCTTGTTCTGACAAGTATTGAGTGACAATTTTTTCCAACAACTTTGGGACCAAATTTCTTCTCTTCAAATATAATGGTTTAACATTAGAGAAAGCAGCTGGTACACCACGTTTCAATTGAGGTAAGACGTATTCACTTAATTTTTTAGTCAATTCTTCTTCGTCATGGATGAAAGTTAATGGTAAAAATTTTGGTGCTTCGCATCTTGGGTAAAATGATGCAAGTTTTTCATATAATACCTTTCTTAATTTATTATTTGTAGTGATACCTAGAGAAACTTCCAACAATTTGTAGTATTTAAAGTCATCTGGATTTCTTTTAATTAAAGTTCTGTAGACTAAAGATGCTTCCTTAGTTTGACCCAATTTCATATAAATAGAAGCCTTTCTTTCTAGAAGACCAAACTTATCGAAGACATTTGGTTCAATATCATCTAAATGATTTAAAACATTCTTCAGTTTATCTGGATTATCACCGGCTGCTTTATACATAATATCATTCTTATAGATCAAACATTCATTATGTTCATACATTTCAGCTTCACTAATCTTACCTTGGGCAAGCTTTTCGAATTGTGACAAAGTGTTAACAGCTTGTTGTCTTTCACCATTGATATCTTGAGCAACAGCTAATGCAGTCCAATTGGCACGATATCCAACGAATGATTCCCAATACTTCTTTCTAGATATTAATGCTGCCTTGAAATCTCCTACATGTGATTGTAAAGTAGCCAAATCCCTGTAGATTTGTTTGTTGGTAGAGCCATTGTCCAGAGATGCTTGAAACCATTTGATAGATTCATTGTATTCTTTGACCGATCTTTTGTAAATACCTAAAAGATGGCAGCAGATAGCAGTAGCCTTTGTGCCTTCAATCTTATTGATAGCTTGTCCGATATAATCAGAAGCCTCTTCTTTCTCACCAAGAAAATAATTGTTTAAACCCTTCAATGCCAAAAATTCCGAGGTAATTTGCTTCTTCATAATAGTATCCAAAAGTTTGATGGACTTTTTGTACTGTTTACCTTCGTATAACTTCAGGGCTTCTAGGAATTGGGTATGATGATCCTTCCCAGCTGCAGCTTTAGCTGCCGGCTTTGGTTTACCACCTACTCTTCTTCTTGACATTGCTTGTAATTGGTGCGATAAAATACTATGTAGAACGGGAGTATCCTTAAATAATATCCTTTAAAGTAGCAATGGACAGAGATTGATAGTTCAGCTAATTCTTCTCAACCATCTCCTTTCTGCTTATATAAGTGTTCATGAATGTCACATCTCTCTATCTTTGACCTGTGCAGGAAGTAGCTTCGGCGTTGAAAAAAAATATCGATAATTTTTCACATCACTGGACTGCGCTTCGCTGCGGAAAGTGTGCCCAACAGGTAACTTTAACGGAAAGTTTACAACAGGGTTGGTTGGGATCTAAACATGGGATCAAGGCACCTTCAGGGTAATTTTCCGAGATTCACATGTATCATGGTAGAACACCCAGCTTGAGCTTAGTTAATCTATCAGGAGTCTTTATTTGTCCTTTTTTAACTTTCATGTTATTCAATATCAATTGTTTGCTAAAACATTAATATAATATGCACGTATATATAGTATATAGAATAAAACCTGGTGTGGCCGTAAAAGATCATAAAGAAGCTTCTCAACCTAATGGACGAGATCTGGGACTTGTATGATTTTGTTTGAGATGTCCAATAATATTTTAGGACAGTCTGGAATCAGTATTTCCTGATATTTATCAGTTTTTACAACAATTGCACCAATCTTTGACTGATAGTTTTGTAATGTTTTACTCGATATGATCGAATCTACGGATGTAGTATATATAGTACAGCCTTCAGGTAGAGTCTCGTTCCCAGCATTGTTCAAATCATCTACCATGGTATCAATAGGGTTAGTGTCAAGAGAATCTGAGTTGGTCAACGATTTGGATAGTATTTCATCGTTATGTACTAGTAATGTGCAGTTATCGGTAGAAGATTGCAATTGTTTGATAAACTTGCGATGTCCTTCCAAAGCCCATTCAGGATATTGAGTTTGATAACTCCAGGTTTTAACGTTATTCTCATCAGTATCAGCCGTCGAATCCAGTTCAGGTTTTGTTGCGTACTTGAAAGCGTGCAGCCATAAAGTTAATTCGGCTGGATCTGGTTTCGAACATAATTCGGTATCACATTCTGGGCATTTGTCTTCAAGTAATATCTCTCCTTTTATGTCGCGATAGAACCAACTTTGTACGCTCTTTGTTTTCCCAATTTCATGAAGTCTTTCACTAATTTCACTAAAGTTTGCCTTACTACCCTTACCTAAAGTTGGACCCCAAATAGAAACATTTGAATAAATAGGATCATTTGCGATAGGAAAACCGAGGTATTGTAAATGAACACGTATTTGATGTTGTCTTCCAGTTAGTGGTTTACATTTTACAATACTTGTTTGTCCGTCAAAACTAATACGTTGAAACACAGTCTTGGAATGTTTCGCACCGTCTTCACTAATATCACAGACCTTATTTAGAGCAACCCTTGGATCGTACGTTCTTAATGGGTTTTCAACTGTAATTTCCTGGTATGGGAATTCACCTACGACTCTAGCGATGTATTCCTTACTGACTTCTCTGGCTTTCAATTGATCTCCAATTACATCAGCACCTTTTGGTGTTTTGGCTAGGAACATTAAACCGCTTGTTAATTTATCCAAACGATTACAAGGATGAACTGTATATCCCAGTTGTCGTTCTAGAATTTTTGTAATACTGTTGAACCTGTATCTCCCAGTTGGGTGGACTGGAACACCACTAGGTTTATCAATCACTAGAACATCATCATCTTCACGAATAATCTTTATAGGTGTTGCCATTACAGGTGGTTCATGTCTATGGATCTTGTGAGTAATTAAATTTCCATCATGTACAATGGTATCCATATTAGCTACCTGATCATTAATGTAAACAAATCCTTCCTCGATACATTTTTTATAATACGATTCTTTTCTGTCTCGAAATTCAGTTACAAAAATATCGAACAATTTTCGTTCTCTCCATCTTTGTTTGCAAAACGTTTTGTACGTAAAATAATATGGTTTAACAATCCTCAGATCACCTTCAATTGAAACTTCATATTCAGGGTCTTCTTGTTTCTTTTTCTTTCCATTCTTGCTAGACTCAATAACTCTAAGTTTAAAACCTTTTTCGTCACGAAGTGTCTTTATTCCCTTTCTTTTAATAAGGTCATTGGTATTTTCTAGCTTCCTCCTTTTCAGCTTTTCTGTTTGTATCTTTTTTGCTTGTTTAACTTCTTCCTGTAGTAATTTATCAAAGTTCGACACCTCAGTTATATTTCTCTTTGTAGGTTGCATCTTTATCCTAAATAGTGTACCTCTTAAATTTTGTTTAAACCCCAAATTACGTACTAGTATAAACATCCGCTGCTCAGCCTTGTCTAATTTAGTAGAGGACGTTATATTTAAGATGATTTATTCACTTTTAACATGATTTCGCTGGCTCTGTTGAAATTTGAGATGCCCTGTCTTACAGGCGAATTTTCTAGGGCGGTGGTGCATTTCCATTATATAGGTAATAAAAACATTGTTGTATTAATATGTAACAAAACTTTTATAATACATTTGTTTATATATGAAATGATAAAAAAGGGTATCTATACATGTGTTTTTAATATTTTGAAAAATGCAACGTACAAGTCTATTTAGACTTGTCAAAAAATTATTATTATTATTAAACCCCCGGACCTTTTAAAAATGTTAAAATATCCATACCATCAAGGTCTTCATCGAGGACATCTTGATCATAACGGCTGTCTCTACGTTTTCGTCTTATTGTATTATTTTTCGAGAAGTTTGTAGATTCATCGAAATGTAGAGCTGTTGAAGTATTGTGACGATTGGCCTCGTAGTTTGATGAGTGAATAGAATGAATACTATTGTTGGATTCATGATTAAAAGATTCGGATATGTTCTTTGTTGGAATATTATTAAATGGATTTTCACTTGAGTTGTCTTGAGATTGACTGTTTTCTGAAGTGTTTGAATGAGTGCTCTTTGTGAGTTTATTTAAGGCTAACTCGAAGCCAGGTCCCATCAATTCGGTATCACTTTCGTAATTTAGATATAATGATCTGTTTAATTCATCAAGGTCGATACCATGTAACATAGGAAAATAATGGAAAACTCTCCAGTACCATGGCACATTAATAGTAAATTTATCTTGATTAGATTCTTGGTTATTCATACCGTTTGAAGTGTTGGTTGAAAATGAAACAATGGTTTCTGGACGTATAGACTGCTTTGGATTTTGACTCTCCGTATCACCTTGATTTCCGTGAAAATTAGTAGTACTGATGTTTGATGTCTCCTCGGCAAAATAGTAACGATTCCAATATTCGGTGTCGTTACAATTATCGTGGTAAACGATTTTAAATTGGAAAATCCCCTTTATTGTAATACCTATATACCACAAGGCTCTTTTCCAAAATTGTGGTTGATGTTTCCAACAAGCCAACTTTGACCATCTACCTCTATAATACCAACCACGTCTCCCTAGGTCACTGTTACATAGAGCCATGATTTTTTCTTCTGTCATTTTACCTCTACCTTTATATTCATCAAATAGGAAAGATCTTTCAACAATGTTCCATGCTAAGTTCCAAGGTTTTTCTCTTAAGATAAAGACGAAAGTATGAATTAAACAACTTAATGGTCTAATGAAAGTGTCAACATACGTTAGCCAAACAATTGGACCATGAACCACTTCATGTCTTGTTTGCGAAATATCAGATGCAATAGGAAATGACCAAATAACCAAATATGAGAATGGATAAATAAAAATAAAACGTAAATTCTTTTGGACTTGCATTCTTCTTCTTTTCATTTTATTATAAGTTTCACGTTGGAAACTTAATCTCACCCCAGTTAAATCAACTTCTTTATTAATATCTGAATTTGTTCTTGCATCATTTGGCGGTGTCATGTTTGTCATTTCATAACTATCATGATCAGATCTAAATGGTGTTGTTGGAACAGAGCCATGGCTTTGTGAATTTGACATATCAGCAGTAGTAGTAGTATTACTTGCGGTACGTGCATTTCTTAGGGAATCAGGGAATATTATTTGCTCCGTCAATAAATATGAATCAGGTATTTGGTCTATGTCCTGTTTATTACTACCTTGACCAACTTGATGATTGTTACCATTGTTATTACTATCGGAATCATTTCCATCATTATGCATATGTTTGTTGTGTATAGGTTTTTTAATAAAATCCATACCAAGACTCTTAGAGTCACTATCAGAATCTGAACTCATTTGGTCTACAATTGATAATGAGAAAAATCCCATGACTAAATCCCATAATTTAATAAATGGAACATATAATATTTTTTGCCAAAATGGTCTTTTTTTTCTAATTTTTCTTGGTCCACTACCATTTTTATCATTTGGATTAAAGTCACCTAATTGTTTTCTAATTCTTTTAGTTTCTTGCATTACATAGATGTAAATTGCAAAATAAATTCCAAAGATGGAAAGAATTAAAACATATCTTAAACCCCATGATAAAACATATTTATACCATAATGGTTTTGGAGGTAAATAACACCAAGCACTCCATGGTTTATAACCACCTCTTCTTGGTTCAAATTTAAAATCATAATTATTATTATCTTGAATGATTCTAACTTTATCTGTAACCATATCATAATTAATAACATTATAATCAATGAATACTAATGAAGCCATTACACTTGGAACAATAAAGGTTACAGGCCAAATAATAAATTTATATTTATAAAGTCCACCTTCTAAATTTCCTGTTCTTTTATTTTTCCATCTCCAATTTGGTTTAAATATTAATAATGCAAAATGTACAGCGACAAATATGATAGCAAAATCTGCCCCTTCAATCGAAAATGCAGTAAACCATCCAAGAATATTGAAAAAGACAGGATTTGAATAATGATATTCATCAATAAGGATAACAACTGGATAAATGACTAGGACTAAAGCTTTAATAAAATCACAAACAATTAAAAATAAAATCATTTCATGTCTAAACATTCTTTTTCTTCTATCTGCGAGCATTAAATAATGCATTCCAACAAGACCTGCAACGATAGATGAAGAAGCTGCCACAATTGCTAATACTCTCATTCTTATCAATTGGAAACCATTAAAAGTAGAGGTCATACCAGGTAGACCTAATGCAACGTTAACCGTTGTTGTATTAAGAATCATTATTGATGTCTTGGGTTTTTTGTTTTGTTTTTATTATATGTTATAATATAATGATAATAGTCACCCTCAAATGAGGTAACTCTAATATGCTTTTTAAAGCAAATGAATAAAATAAAAAAAACTTCTTGTTTTAATTTTTGTTTTAGATACTTGTTAATTAATAATAATTTATATTTTTCCTCTTTTGTACTGTTTTAAATAGTATGAAATGTTGTATTTTATTAATAATATTAGAATATGAATATAAGTTCATAAGGTTTCCTATAACAGTTTTTAATATTTTTTATTTGTTCTGCCTTTTTTGTATTAATAATGTATATGTGTAATTGTATTAAAACAAAAAAAAAATGGACCAGTAACTTTAAATAATGATATTCTTTATGCTAATGAAGATAATAACGTTTTCTTTAAAATGTATGTTAATAGTGTGTCTATTTTCAAATTTTTTCACTATTTTTTATATTTTTTTTTTGCTTAATTTAAAGAATTTTTATCCTTGAATGAAAATAAATAAACAACGAGTAATAAATATAATCTAGCGTGTATTTGCGAAATATATGTATATATATTTCTTATGATTGTATCAGTGTGTGTGTGTGTGAACTAAAATATACGTATAATCACCACTTCCACTATATATTACTTCTTGTAATATTTGTTGGTCTCTTGTACCCTTTTCTCCTTGTGCTAAAGAAGTTAAACAGTTCACGGTATTAAATAAAAAAAAGACTTACTTGATATGAATGTATATATAAGAGATTTTTTTACAAGTAAAGAAATGAAATATATTATATAAAGAAAAGAATTAAGGAAATATTTATTTAGTTTCTAACGTTTTACTTGTTTTTTACCAAAGAACAACAAAGAAATATCAAAATTGATTATTTTAGTATTATTATTATTATTACTATGTTCCTTAAGTAAGAATTTACCTTAGTAACTATTATCTGCAGTGTGAAATTTTGTTCCTACGTAAAATGGAAAGAGAATTGGAAAAAAAGTTCGTTTTTTGTCGGATTTTCCAAACTTTTTCTCTCTTCGATCTCTTTAAAAAAAAATTAAATGGAAATTTTTTTTGCTTTTTGGGTTGTTTGCCCTCGTTCATAACGATAATGAGCCTCACTCTCTTCTTTAAACTTGCCCCGCTCCGCTCCACATCGCGCCGGTGAAATTATTAAATATATATACTTGAGATGTTTCTTTCTCTGAACTACGCTGCTTCTGTGTAAAGAACAGAAGGTCAATGAAATTTGTTCGCGTTTGTTGCGAACAACATTCTATTCTTTTTTCTCTACGATATTATCTGTGAAAAATTGAATGCATACTATTTTGTGTCTCATTTTGAGATTACATAATTCTGTTTGTCCCTGTTGTTTCTCGAGAGAAAGGGTTACCTGCTTGATTGCTATCTTGCTCTCTCTCTCTCTCTCTCTCTCTCTCTCTCTGTCTAGCCAGTATGTGATCTGCTTTAACCTGGAAGAGAGAAGGAGCAACTTCTGTTTCTTTTGAGAGGCTATAGTTAATAATGCAGTGATTTGTTCTGTGCGAGTATTTTTCAAACTGCCGAGATATGCTGATATTTAAAGTTATATAGTGGGGGGGTAGACTAAATCGTCTTATTTTTTTTTTCTTTTGGTTCCTGGATTGTCTGACAGAATTCCAGAAGTTATGAAAACCAAATAACTCCAAAAAAAACAAAGCCGTTCAAATTAAATTCCAGTTTTGTTTTTTTCAAATGCCATCCATCCGTCTTCTGGCTTTGTACAGTTTTAATTCTTCCAATTTTGTATAACCATTGAATATATGTTATACTAGGAGGTGCAAGGTTTCTCTCCTTTTCGTGGGATAATGATAGAAAATGAGTAGGAAAAGTAATAACGTACGTAGAAATTTTCAAAATATAACATAAAATAAAAAATTATTTTCAGTTATATGATTATCATCACCCCCACCGTTTCCTGCTTTTTACTTCCTGATCTTAGTTTTTAAATTGATTCTCTTTACCTCTTAACTTTTGACGATCTGTACATGGTTAATACAATAGAAAATTGCTGTTCCTGCTGTGTTTTGTTACTTTTGTGGGAAAAAAAAAAATTATGTTAATAATCCGATTTTATTTATTTATTATGTCCCTTGTCTGTTATTATTATGTGTATTTAAGATTGGTCCACTGCCAATGACTTGATCACCGTTATAAAGACAACAATATTGTCCAGCAGCCATCGCTCTTTGTGATTCATAGAGTTCCAATTCTAATTGTAAACTTTTAATCTCTTTTGTATTTATATTAAATGCATCTTTTGATTCTAAAGGCACAATTTTACAATGTTTCACTTTAATAGGTTCCTGTAATGATCTATATTGCATATATAATGTTCCTTCATTTATTCCATTTCGTATTGTATCTTCAAATGTATTAATAGATGTAGTATCATCAAGAATTTCAAATTGACCAACATTTAAACAATTATGGAATAATTTAATATTATCTCTACCTTTAACAATTACAATCTCATTTGTCTTTGGTATCTTTTCACTAACAAACCATGTACCTTTATATTTAGGATCTGCTTGTGGCATTGATATTCCAATCTTTTGTCCAATAGTATAAGACCATAGACCATCATGTTGACCCCATACTGAACGTTTTTCATTTTGTGCATTATTTTCTAATGTAATAATATCACCTGAGTCAGTTGGAATATATTCTTTTAAGAAATTTTTAAATTTACCAGCTTGTGAATTATTTACAAAACATATCCCTTGAGAATCTGGTTTTTTAGCACTTGGAAGTTCTAATTCAGATGCCATTTCTCGTACTTCTTTTTTAAATAAATGGCCCATTGGTAATATTGTATTTGGCCAAACTTTACTATTTACTTGGGATAAATAATAACTTTGATCCTTATGAGTATCAATACCTTTAAATAAACCATATTTTTGTTCTAATGAATTTTCATTATTTTTATATTGTCTTAGTACTCTTGAATAATGTCCCATTACAATCCAATAATTATTTTCGCCAAATTTATCATTTAAATAAGTATTTAGTTTCCCGAATTTAACAAATTTATTACATAATATATCAGGATTTGGTGTTGATCCTAATTGATAACTTTTAAGCATTGGTTCAAACACATCAATCCAATAATCCTGTTCAAAATTGACTAAATTTAAGGGTATATTTAAATATTTAGCAACTTTCATTGCATCTTTCCAATCTTGTTCATCACAATGTTTCAATTCTGAATCTGAATCGTTAGCATTAGTCCAATTACGCATATAAATCCCGGTAGCATTTGGATATTGACTAAATAATGCAGCTGACATCGAAGAATCAACACCTGATGACATTGCAATTACAATATTATCAAATTTCGATGGTGTCGGTTGAACCCAGTTGTTAAATTCGCTAAGTCGTTGTTTGACTAACATTTGATATTTCGATGCAACTGCATTGAATCTTCCTAATGACATTTTCAATCATGTGTATGCATAAACAGGGGAAAAAAAGGAATGGAAGTGAAGATTTTCGTTAAGATTTGTTTAATCTTCGAATAGTAAAAATATATATATATAAGTATATACTTAATTTCTCTTTCAAACCATTTGTACATACTCTTGGATCTTTCAATATTTAAAGGTTTTCACTTATTTATCTTCCCCGAAGCCTTTAAATCCGTAATATTTGTAATTCTCCGTATGATGTGATATCAATTATCAAAAAAATGACATAATTTTAATAAGTATAATGAATCAAATCTTATAAAATACATGAAGTAGAATCAATATCTAAATTAAATTCAAATGATATTATTCAGATTCATCATATAAATAATGCATTTTTAATCTTTGATAAATATTTGTAATAATTTCATCTAAAGTGTATTCCATATTGAAGTATGTACTATTCATTCAAATATATAGGTTCATTAATATATACTTTATTATTATTCTTTTCTTTGAGACCCTACACCATGGTATACAAATAATTTTAAACGTAAAAAAAAGACAAAAATTTAATAGAATCCATTAAATTTTATATTTTTGTTACTTATACAGTAGATAATGAATACCAGAGTTCAAATAAACAAAAAACTGATAGTGATACATTTTTTTTATAAGAAATTTTGAGTCAAGATTGAAGTTTTAAGTGTAATTATTACATATATATACTCGTAATGTCACTCTGTAATTAATCTTTTCTACCTTGATCATGTCCCTTTTACGTGAATTTGCCGCTAACATATAAACATATTACAATACTAAGTAGCCCTAATTTGTCAACCCTAAGAATATCGATCAAATTATGACACATTTTTCTACTGGAAAAAAAATTACAAAAAGAAAAATGCAAGCGGAGAAATATCACCGCCTACTTTGCTGGGTCTCTCTATTTTGTGCATTATCAATTTACATGGAAACCGAGCAAATGAAAAAATACACATCTGACTCTTTCTGAATAAAACATATATTGCGAGAACATTCCCATAGGAGTGACTATAAAAAGGTGTGAATATTTTCGAAATATTCTTTCCAAGTCACGTGAATTACAGAGTCCAAAACTCCCTTAACTAACAATACCCAGTACAACTGGAAAAAACAACAAGAAATAATATTTTCTTTACTTCTTTTTCACTTCGCCCAACTTTTGCAGTTTAATTGGGAGAAGAGACCCATTTATCCTTCTTCGCGCATTTTTCCCTGTTTGCTAAAAACTACAAAATTTTGTATATAGCCTTATCATATGAGATTACTCATTGAGATTATTTGCTACATAGTAAATACTATACGGTAAGTACGCTACCATATACTTAACAAAATTAAAACTGCAGTACCTCTCTGTGTATCCCTCACTGGGTATGAGTGTGAGCAATAATAATTCAATATGCTAATTAACTTGTTCTCTTAAATTAGGAACGTATCATAATAATATTACCGATTCCTGGATTACGGCGGGCATCGAATTCAGCTGTAAAAAAAAATATGAGCTGTTTCTGTATTTATGCAAGATTGTTTAGTCTATCACAATAAAAACAATCTATATAGATTTAGTATGTCAAATGTGAAAAGTAGATTTACTCTTTATCTTATATATATAATTATTACTACCCTAGTTGCAATATAAACAAAAAATTACAATTTCCAAACTAGATATTTATATATATATATATATCTATCTCTATTGCAATAGATATTGTAAAGGATCCTTAATTGCATTGTTATAAAAGAATAATACTCTGAACAGAATCTGTATATATACATATAATAGAACAAAGGACAACAGAGGAGGAAATATAGTTAAAATAATATAGCATTCGTTTTTTTTTGATAATGATAGCTAATGAGGATGTTCAATTTGAGCAAAAAATGAATCAATTAACAAATGAGAATAACAATAGTAACAACACTATTAATAATAACCTTAATGGTGCATCAAATCTTTCATTATCATCAGTATTTGGTAAAAGTAAATTTAAAGGAATTTCAAGATTATTTATTGAAAGAGCTAATAGTAATACCAATTTATCAAGTAATAATAGTAGTTCATCATCTTTAAATGGTATATTACCATTTAAAAGTTTTAATAAGATTAAGACTACATCTATATCTGTAGCAGAGACAAGATCAGGGAGTAATAATAACAGTACGGGAACTCCAATTTTACAAAAAAATTATGATATTACCGCAGATTGTATGGATTCTGAAATTTCTTCAATATCATCAATGAGTTCATTTGAAGTTGATCCAGAATTACATCCAGCTGATGTTTTACAAGAATATATTCAAAAAGAATATTTATTTAGAAGAAATAGAAAATTGAAAAAAATTAATAAATTGAATAATAATACAACAACTTGCATATCTGTAAAACATAAATTACTTAGTGATTATGGTAGACCAGTAAGAAAGATAGGCGAAGGTGCCTCCGGAACTGTAACGGAATGTAACACAAAAGATGGTAAAGTTTATGCGATTAAATTATATCGTACTCCAATGAATAATATTAGTACTAATTTAGAATCTGATGAAAAACCTATATTAACAACTTTTCAAAAAAATATTATTAGAGAATATTGTATTGGATCAATATTTGATCATCAAAATATTATGAAAACAATAGATTTAGTATTTGAAATTGACGATTTTACTCAAAATATTGTTCATATGATTCAAGTAATGGAATATGTCCCATTTGATTTCTTTAACGTTGTAATGGCTGGACAAATTACAGAACAAGAAGCCGCTTGTTATATGAAACAATTAGTTAATGGCATGTCATATTTACATTCTAAACAAATTGCACATCGAGATATAAAATTAGATAATTGTGTGATGTCAAAGAATGGTATTTTAAAGATAATAGATTTTGGAAGTGCAGTAACAATATTTGATCATGAAAATTTAATATATGCATCTGGGATTGTTGGATCGGACCCATATTTGGCTCCTGAATTACTATCAGGTCATAGTAAATCTTATGATCCAAGACCCGTAGATGTATGGGCTGTTGCAATCATGTATTATTGTTTAATAATGGGAAAATTTCCTTGGAAGGCTCCACGTAGAAGTTTTAATAACTTTAGATTATTTTCTGAAGATCCTGATGATGAAGATGATGTTTCAAAGGGTCCATTACGTATACTAAGATTACTACCTACATATTCTAGGCTATTGATTGGTCAAATGATGGAATTAGATCCCAAGATAAGAATTAAAGCAGAAGATATATTACACAATAGTTGGATACAGAGTATACATTGTTGTGAAGTAGATAGAACGGGAAGACTGGTTCATAAAGGTTCCGATCATATTCATCATCTACCGACACAGAACGATATAGATAATAAAGAATAACTACGGGAAGGTCAACGTATATAATAGATGATCTTATTCTTCCTGAGTGTCCTTTTTTGCTGTTGTTATATTATTTTAGAGCAGCTGCATTTTTTATTTTTTGAGAGAACTTCAAAAGCCTTTTATTCTATAACTTTACCACACATATTCATATACATATTTACTACAACCAATTTATCTTTGCATTACCTGAACTCTCTATATTCAAATCGATTAACAGATTCAACTCTCCATAATCAACCAAGACTTCAGTTAAAGAATTGTTTAAATTTATTAAGTTTTAGCAATGGTTCAATCTGATTCATTTTTGTTAGAATCTTATATTTACTTTTACGCAGGCGAGACGCTAAAGAGCATTACAAGAAAAAACAAAAAGTTTTTAATTAAGAGAACCATTAATATTAGTAGTATCGCAAAATCAAATCGTTGTAAGGCAAGAACAGTTATATATGAAGACTTAATACATCACAACATAATTAAATAAATAAAACAATGGTAGAGGATAAAACTAAGAAAATCAAAAAACCAAAGAAAGGTCAAAATATAGATGAACATGGTTGTATTGTAATACCCCCACCAAAGACAGTTGGAAACAAAGATCATTTCCAAAGATTGAATTACCTTTATCAATTAGGAATGTTTAATACATTAAACAATGAATCTCCCATTAGTATGTTGTTAGCCAAAAAATATGTACATAACCTTGATATAATAAGTAAGAAGACTAAGAGTAACATGTTACCAAATACTAAGAGAACGATATGCAAGAGATGTAAACGCATCTTAATTCCATCGAAGACATGTAAATATGAGATGGAGAATAAGCAGAACAAACAAAAAGATATTAATCCGAAGGATGAAACATTTATAATAACTTGCAAATGTGGGAAAATAAAAAGATTCACAGTTGGGGTTGATAGGAATTACAAAAACTTCTACGAGAAGGAAGGAACTTTATCAGATGTAGCTGGGAAAAAGGATATACCGAAGTCTAAATAGAGAACGAGTTTAGAAAATTATTTATAAGTATTATTTCAATATAACAATCGCTTTCAATGGGCTGTACTAATGGACATTAATTTCATCAATGAAATCGCATTGGCTCATCGCATCATAATTTTTTCACCGTAAGTACGCTTAGGATTCATTTTCCATATTTTCCGAAACTATGAAATCTCTTTTAAAGGGGAAGTATTTATATATTATTAACATATGTAATTAAACAATAATCAAAGGATATTCATATACTGTAGCCATTTATTTTTACAAGTTGGACGAGATATACGTATAATAATATAGTTAACGAATAAAAATGTCATGTTTTACACGGCTTAACCCAGTATCAAGTGTAATAGGGTCTAAGTTATTTACAAATCCTATAATTTGTAGACCTATTGGGACTCTTATAAATAGAGCAACGTTTTCTACAACTAACCACCCACAACAGAAATTACAATTTCAACAACATGATAATATAATAAACCAATGCAAGTCCTGGAATAATTCTAATAGCCTGACGAGGTTTGCTAAAAGGGAAAATATATCCAATTATATTCACAGACCCTTATCAAAAAGAAATATACATATCACAAAACTGCTAAAATTTCAAGTTTCCAAAAATAGAAATTCTTCCTTCTTTGAGAACGGACGCCCACCACCATCCCCAATCCGAGTGTTTAGGATACCATATCCAGCAGTATTTTTAGGATCTTTTGTATTTCTGATGTTATTCTTTATGATAATACCTATCTTATTTCAATTATTGTTTCCAATTATTATAGTTGGGATCTCAGTATACCAATTTAGAAAATGGCGGTCTAACAACTTCTATCGTGCAATAATGAAAAAATTACCAAATAGTTCAATTAAAGTAAGCTATAAGACCCTGAACTCGCTAGCATACCGTTTCTTTCCAAGTAATTTTTTGAAAGAATTCAACGTTAACACAGCGGATGCGGATGCTATGATGGGAATGATCCAAAATAGAGTCATTGAAGCGTTCAATAGTAACGAACAAGACATTGGATCTCATTACTTCCCAGGTAAAGATAACATTAAACAATTTGATGATGTATTGAAATTAGATATAATGAATTTAAAGACATTTGGGTCCAAGATTGATGGAAATTTCGTGATGAGCATGAAGTATCCATTAATGTACGTCGAAGGAACACAAAACAACCATTTTGCAGATGTTGCTATTACTTTCTTGGACGACTCCTTAAAAAGGAACCAAAAGTTCGAGACAATATTTGAACTATCTAAAACACAGGAGACTTGCAGAATGGTTATATCGGTACAATCTTCAAGTTTTCTTTTCCCCCAACAATTTATTATTTCCACTCCTGGTGAAACGGGAAGCTTTTACAGGAAATATAAAGTAAGAACAACTTCAAATGGACACAGGGAGTTTACAATTGAAAATGATGAGTAAATACTTAAATATCTATATATATACATAAAACCCATAATATAATTCCGTTTTGTAAATAAAACCTGATAGTGATAGTCATCGACAATTGATAGTTTTACCATTTAAATTGTTTTACACGTGACTTTCGCGTTTTCTTTGCGTAACTTCGTGAACATCAAGGAAGAAAAACAAAAAAAATTAAAATGCCACTAACAAAGTGTAAACAAAGAACTTTGTGAATAACAGATTGATCTTTCTGGAGTTAGACATTTAAATTATAAGATTCTTCAAAAGATAGCTTACGATTGTCTAATCCTTCTTATCCCACAAATTCAAGAGCATTCTTCAACTCAAGAAGCATTGTATCCTAAGAAACTAACTACACTACCAAAGGTATTTGATTTCGAGGAAACATGTCGAAATATAAACACCACTCGAGGTCTCGAATACAAGGTGATGATGATAATACCAATTTACCTATAAGGTCAATTGATAACAATTCCGATTACGGGGAAGATGAAGATAATATTGGACCACCGAAACTAAGTAATTTTGGGTCTGCTTTATTAGCAAGAGGTAACGACACGGGTAGGAGCAATTTTCTTACAAGATTACAAATGGCAGAGACATTGACAAACTCTGTCGAGCCACATTCCAGATCACAAACCATATATTCTCAGATTCAAGATTCACCGCAATCTTCAATTTTTGCTACAAACCATAATAATAATAATGTAAACATGAATAACAGACCGTTAAGCATGACGACAGTCCACGATAATAATAGTAATAATGACGAAGATATTAGTAAACACAGTGAAAAATTTTCACCAAGTGACAAACTTAAGTCGATGCAACAACATATGAAGGATGAGCTTACTTCAAGATATACTGAGAGAAGAATTAATCGGTTATTGTTAAGCAGTGATAGAATGAGTAAATTAGGACCAGCAAAAAGAACATCTAGTTTACAAAGTATAGACCTAAACGATCAATTCGCTAGTAATAATAGTAACCTCCAGAGCAGTGTTAACAATCTTACAACAAAGAGTCTTAGTGGTACAGTATCTACGTCAAGACCTATATTATCCCCGAGTAACACGGATGCAGTAATCCCTTCCGCACCACTAAATGATTATTCCAATATTAACTTTGGTGATTTGAATCCTTTACAATATCTAAAGAAACATGACCTTCCTTCAAGTGAGTTGCCACACATTTCAAAGATATACTTTGAAAAAAGAAAAGAAGAAATACGACGTACAGCATTGAGAAAGCATAGTTCGTCAAAGGATATATTATTGAATAGGACAAGATACATAGATGAAAACAGCAATAATAGTAGTCATACCGGTATCAGAAACAACAGTAATAACCGACATAGTATAGCTATTGAGAAAGGTGGCTCCATAATTGTTGATAGATCCGAGGAACTTCCTAATAGAAATACAATTTTTAAGGAGCAAGAAAATATTGATATTGAGTCAAATGTACCTGTGGATAATATTTTTGTGAAAAATAAGAAGAGAGAAGCATTATCCAATATTAGTTTAAATAAAAGGGAGCCTGAACATAAAAAAACAAAGAAAGTAGAGATACAAGAGCCCATAAAGACCAACACTTATAGACGTAACAACATTGTAAGAGTAAATGATGTTGAATATGAAAGAATCGAAATGTTAGGTCGTGGTGGCTCCTCTAAAGTTTATAAAGTTAAAGGTCCAGGTAATAAAGTGTACGCTTTAAAAAGAGTTATCTTTGATGAATTTGATGAATCAAGTGTAAATGGCTTCAAAGGAGAAATTGAATTATTACAAAAACTTGATAGAAAAGATAGAGTTGTTCATTTATATGATTATATGATGGATCAAGGTTTATTATATTTAATTATGGAATGTGGTGATTTTGATCTTTCACAAATTTTGAATACACGAATGAATGATCCATTTGATGTATCTTTTATTAGGTATTATACGAAAGAAATGATTGAATGTATTAAAGTTGTTCATGATTCTGGTATTGTTCATTCCGATTTAAAGCCTGCTAATTTTGTTGTTGTTAAAGGAAAGTTAAAGATTATTGATTTTGGCATTGCTAATGCTGTACCTGATCATACGGTAAATATATATAGAGATACACAAATTGGTACACCAAATTATATGGCCCCAGAAGCATTAATTACTATGAATTACCATGATATTAAAGATAAATCAGGGAATGATTCTAATCAAAAATTACCAAAAAACACGTGGAAAGTTGGTAAACCATCTGATATTTGGTCATGTGGATGTATTTTGTATCAAATGGTATATGGGAAACCACCTTATGCTGGATTTCAAGGACAAAATAGATTATTAGCAATTATGAACCCTGAAGTCAAAATTAGTTTTAACGAGAAAACGGATCACGGTGAATCTATTGTTCCGAAGTCTTTATTAGAATTAATGAAACAATGTCTAATTAGAGACCCTGATAAACGTTGTACGGTAGATGAAATATTGGAATCTTCCTTCTTAAAACCTGTGGTTGTCACGGAATTTTTTATCAAAGATTTAATTAAAAATGCGGTGACGTTTGGTGCCAAACAAAGGTATGTATCAGATGATAAAATTGAAGAATTAACTAATGATGTATTGAATCGTCTCGAGGAGTTTAGAATGTGACAAAAAATATGACGAGATATGAAGCTAGGTCAATGGGATGTTTATCAATTCTCATAGATAAAATAATTAGAATTACGTAGAAGATGTATACTGTGTATATTTTTTTTGACCCATACTTTTTCTTGAACACTACTGACGGCTTTCTGTATCCCGTACACTTTCGGACTGACGTAATTATGCTTTTTTTTTTTACATTTTTGCGTAGTAAGTAAAGCAAAGGAGGAAAGAGAAAATAGGCTGAGAAAACTTAATATTTCTTCTTTTTTGGTCTCTCTATGAAAAGAATTACGTAATTTTTGTTCAATTTAGTTTTGATTGTTTTAATTTAAGATAAGAAAAAAACAATCAAAAAAACACGAATCACAGAATGAAATGGGTGAGCATTGATTCAAAAGTAAATACATAGGTTGTACGTAGAGAAAAAGTCTAATATTGCCAATTCTCCTTAGTCTCAAAAAGAAATAACTATATATAAGAAAAAAAAGAAATCAGGCTTTTCTGTCTAAATTAAATAATCAGCAAGATAAATAATTATGAACGTTTCTTATTCACGGTTGTCATAACATAATCTATGTATGTATGTGCAGTTAAAGGTATGAATCGATTGGTGTATGAGAGTGGTGGGGCACATAGTCACATTGATTGACTACACTTTTTTTATTTGGATTTCGTTAGAAATTACTTCTTGTAGGTTTCTTTCTCTTATTTCCTGGTATATGTGTGCAGAGTCCTCCTCATTCATTGGAGTGAATAGCAAATTTGAAAAAATTTTATTCTACGCTTTTTCAAAAATTTAACGTACAGATTAACGCTAATTGAAGCAAGTATTGCGCAAAATTCACATATTCGATAGTATTAATCTATAATATTTATTGACCTATTTACTCCAATCCCATGGTAGGAAGGACGTTATCGTTTTTTCTAATTTTGTCCCCAATACAAATATATAAATCACCACGTCGGGGACTGCGGAGTATATTTAAGTAAAATTTCCGAGATACGGAAAAGTATAGAATAAATGTTATTATTCTTTAAATCCGAGAATGGATTTTTTTTTGGTTTCCGTGGGGCTTAATGGATCCCTTTTTTTTACATTGGTGTCCTTTAAATATTTTGGGCTGAAATTATTCACGATTCAAATGTCCCATGCTATGTACATTTATCTACCTTTGTTATCTTATCTTGATTGTAAATAATAGCAGTTTGAGTCATCCACGACACAATATACTCCATATCAAAGGAATATTCTGAAAAAGAAAAAAAAAGAAATAAATAAATAAGTGAATTGGAGTAAATTTAAGACACTTTATCTTAATGGCAATAGTGTTTAAATGTCCGACTATACGTATTTGGAAGAGGCGTAGAAAACCTTTTGATTTAAACCAAAGTGGCGATCCCTTTTCAACTCTACGTATTAAATTTTTTTTTTTTTGTTAGGTGGTTGGAATGAGGGATAAGAAAATTGATCAGGCAAAAAAAAGAAGCATAAGAAGAAGAAAAAAGAAATAATTGGACAATGGCTGCTTTAAATTTTTATTTTTTCAATTGTTTCTCCGATTAAAGAGGAACGCCAAAATATTGCAACTTACTGCAACAAATAAGGACGTAGGAAAACCAAGTGAGTTGGGACAAAAAAACAAAAGAATTAAAATACAACAAAAATTATCTGAGCCCATATTGTTAATTGCTGTCCCACCCCCTAAATAAATCTTTACAGTACTGGGTCATAAAATGCGTACAACTTTGCGTTAACCCAAAAAAATTAAAAACAAAAAATAAAAAAAAGAACGCAAATTGGTGGGACTCCTCAAAAAATAATTTGTTATTTTGTCCCACCGCAAAATTTGAATTTTGCGCACACATACTGCGCAGATCCTCGGCGTCCTATAGCCTTGTCCCACTTAACTCATATTATCTATCCTCTTTACTTAGTGACACAGCAATAGACGTAGTAAAATAAAGGTCAAGAAAATGACTGATGTTTGTTGCATCATTTTTTTTTTTCATTTTGGGGCATCCGCTCGCACGAATGGACAAAATTTTCAATACTTCGTTGGAGTAAATCTAACGGATGGTGGTGGTCACAATTTGAATGTACACTATTTTACCTTCGCAATTTTGCACGCACAAATTTGCGAAGATGAAGGAATTCTGACCCTCCGATACTAATCTTTCCATCTCTCCGGCAACTTCTCAAGGAATTCCCGTGAATAGGTAATTAATATAGTGCTGGACAAAATCTTTCTCTTACTGACCATAGGGGAATCTCCTCTTTTTCTTAAGGGCCAACCAAATAGCTGAGTACGTACAAACTATTTTCCAATAATATATTTTAATTATTTTAGAGAGACTACTATTATAGATATAATAAGTATTTTATGATGAGGTTTAGTTTTAAAGGGACTCGTCTATGTAAAAAGTACGAAGAAGAAGAAAGAAAAATTATACACACACATAAACTGCAAGAGAAGGTATTAAGTACTTACTAACATCATAATATAATTTAATATATTTTTTTTTTAAAATAAAATAATAGTAATAACTAAATTTTTTTTTGTCCTTATCGAATAAGAAGAAGGTGAATTACTTCTCCCTTGCCCCCGAAATTGAAAATCTATTCAATTTATATATATATAAGGGATCATCTATCTTGGATTGGAAAATTGTAATTTATATTTCCCTTTTAGATTAAATTTTACCTTAAAATATTTTTTTCTTATTTCATACTTGGTCTTTATAAACAACAAAGATATCATTAAAGATTATTTTTTGCATTATTACTAATATATACTAGTTTAATTTTGCACATATCAATAAACCAATCCATCCATCTTCTTTTTTTTTTTTAATTTTTTGTTAAAAGAAAATAGAATTATTATTATTACTGTCATCGAATGGTTGCTACAGATAGATTAAATCAAACTTCCAATATTTTACATAAATCGATGAAGAGAACATCCAGTATAGCGCATTTAACTGCCCTTGATCATCCTTTTAAAGTCTGTGTCATTGGTTCAGGTAATTGGGGTACTACTATCGCTAAAGTTGTATCTGAAAATGCTGCTTTAAATCCTCAACTTTTTGCTTCTGAAGTAAGAATGTGGGTCTTTGAAGAACAAATCGATGGTAAAAATTTAACTGAAATTATAAATACAGATCATGAAAATGTTAAATATTTACCTGATATTAAATTACCTGTTAATTTAGTTGCTCATCCATCTTTATTAGATACTGTTAAAGACGCTGATATTATTATTTTTAACATTCCTCATCAATTCTTAGGAAGAATTGTTCAACAATTAAAAGGTCACGTTGATTCACATGTTCGTGCAATTTCTTGTCTAAAAGGTTTTGAAGTTGGTGCTAAAGGTGTACAATTATTATCTACATATGTTACTGATGAATTAGGTATCGAATGTGGTGCTTTATCTGGTGCTAATATTGCTACTGAAGTCGCTAAAGAAAATTGGTCAGAAACTACTGTTGCTTATCATATTCCAGAAGATTTTAGAGGTGAAGGTTACGACGTTGATCATAAAGTTCTAAAAGCTTTATTCCATAGACCTTACTTCCATGTTAGTGTCATTGAAGATGTTGCTGGTATTTCTGTCGCTGGTGCTTTGAAGAATGTTGTAGCTTTAGGTTGTGGTTTCGTTGAAGGTCTAGGTTGGGGTAATAATGCTTCTGCTGCTATTCAAAGAGTGGGTCTTGGTGAAATTATTAAATTTGGTCAAATGTTTTTCCCAGAATCTCGTGTTGAAACTTATTATCAAGAATCTGCAGGTGTTGCCGATTTAATTACAACCTGTGCAGGTGGTAGAAATGTCAAGGTTGCCAAATTAATGGCTGAAAGTGGTATGAGTGCTTTAGATGCCGAAAAGAAATTATTAAACGGTCAATCTGCTCAAGGTATTATTACTTGTAAAGAAGTTCATGAATGGTTAGAAACTTGTAATTCTCTTTCTGAATTCCCATTATTTGAAGCTGTTTATCAAATTATTTACAATAACTTACCAATGGAAAATATTCCGGACATGATCGATGAATTAGAAGTCTTCCGTTAGATATTTTATGTTCTTTCTAAGCAACATACTACAATTTCTCTCTCTCTTTCTCTCTCTCCCATACTATCATCAGGTAATTAAACCTTTTTATCAGTTAGTACTTACACTGCAACGAATCTGAAATTTTTTAACGAACAACGACTACAAACAACAATTATAACAATAAAAATTAAAAATAAAGCAAACCATTAACATTTTTTTGAGATGGCTGCCTTATTAGCATAAACAAATTAATAATGATAACTTAAGGGAAGAAAACAATTTAAAAAAAAAAAGAAAAGAGAGGAAAGGAAAAAGAAAACAACAACAGTAAATAATTATATTTTTTGTTTTTAGTTTTTTTTACATCCTTAGCTAATCTTTACAACAAAACAATCCCACAATTTCATAAATAAGAAAAAAATTCAAATAACTTAACAAACATCATTAAGATTTAAGTTTAACTTACTATTAATTTTGTTTGTAACTACAACTAAATAATATTATAGAATCAAATCAATAAATAAATTAAATTACAATGAACTTTTTTTGTTCTTAAAAAATAAAATGGAAAGAAAAAGAGGAGATCCTTAATATATCTTTTAATCATAATTGCCGTTCTACTGGTTACTTACTGATTGAGCTTCTTGTAATGCCAAAAAAATTGTTTTCCGATTAATTTGAAGAAAAAATCAAACTTTTGGTGGTCACAGAGACAAAAAAAAATATTTTTTTTTTGCCTGCCTTCTTGCATGGTATCTGCAACGATTCTTTAGGGACACTGAGTACCAAAAAAATTAATTAGTCACGCAAACAGATACTACAAGAATATCGTAACAATAAAACAATTAATGATATTTTTTGTGATTTCATAGTGATAAACATTTTTAACAATTAGCCACATCTTAACTTTGATTTGGTTGGAATAATTGCACTGGAAATTTTACCTTTTTTACCAGTTTCATATATATATATATATTGGCTTCTAGTCTATCGGTAGATGTCATTAAAAAAAAAACATGTTTGAATATGAATTAGACAATACAAAATGGGTATATATATAATTATAATTATTAACATCTATATAAATCTTTATAAGCAGGATAAGTGCAATAATTTTTTTCTTATTTTTCTTTTTTTGTAGTATGATCCATAATCATCATTTATGCAGTAGCGTAACCAATATTTTCTTTTGCATATTTAGTTACACGTTGACGTTCTTCAGCGGTTAAATTTTCATGCTTAGACTTTATATGTCTTGTTAAAGCATCTAATCTAGAAAAAGTCTTTTCGTAACCTTCATTACCTAACATTTTCATACATTCAGAACAACGGAAAACAATCTTCTTTTTAGCATGAATGGTATTTTGATGTCTAGTTAAATCATATGATCTTGAAAATTGTGCTGAACAAGGTTCTTTAGTAATTAAATTTACTAACCGACAAGTAAATATTTCATTAGTGTTTGTACCAGAAAGATCACTCCCAAGGTATGTTTTATGTTTCTTTGAATGTTCCTTATGAGCTGGTATATTTGTAACTAATGGTGAGGCTGAAGATATGGATGAAGATGACGACGATAATATGTTTGCTTTGGATATCGAAGTCGATGATGACGATGATATAGAACCATTGAAAGTATTACCGTTGATATGTGTTAATGGTTTACGTGATTTATTAGATTGTCCCATTGTGGAGCTACCCCGTATCTTTGGTCTGCTACTCAATGACAAGGATTTTGATCTGTTCAATTCCTTGATTTCATCTGCAGAAACAACAATCTTGCCCATGGAATTTAATTGATACATTTCATCTTCATCTATTAAAGCGTTATCATCATCTAAAATATCACTGTTATTATGTAAATGTATTTCATTATCTTCAGTTGTTAATTTTGGTGTTGATTCTTCATGTGTATCAACAAAACTGTATAAATTATTAGTCTTTACCATAACATTCTTCGATTTTTCGATATCTAACGAACTAATTACTTCATCATCATCAATATCATATTCCTTAGAGTCATCATCAAAATCATCATCGTCAGAAAATTCATCATCAAAGAGAAGTTTTGCATCCTCATTATTCAATGCTATATTGTTATCTTCTAAAGAATAATGTACCTTTGGTACAAATGATTCATCATCAAAATACAAATATGAATCGTTGATTTCTTGAGTCTCAACAGAATCGTGTAAAATCTTAACTTCCAAAATGTCTCTGGAAGCTGTTGAGGATGTATTATTCTTAGCATTTATTTGACTAGGAATGAAAGTTGTACTGTTAGAATGTGGAGATTGTGTTTTCAAAAGTTTTTTCATGTTAATTGTAGCTACTACAGGGGTATTTATTTGAGTAGGTAGCTTATTGCTATTAACTCTTGAAGCGATACTAGTAGTAGTTAAAGAAGGATCAGCATATTTGTTAAACATTTTATTATCGTATTGTTGTTGATGACTTTGATATGGAAATATATTAATGTCAGTTTCTTTTTTATTATTTGGAGATAAAGTTAAATTACTAGCAGTAACATAATTTCCACTTTCGGGTATATAACTTAATTTTTCTGGATCGATTGTAACAAGTGTTTCATCTAAATAATTATTAACTTGGTTATTGTTATTGGAAGTAGTCTGATTTAAATTTGCCATATACGCTTTATTTGAAACAGGATATTGATAATGAGAAGAATATACACCAGTATTCTTGTTATTTAAATGGTATAATTCGTCCTCAAGAATATCTGTTAAAGTTCTTTTCAAACCTAATTCAGTGGAAGCCATTTTTAAAAAATCTGTCCAGTTTATTGATTTTTGTTTGTCTTCAATCAAAATTTCTTTATTTCAGTATTAATATCTTTTTTTTTTTGAATAGAAGAAGATGATCTCTTTCAAGTTTTTCCTTTCTTTTAAAAGTTTCTTCTTTTTATAGGTTTATTTTTTGCTAAAACCTCCCTATTTTTTCTTTTTCTTTTTTGGAGCTATCAGAAATAATAGTTCTTAATTTCTTAAACTTTGTGAATACTAGAAGAAAAATGGAAAATTGTTTTTCTAGAACCAGTACAATTTCTAGTCTATATATATATGTAGGTATGTATTATCAATCAGTTAAAAAAAGATAAAACAAAATAATTTTTTTCTTTCCTTTCTTTCTTAAATGGATCAATTTTTTTAAAAACAAAAATGAAGTTTGTAATTTGTAATTACAAAATATTACTAAGCGATACGCACGAGGGAATAGCAGTTGTAAACACAAATCAAAACAAAAAAGACTTTAAATTGAGCTTACAGGAAAGGTAATCGTCTTGCTTACTTGAATATATATAGTATCTAAATGCACACTATTTGTGAGAATGCGTTGTTTATCTATCAGCTAACTTATTCATCATTTAATATTAATTATTTCATCTATTGTCAACTAAATTCACTCGGTCTCCTTGTTGAGAATGCTCGTTGGGTTCTGTTTTTGGGGTTGCGGCCGATTCCAATAGAACATTCTAGAAAAATTCACAGATAGAACCGTAGATGAACCAATTCTAGTCACGTGAAAATTAGTAATCCGCGGAAGGTGCAAAAATAAATTGGTAACCCTACCTTTAAAAAGAAAAAAGAGGAAAAATATAAGTAATTCGGCCGAAGAACTTATCATTTTTGATAATATTATCTCCGAATCGGTGTTATCAGCCTCCTTTTTGCGTTTTTGCCGACAGGATCAAATAGCAACTAAATCAATTAAACCCTAATCAGGTAATTGCATAAAGAGAATCAACTCGACGGACTAGTTACCCGTTTATAACATTAGGCTAAGTTAATTACCATTGTTCAGTCGCTATTCTGCTTCGCCCTTCCGAGCAGGGAATAACCTGCTATAAACAGCACAAAGAAAGTAGAGTCATAATATTTATTTGATTCATGTAACTCTCTAGTAATAATTTATGAAGTTATTTATATTTTAATTATACAATAGCCGAAACATAATTCTTGGCCGATGTGGAGAGAGTGGATACCTTTCTTTCTTTATTTCAATCAGAAAATATCGTAACTGACATCCTTTAAGTTCTTGTCCTTTCTAGTATCCCAGTATTTTCCATTGGACTTCCAATACATCCGTTTTGTAATTGGATGTGTATCCTTAGTAAACCATTTTGGTGAGTAAGTTTCGTTCTTAGTCTCTCTTACTTTTCTAACAGCTCTTTGCTTTTCTTCTAATCTATGCTTTTCTTCTGCAGCCTTATCATACTCACCGTCTTCCATAGCTCTTTGATCAGGTCTTAAACGTGTATCTGTTGGTGCTAACCATGGAACTAATTTAGGTTGTGGTGCATTAAGTGTAATTGCAAATGGAGTTAAATGGAATGGTGCATCTGGTCTTGGAGCTACTTTCCAAACCAAAAACTTATTACCTTCATAATTTGGTCCATTTGTAACACGTGAACTATTAGTCTTCATCTTTTCTAATGTTAAATTAGCACCATTCTTACCCTTAGTAACTTTCTTAGCATAAATCGAATCGTTCCAATGACCACCCAAAACCCAAACTTTTTCTTTTTTCTTATTGAAAACTTCACCGGTAACTTCAAAAGCACCTGATGATCTCCATCCACGAGCTTTAAAGTTTAAGATACACGTATCACCTGTAACATGATTAGTAATGCGTACTTCACCATGATTATCAACTTGTGGATTACCGACCAAAATACCAATAACAGTATTATCAGGTTTCTTATAGGTATAAAAATCTTCTGGACCATCGCAATCTGGACGTATCTTTATATGCCATAGACCCAGATGTTGAACACCAAAGGATCTACCATTGAATTTAGTCTCCACGTGAGATTCACCCCAAAAGTCCCATTTGGGAGATTCTGTCCATGTGGCAGAAATCGGAGGATGATGGGAAACTTGTTCTGTAAAGAATCTAAAATGTTTGTCTGGTCTAGCATACTCATAAGTTTCACCTAATAATGGATTGAATGGTTTGGCAACTCTCTTTGTTGTAGATGCATAACATGATGCGGTGAAAATGGCAGTGTATAAACATCTTAAAGTTGAATCTTCAAAGGATGCTGCTTGATCTAATAATTCTGAATATTCCAAATCTTCAGCAACTCTTTGTAATAATGATGTTGGTTCATTAAAACTGACAGGTAGCGTCATTCTTGTCATATCTTTACCAACCATGGATTTCAAAACAGCCCACAAACTAATCTTTGGTCTATCATCTTCATCCAACTTTAATCTCTTTCTTATTCCATCTTCGTAACCCTTGTAAGTCTTCTCAGAAGAAATATTGTCCGCCTTTTCTTGTTGCGATGTAGTCTTTGCAATATCTGAAACAGCAAGAGAAACAGTTTTAGTAAGCTTTGCAGTAGAAGATTCAGTTTTTTCAACCTTCTTTAGATCGTTTATTTTGTCATCAACAGTAGTCTCCGTAATCGCGGTACTATTAATGGCAATATTTGGGATATCAGGTATTGGTGAAGGGGTAGCGAGTTTTGGAATATCCATGGGTTGGTTGATTGTTGTTGAAACAGTATCTTCGTTGAATGTTTCTTCTTGATTCTTGCTTGCAGAAATACTTTCGGATGTTTTAGTGGTCTCTTCGGCTGCAGATTGATCGATTTCATTCATTAACTCTTCCGCATCATAAAATTCATCATCATCCGTGTTCTCATCCTCCTGTCTGGTAGCACTTATAAATTTGGCAATTTGGGCCAATGTATCTGTAGAGTCATCGCCGGCATTAGTAATACCAGTAGTCTTTATTATGCTAGATCTTCTATTAGCCGCAGAATTGGCTGCTAGGAATGAAGAAGATTCTGAATTAGGTGTCTGTGAATCTAGTTCTGAACCCTCAATTAATTTCTTATGCAAAGTTTTCTTTAAAGACTTACGTTCTTTGTCCAAAGATGCTAATCTTTCACTCTTCTGGCCCAGTTCGACTTCTAGATCTCTAACAGATTGGATCCAAACGTTATTTTCATCACTTTGTTTTGTAAGCATTGAGATCAATCTTCCATCTCTTTGAGAGGTCAGCCTATTCATTTGATTAATTAGCTGATAGACTTTCTTTAAAGATCTTCTTACAACTACAACAGTTTCTGGATTCTTTTGTTCTAAGAAGTCTTTACTGTTAAGAATTTCATTGATAGAATCCAGTTCAAAACCAATAGTCTTTTGGAAAACATTCAACTTTTCAATATATGGACCATATTCAATCTTTAAATATTCTTCATCCTTTTCAAATTTCACTGCGATACCATCTTCATCTTGATTATCCTCTGAATCATCTTCACCATCTGTGTAATATTTCTTAGAACTAGAATATGTGGTATTATTAGTAGATGAATGTTTAACACTACCATGACCTGACTTTTTTGAGCTTGCTGATACAGTATCATTTACAACAGTATCCATATTGGTTGGAATACCATCCATCATTGCCACTTTGTTTTTCATTGGATCTAATGATTGTGGTTTAGGAGAAGCCTGTTCCGTAGGTGATGTTGATTCAAGACGAGTCTCGATCATCTTATTAACATAGTCCTTCCCAGACTTTGTCAAATTGTCGCTTAATTCGATATCAGCAGAATGAATAGAGTTCGCAGTACTGAACTTATGATTTGCGCTTGTATGGGATAAAACTTTGGTACTCTCTTTTAATTGACTATCCGTATATCCATGAGCCAATGGTATTGGAGTTGATTTTGAATTTGTTGTTGCATTACTTGTAAAGGTAGATTGAGTCACATTTCTATTCATGACAAATGCTGGAGATACATTACTTGATTTATTATTTTTATTCAACATTTCCTTATCTCTAGCGTATCTGATGGCACCTTGGATGGCCCAAACCCAGTTATTCGTTTCAACGGGATGGTTACCCTTTAGTTGCCACTTAGTAGTATCACCATGTCCACCAATAAGTTCAAATTTTAATTTTTCTGTTGAATCTAAATGTAAATAACAGCTTTTCAAGTTCAATGAGCCACGAGCATGAGATTTAGATGATGACGCTTGATCTTTATAATAAGATAGTTTACCATCAGCCGATAAAACAAACCAACGTAATTTGTAACCTTGAGCAAAATTGGTAAACTTTTTTAAGAACCCTTTATAAGTAGGAGGTTCGTTCAATTTATTTGCTGCGGCAAGAATTAATTTTTCGTTTGTTAGTTTCTCGTTCAAACTCATTAAACCTGAATTAACAGCATTAGGTTGACCTTGTTGTGGGATTTTTTTAATTATTTCAGATAATAGGTCAATTGGGGTTTCACCTTTACTATTCTTCGAAGTTGGATCAGCACCATGATCTAATAACCAATTACACATTTTAACATTTTTTTTTTCAATGTAATAATGTAAAAGGTTATCGCCATCATCTTTGGCACCTTCAATATGTGTCTTACTCATAAATTTTGTACGAAGAAATTCTGAATTTCTGTGATTCTTATATAGAGTATCTAGAGTTTTAAAATCATTTGCTTTTGCTGCTTCCAACGCTTGTTTCTGTATAGTTGAAATGTAGTTTGCTCTTTTGATCTGCATCATTTGAGCAATATTAACGTTTTTACACATTTCAAATGGTAATAATTGAGCATTATTTACAGAGCATTCATTTATAGTTGGTTGATCTAATAAAAGTTCAATGACATCAGATCTAGATTGAGCTGCAGCTAAATGTAACGGAGTGTTACCATCTTCATCCTTTTCATTAATATTTAATGGGAAAGGAGCGGTTGGGTTATTGACCCATTTACTGACTATATCGTGAATCAGAGGTAATGGAGAAACTTGTACAGCTGCATTCAATAACAATGGTAATAATTCTTTAAAAGTGTCATTAGCTTGTTGTTCTTGAACAAAAGACTCTAAAGAATGGAAGTCTCCATTCGTCAATACTTCTAAAAGTTTTAATTTTAAAACGGGTGTCTTTGAATCATTATTAACTGCGATGGTATCACCTCTTAATTTTACATGAGTATCCTGAGTAGGATGTTGATTACTGACCGAAGCAGTCTTATTTGGCATAATGAATAATTATTCTTGTTAACCGCTTTAACTTGTTCCCACGATATTGTTGTGTTTTTCAATATAAGGGGGAAGGAGTAAGTTCTTGTAGTGCTTCAAACTCCCCAATTTAGTTGTATTTTTATGTTCCTTTTTTTTTATTAAAAAGATCCGTAAAAAACAAACAAATATATAATAAAAGAAATGCTATTTGAAGAAATATGATATTCTAATGTAATATCGAATTATAGGTTCGTTTGTCGATGTAAGTGTGTTGATGATTTTTGAAAAGGAGAATTGCAGTTAATTCGAACTTGACGGGTAGGAAAGTAGTCCTTTAAAAAAAAACAGTTGTGTCCGGAAGAATAACAAAAAATTTCACCGTACTTAAAAATAGTAACACAATTCCTTATATATACAATATTGAAAGGAAGAAATAATACAAGGATGATGTTAGTAATTCACACTTTCAAGAAGGTTATATAAATAAAAGTATTTAATTTCCAATTTAATGTCAACTATTTAGTATAACAAAATACATATTATAAAGAGAGAGAGAGAAATCGTAATCTACGGGCTGAATTTTTTCTTCCGTCTATTCTCTTCAGATACAAAACTGAAATTTTCTTAGTTTTTGTTTCTCTCTTTGTCTTTTGTGGGCACCAACAAAGTTCGTATTTTGTTTAGGGGAAAGGAGAGAGAAAGCGTGGGAGAGAGAGAGTCAGCACAACCGAATTTCTTTTGTAAGAGAATAGCAAGAGCCAAGAATGGGATATTGTACTGTGCATTTTTATCCCTAACTTTAACATCTTTGCTAAATAAATAGATGTGCATACTACCCGCTCTGCATCATTGTCAGAAACTGGTTTTCACAATTTGATAGTCAATGGATGATGTTTCGTATATACGAGGTTAGAGTATAATGTACTGAATCTTGTTAATAATCCTGTTTTATTCTTCGGGATATTCTGGTTTAATGCTAAGATACAAAAATTAAACAAGAAATAGGAAAGACCTTTTTCTTTTCATATATGCAAGGAAATTTGGAAGGTTTTTCTGAACAAATATTTGATAACAGATTTGGAGATGATTGCAAGGTACCTCTTTAAATTCAGGGAAAAGTATATTTACAAAAGCAGTATCTATTTCTTGTAATTTTGCTCTCCTTTGAGTACCTGTTGCCTATTTGTCGTTTATTGGTAGCGTCGTATAATTGTGTTTTTTTCCAATGTACGAAAGGTAAATAAACCATGAAAAAGAACAAAAAGAAAGGGCAAATACAAATTTCATAATGAAGGAAACCATTTCATAATCAAGATCTGACAGATTTTGTTTTTTTATTGATTAATTTATTAAACTTTATAATTGTTGGTTCATAGTGCGTTAAATACATATATATATATATATATATACTTATTTTATCATAGTTATATTTATATTTTTTGTAGTTGTTTTAACCAGAAACGCTAACATCAAAATAATCGTACCCCCCAAGTAAGAATCTTAAATCTTTAGACTTTGCTACTGGTGCTATACCATTTCTAGCATCTCTATGCATACCTACCAAATAGTCACTACTTTGATTTGGAGTAACACGAGTAGCTTCATCCATAACTTCATCCAAGTCTCTATTGAAGATATGATCTACTTCTAAGAATGATCTTTCAATTAACGAGACAAATCTATGAGTCTGTCTATGTCTAGATGATACAACAATTGAAATAGAATTATCTCTGATAATATATCCGATACCAAAACCATTTGCAGTGACCGGACCAAAGCCAAAATTCTTTAAACAAGAATTACCACAATTGGATGTACTAATAACATTTGTACTTAAAATTGACCATGATTTATCATTAAAGATTGGTGGTAATGGCATGGAATCTTTATACCACAAATTCCAAACAGAATATAATGCATATAAGTGACGATCTTGACCTTGACCCATTGAACATTCTCTTGTAATTGTAGAATGTTCTTTACAAGCTTGCTGTAAGAATGTTTTACGATCATCGTCGGTTGCATTTCTATCAAATAAAGATTTAACAAATTTTTTACATTCTAATGTAACTGTTCTAATAGCTTCAGTTCTACCATTCTGAAAACCTTTAGTCATCGCAGGTTCATATGTAGTCTCAAATTTCCCATATAATGCATAATAAGCAATTTGAAAAATTTGTTGAACGAATGCATCAGGTGAACATTTAAATAATGATTTAATATGGTCTGCACCAAATTTATCAAAATCTAATGTAACAAATTCATATTGAGAAATTAAATCAGAGATTCTAGTTTCTGCAAAATGTAAAGATGATAATAAGAAATTATCAGCTTTCCATTCTAATTTTCTTGGAATTGTAATTAAATTTGCTAAGTTTGTTGATGATGATGATGATGATGATGATGATGATGATGATGATGATATAATATCATTATCATCGTTATTTTTAATTATTTGAGCTTTCTTATTATGGAAAATATCTGGGACATTCTTTGAGACACCACGAGCAAAACTTAAAATCGAATCTGTATAAATATCAATTGCTAATCTAAGTACTGTATGACCATCAAATCCAGTATGTTCAAAATTAATACCAGCTTTACCATTCCTGGTAATAATTAGTTGTAATTTATCAAACCATCTATTTAAACAAGTACCATGTTGAACATTTAATGGAACATTAGTCTTTTTAAAATCTAATTCGATTTTTGAAGTACCACATAATAACGATTTAGCTAATTCTCTTTTATCCTTAGGAGAATCACCAAATGAAACATCATCTAAACAAATTACAAATAAAGCACTTTCAATAATTTTTAAAATTTTCCAATTATTTGAATCTTCACTTCTATAAATATAATCTCTAATATTAGACCAAACACGTCTACTTTCTGTAGTGAAAACACCAAATGGTAAATTATTATTAATTTGGTGAGATGATGAAGAATTTTTTTTTGTATTTTCATTACCATCCATTATAATAGAATATAAATTCCATTCCATTTCTTCGGCTGTTGAAAATATTGGATTATTATTAGTATCTAAGACATCAAACCAATAAAATTGTGATTTATACATAACAATAACATGATGAGATGTTGTATCAGTTTGTAAATGACATGATTGTTCACCTGGACCCGGTGGAATTCTAGAAGAACCAAATAATTTTTTATATTGATCCATTGATAAATGTTTACCTTTAATTGTATCAGGTTTCATTGTACCATGACGTAATTCTCTAATAAACTTTAAAATTGATGTTGTTAATTTTGCTGCACGTTTAACTTGAACTGTACTATAACCATAAGGACCAGAATCTGTTGCAGAAGTATCAACAATAGTTGGATCATCTTGTAATTGAAAGAATGGATTAACATTTAAAACAACAGAAGCATCATATTCTAAATATGAATCATACCAAAATCTTTCAATATAAGATGATTCAGGTTGTTCAATGGCTAATTCCTTATCATAATTAATTAATCTTTCATGTAAAGATTCTAATAGTTCTAAATTTTCTGGTGAATAAACAGTTTTTTTAGTTCTAGCATTTTGTTTATCATCTTGTAATGGTTCTATTCTCTTAATAAATCTTTCTAAAGTATCTTTCAAAGGAGGAATTGGTAACCTTGGAGGTCTATCAATATTTTCACTTGTAGTAGAAGTAGTCATAAATAAATTTGTATTATTTTGTTATTGTTGTTATAATTTCTAATTTTGTGAATCTTTCTTTGACTATTATTATGTAAGAATAAAGAAAAGAAAAAAAAATAAATAAATAGATAAATATCAACACCGAAAAAACAGGGTCCCTTAAACAAAAATTTCACCACTTCTTCTTATATATATATTTATAATGATCCAAAAAGTTATCAAACTATTATTAAATTTTCACTTATTGCAAGATTTACTCATGTAATCATTTGATTCAAATATTTATTCTCCAATTGTTGAAGATTGTATAACTTTAACGTGAATTATTCTGTTTGCATTATCTGTTATCACTTCTCCAATAGGGTATAGTAATATTTAACTATATAGAGAGTGTCACACGCCGTGACAGGTCATTCATTCACTTTATTATAGAAATACTATGTATTATTCAAAACTGCATGCTATTCACAATCTCACTCACTCACTCACACAACAGCGTAGTCCTTTCAATTTTTGAGTCTTTTGTGTGTGACTGACTGACTATCTCTCTGTGCGAGATTTTTCATTTCTTCAGTATTCCTCACTGTGTGGGAATTATTATTGTTAAAACTTTGTTTTCTCTCTCCGATCGACCGGTCAAGGAGGAAATATTTATTGGAAAAAGAATCTAAGGTATAAAGGATTAGGGTTTGTAAGTTAGGGTTTGGGTTTGTATATATTTCCATATATATATATATATAGTCAAAGAAAAATCTATTGAGACCAGTGATCACCAGTTAGTGCTTCGTAAGCTTCAATATATTTAGCTCTGGTACGTACAACAATATCTTCTGGCATAGTGACACCATCAACACCATTTAATTTATTAGCTGTTAGCCAATCTCTTAGAAATTGTTTATCGTAAGAATCTTGTGGCTTCCCAATTGAATAAAGTGAACCATTCCAAAATCTTGAACTATCTGGAGTTAATACTTCATCAACTAATACAATTTCATCTGTTGTTTCATCAATACCAAATTCAAATTTTGTATCGGCAATAATTATACCATGAGTACGTGCATAATCTCTACATTTAGTGTATAATTCGATTGCTTGTTTACCAACACGTTGACATAACTTTTCACCAATTAGTTTAGAAGCTTGTTCGATTGAAATATTTTCATCATGTTCACCTTGTTCAGCTTTTGTTGATGGTGTAAAAATTGGTATTTGAAATTCTTGAGATTCTTTCATATTATTATCATCTTGTTTAATACTATGAACTGTACCATTAGTTTGATATTCTTTCCATGCAGATCCTGTAATATAACCACGAACAATAACTTCTAAAGGTATTAATTTAAATTTACGTACTAATAATGATCTACCTTCTAATTGTGTCTTATATTTTTCATTTTCACTTAATTCTTTTGGTAAATAATCCCACATTGTCTTATTATTATCAATTGGGAATAAATGATTTCTAATATCATTTTGTAAAAATTTAAACCAAAATTCGCTTAATTTGGTTAATAGAATACCTTTATCTGGAATTGGATTTGTCATTATTACATCATATGCTGAAATTCTATCTGTAGCAACAAATAATAATATTTCAGAATTAACTTCATAAATATCTCTAACTTTACCTCTCGCAATTAATGGTAAAATACCATCTAGTTCTGTTTGTGTAATAGCCATTATGTGTGTATGAGCGTTTGTGTGAGTTTGTGTGCGTTTGTTTATTTATTTATCGGTTTATATTAGATGACACAACTATTCGATTATTTCTTAATATACTTGTTCCTTTCACCTTATACATACATATATATATATATATAGGTAAGAGGTTCAACATGTCCCTTTTTCCATAATTCGCAGGAGTCAATAATTAACTTTTACCAAGATTTGTATATACACATCTCTCTCGACAGGTTTTTTTTTTACTTTCTGCCTGCGCGCTTCATTGTTTTTCAATTTATATATTGACTCCTCCTTTTCAATTAAAAGTACCTGAAGAAGTCTCGATGGTCTATTGCACTATATACAATCTTTTTTTAATTATTATTGACAGTTTCTTTTTAATATTCATAACAAAGAAGGAACACCTAAACTTACGAATCACTGTATGATTTAAAATGAAAACTGCAAAAGTGTATATATATATATATATACATATATATATATATTGTAACATTGCCTATTTGTGACCCACACACCGCAGCAAGACGCGTTAAAGACCTCTTTTGAAAACCTCGAGAAAGCTCCGGAATTTTTGTTGACATTTTTTCCAATTTATTGATGATTTAATCATCGTATAATGAATACCACTTCAAAAAAAATCATATATTTTCTTGAACGTATCAAGAGAAGGAATCTACTGAATTAGTTAATGGTTGAGGAGTTTTAAATTGGTGTTTTTTTTTTAATATTTTAGTTCAACGTAACTGAGATGTCACGTAGTGCAAGTGTCGATCAATTAACAACTCATGAAAATGATAATGGGAAAATATCTAAGATGAGTTGGAACCATTCACATTCAGAAGAGTTTCTTAGTAATAAATCACATGATAGTTCATTTGATATAAATAATTATATTAGTGATAATTTGGAAGAAGCAATCTCTGAATCCGATTCAAATTTAGATTTGGGTTCATTAGAATATGCACAATCACGACCTCGAATGTTAACACCTCAGGGGATAGCAAGTAATATTGACAATAATACTAAGGATTTAGAAGAATACTACCAGCCATTACCACCACCGAAGGAATTGGATCCTGATAAACTTTATGCTCTTTATGAATTTTCTGGAACCGATCCATCATATTGTCAATTGAAACAAGATGAAGATTGTATATTATTAAATGATGAAGATGCTTATTGGTGGTTAGTTAAACGATGTAGAGATGATTCGATAGGGTTTGCACCTGCAGAATTGTTAGAAACATTTTGTGAAAGATTAGCAAGATTAAATTCATGGAAAAATGAACAAGCTTTACTTAATCAAATTCGTTATGGACCAAATCATCAACAATTGAAAAATTATAAAAAGGGGAATAAATCGGTAAGTTTTAGTGAAGTTGTAATATACGCAGAAGAAGATGATAATAATGATGCTTTGAATGTCGTACAATCAAAGAATATATTAGAAGGTCTCACAGATGAGCTAGATGATCTAGATAGTATCACAAAACCCTTCAAATTTTCTACACTCCCAAAATTGTCATCACGACTATTATTATCAGAAAAACATATATTATCCTCATCTACAAGTATAGGGAATTGCACGACAGATAGTAGACCTGTACCGTCTCTGTCGATTGAAGGTTCGGGCGCTAGTGACAACTCTTTGCATCCTTATATTGCACATTTATATACGCCTGTTTTTACACAGGTTGACGACCTAATAGGTAAATTGAATACCTGGATAACTTAATTTTTTGCTCTTTCTTTAGATATTTTGCATTACATATATATATATATATTCATATAGTTACAAGGCTATTATCCAACTCAAAAACAGCATGGTGGTTCTTTATTCATATTTTTTTAATAATTTTATTTATTAAATTAAATGTAAGATATTATATATATGTATATATTTATTTATATTTGTGCAGAATGCATAGTAGTAAATTAAGAATTGTGATTTAAACACTATTTTTTCTGGATTGCTTGAAGAACCATTGCAATACTAAAATCTGTGCTGCACTCATACCCACCACTAAAAGAATACCATACATAGAGAACCAACCAATTCTACTTTCAGTGGATTTAACAGTTAAATGATTTCTACTGTTTCTAGCAAGGTAGTAATTCATGTTACTTTCTAACATATGTAATTGTCTCTCAATTTTGTCAATGGAATCATCTAAAGTAGTTTGGAGATCTTCAGCTTCGGTGTTTACTTCTCTCAAGTTTCTCAATTTCTTTCTTTCTTCACGATTCTTTGATCTTGCATCATTATTCTGCTTACAATCATATTTAATCTCAAAATCAACAACTTTATCACCGTGTTTACCACCTTCAAAACAGAATTTATATTCACCTTTGTCATCACCTAAGAAAGCCCATTCACCTTGACGTTCATTAGATCTTTCAATAATAGGTTGTTGATGATTAGCTGGACCAAATATCTTATAACTGATTTCATAATCATTCTTTGGAGCATCTTGAACAGAGAAATAGTATGTAATGTCACAATCGATATCAGAGGTCAAAGTATAGAAACATTCTTCTTGACCTTTCTTCAATTCAAAGGTTAATGGAGCACTAGCCACAGTCTGACCTAAGGAAAGTGCAGATAATGTCGTGAAAAGAATACTGCTCAATCTCATATTTTATCTTTTCCACAAGTTTTTATCTACAAATCTTGTTGATACAGGTTAATATAAGCTTCCAAATAACTTAGAACAAGACAGTTCAATTCAATACTACTAATGTTTAAAGTATTTACTTTACTGATCTTTTCAATATTAGATATTTGTTATTGTTTCTCGTGTAACCCTTTGTCAATTGGCAAACCTACCATCTCGTGTAATGGTGTCTATTGCCCCCCCCCCGCGTCTCTCTGTCTCTTGTCCAGGCTTTCGTTGAAAAAAAAATTTGGAAAATGTTACACGTAAAGCAAAAGAATTGAAAGGAACGGACAGTATTGACTATATTATCTATATATAGAGAGAGAGATAAGAATTGATCGTGTTGGTCTTAGAAATAAGATAGATTCGTCACTGGAGATGTAGTATGTTAGATCTGGCGTGTTTTCAGTAAAGCGATTGTTATAGCAATGCTCTTTATAAGTTGTGATGGCTTGTTATTCGAAGCTCATCTCAAACGCGTATTATTTAGTTTAATATTAGATTTAAATCTTCATTTTTAAATTAACCAACTGTATATACATATAAATATATATATGACTATGTGTAGGTAATTTGAAACGGATTCCATTCCAAAACTTTACTCCATAATTCTTGTATTTTTTTTATTATATTATTTTTTTCATTAGCCACTTCAAATCGTGTTTTTGTTTTGTTTTCGTTTTCAGTAACATTATTCGTTTACTCCATAAGTTACTTTAATGACCAGAAAAAGGTGTTTGGAACTGATAAAACAAAAACAAGAAACATAAGTTGCATATAGGTAATAAGATACCATATACAAGCTCAAAATAATTTCATTTTATGGAACCTAGAGTACAATAAACCAAGGATCGCATATATATAAATAGAATAATGAGTGCACTTGTAAATCCATCGATTCCAGCAGAAATCCAAGAAGAAATTGCACAGTTATATCATGATGTTCCAACATTAAAGTCTAGCTATGAGATTTTTGACAAGATTGGTGAAGGTACATTCTCAACGGTTTACAAAGCTAAAGATATCAGGGGTAAAGTTACTTCGAAATATAATACCCATTTTTGGCCTCAGGCTAATGGTAAAAAATATGTCGCATTGAAGAAGATTTATGTAACCTCATCGCCTCAACGTATTTACAATGAACTAAATTTATTATATATGTTGAATGATTCTAATCGGGTGGCACCATTATGTGACGCTTCCAGAATACGAGATCAAGTTATTGCTGTATTGCCTTACTATCCTCATGAAGAATTTAGAAATTTTTATAGAGATCTTCCTATCAAAGGTATTAAGATGTATATGTGGGAATTATTACAAGCTTTGAAGTTTGTTCATTCTCATGGTATCATCCATAGAGATATTAAACCTACAAATTTCTTATTTAATCCAGAACTGGGTAGAGGTGTCCTTGTAGATTTTGGTTTAGCTGAAACTCAAGTAGATTATCTTAACACTCATACTTTAGATCAGACATCATTAATGAAGGAAAATCTAACAGGTGTAGTAGATTCATCACAATCAATGAAAAATTTAAGAACTCAAGAAGATTTTTGTCCTTGTATACTAGATAATTTTACTGCATCTTATGTGGTTCAAAACAACGGTGGCATGTTATCAATTCAAGATGGGAAAGTTGTTCGTTCGAGTAATGTAAATGGTGTCGATCTAACGAAAGGTTACCCAAAGAATGAAACACGTAGAGTGAAAAGAGCTAATAGAGCTGGGACTCGTGGGTTCCGTGCTCCAGAAGTACTGATGAAATGTAGTTCTCAAACAACTAAGATTGATATATGGTCAGTTGGTGTGATCTTATTAAGTTTATTAGCTAGACGATTCCCTATGTTTCAAAGTTTAGACGATACAGACTCCTTGTTGGAATTATGTGCTGTATTTGGTTGGAAAAACATTCGTAGTTGTGCGGTATTGCATGGTCTGGGCTTTGAAATTAGCGGATTACATTATCTCAGAGAAGATGCTTATCCTCATGGTTTAAAAGGGTACGTATATGAGTTATTAAACAAAGAATGTGAAGTAGGTACATTTCCAGAGTATAGTGTAGCATTTGAGACACATAGTTATCTACGTCAAGAGCTACACGAAAGAGATTCCATTGAACCACAAATGTCAGATGGTAAAGCTCGAAGTTTAAAAGAGGGTACTACATTAGATATATACGATGTCAAAAGATACCATGACGAGTTATGGACCGATCATTTTTGGTGTTTCCAAGTTTTGGAACAATGTTTCGAGATGGATCCACGTAAACGGTCCTCAGCCGCAGAATTATTACAAAGTGCATTTTTTAACGAGATGTCAGAGTCGGATGTCAATACCGAAATTGAAAGTACTGATGACGATGACGTTATCAGTTCTAGTGAAGAAGAACTTGTTGATAATGACGTGATACTCATTCCTGATGAATAAATTACACATTAAAAATGATAACAGATATATATATATTAATATTTTTCTTTATTTCTTGCATACAAAACGGAACAAATAAAAATGATTTATTACTAATAAACAGGTGTGATATATAAGGTAAATATCGAAGCATTCAAAAAAAAATAAAAAAATAAAAGCAAATCAGTCATAAATAGATTAACAATTTTCTTTAAAAGATGAATGGAATAATGAAGGCTCTCTTAGTGCCGTATCTTCTGTTCTTTTTCATAGCCCATAGGTACATTTGAGTAGCTGATACAGTTACAAATAAAACAGCGAACAAATTTAATTTAAAGGCTAGAGCAAACCAGATCCAACTCCAGACTTCAAAAGTATAATTTGGAGCAACGAAGATCTTGAAAATACCAGAAGAAATTGGTACACGTTTAGTGTTGTTACCTAACTTTCTTTGTTGATCACCAAATATTCTTAATCTAATATGGATGTAAGCATTCCATGCTTCACTGACAACAAATAGACTTACTAGAGTGTTTAAATTGTTCAAACCAACATAATTCAAAGCTTTTTCATAACAACAGTTTGGAACAACGAAACCATAACCTAGATAACCTAATGAGATTATCCCATTTAGAATCCAGTAATGGAATGAATTCTTAAAGACGTTGAATAAAGGCATAGTAGCCAAAGTAAACTTATGAACAAATAGAGTTTCAATTTCACGCTTCAAATAATGGCCCATCACCATAAAGAATGCAATTTTATTTAAAGCAGGGTCAACATTGCTTACTTTACTAGTACCATATTTACTCATAAATTTAGGGTTTAACGATAGGTAATATACAAGTGCATGAACTAGTAATGGACCGAAATACTCAATGACGAAGACTAAACGCCATGAAATTTGAGGACCTAGGTCTTTAACAAATAATTCGATATCATCGTTGTTACCATCTTTGAAAAATGATTCTTCAATAATGGGAACTTGTTTGGATTCTTTCAAATATGTAACTCTCAATCTATACTTACTGATACCTCTGTTGTTCTTGGAAATTGCTCCCAAAACAGTCTCTAATGTAGAGTTGTTGTCGATGGTGACTTCGGTATCCTTCAAAGATTTGGAACGTGATTTTACTGCGACCATTGTTTAATACAAAACAGTTATTTCTGTATCTATCAAAATATCCTCTCACGAATTAATTCAAAAGACAAAACAATTTGCGATTAAATAATAATGTTCAGCAAAAGAGAAAATTGATAAGTTTTATTTACCTCCAATATCTTTATTTCTCTATCTCTATCTATCTCACTCTCGGTATATTGTTTGAAGGTCTGTCTCAGGGTATTGTTCCCGTTCTGTTTAGGTTCATTGAATCACCTCAATTTTGTCTCATAATCAATATATTTCCCTCATCTTATATCGTGAATAGTGATAAGTATAATATATCACGTGCGTTTTACGTACAACATGATCTCATCGAGGAAATTTTTAAGTGAAAAATTTTTCTTCTGAAATTTTTTTTTTTTAATTTTTTTTGTTCTTCGCTTTCAATCAAAAAAGAAGAGATGAGCAGCGCAAGGAGCAAAAGAAATAGAGGGAGAAGAAAAAAATTTTCAGTGGTCATCGAGCTTGTTCATTTCTTATTTAACTAACTTCTTCTTACTTAAACTAATTTATTAACTTATTTCATATATATAAAAGAGTAATTCTTATATTAGATTTTCACATCTTTTAATATTCGTAATAGATAAAAACTCCAAGTATTCTGATTTTGCTGATATTATTACTACCTTTCATAAAGTAATAGTTTTTCGTATTCACTAGAATATCTCATACATATATTAGGAAGAAGTCCATAACACAGATCTAATAAATAATAATAATGTCTTTCAGACCAGGTAGTAGAGGTGGTTCCAGAGGTGGCTTCGGTGGCCGTGGTGGCTCTAGAGGTGGCTTCGGTGGCCGTGGTGGTTCCAGAGGTGGCTTCGGTGGCCGTGGTGGTTCCAGAGGTGGCTTCGGTGGCCGTGGTGGTGCCAGAGGTGGTGCTAGAGGTGGCCGTGGTGGTCCTCGTGGTGGTGCCAGAGGTGGTGCTAGAGGTGGTGCCAGAGGTGGTGCTAGAGGTGGTGCCAAGGTTGTCATTGAACCACATAAGCACGCTGGTGTCTTCATTGCTAGAGGTAAAGAAGATTTATTGGTTACCAAGAACATGGCTCCAGGTGAATCTGTTTACGGTGAAAAGAGAATCTCTGTTGAAGAACCATCTAAAGAAGATGGTGTTCCACCAACTAAGATTGAATACCGTGTTTGGAATCCTTTCAGATCTAAGTTGGCTGCCGGTATCATGGGTGGTCTAGATGAATTATTCATTGCTCCAGGTAAGAAGGTTCTATATCTAGGTGCTGCTTCCGGTACTTCTGTTTCTCACGTCTCCGATGTTGTTGGTCCAGAAGGTGTTGTCTACGCTGTTGAGTTCTCTCACAGACCAGGTAGAGAATTGATCTCTATGGCTAAGAAGAGACCAAATGTCATTCCAATTATTGAGGATGCTAGACACCCACAAAAATACAGAATGTTGGTCGGTATGGTCGACTGTGTCTTTGCGGATGTTGCTCAACCGGATCAAGCCCGTATCATTGCATTAAACTCCCACATGTTCCTAAAGGATCAAGGTGGTGTCGTCATCTCCATCAAGGCTAACTGTATTGACTCTACTGTTGATGCTGAAACTGTTTTCGCTAGAGAAGTCCAAAAATTGCGTGAAGAAAGAATTAAGCCTCTAGAACAATTGACTTTGGAACCTTATGAAAGAGACCATTGTATTGTTGTTGGTAGATACATGAGAAGTGGTTTGAATAAATAGAGGGAGAAGATATGAAACAATTACGAAAAAAGATTCAAACAAGATTTCAATTTCATTTTAATTTCATTTCATCTAATTTAATTTTTTTTTTCTTCAATACAAGAAAAGAAAGAAAGAATCATTATCCTTCTCTGTTACTTATTTTATTACTAAACATCCTCTTCTCTTTTTTATTATTTTTCTCTTTCTTTTTGACGAAATATATTTACTTTAAAAAGAAAGAAGGTTGCATCAATCACTATTCCCAATGGAGTGCATTAGCTAACGTTACTTAGAACTATCAAAAAGAAGAAGAAAAAAAGGAAATATCTTCCTTTGTTATAACGATAGTCCTATAGGTTGTCTGATGTTCATCTCTCATATATAATATTACTACTCTATAACGTGTATGTGTCTTATGTAGCCCTACTTCTGTACAATAGAAACCCTAAGTCGTATCACGTGATGTTTTCTTTCATGCTTCCTCTTCTACGAGGTTTTCTCTGTCTCCAACTCTAACTCTATTACCTTCTCCAATTATGTTAACGGGAAATTCTCACTTCGCCATTTTGTCGCATCGCCGAATCTAAATGACTATTTCACATCATACACATGGTTATAAATTAAGGTATATAAGAAAGAACTCCTTCCTCCTCTATCTCTGGTTTCTACAAGAAGTTATTGAGAAAGGAGATAACGCTAATTGTTCATTAGAAAAAGGTTTTCTCCAATTTATTTTTTGGGCTTTTACTATTTTTATCATAATATAAAAGTCGTAAGTATACTTATTTCATATTCATTTAGTTTCTCGATTGTTATATCAATTTAGCTTTTGGTTTCCTTTAGTACAAACTCTTTTCTTTTTTAACAGAATCTAAAATTTAATTTAATATGTTTGGAGTTAAGAACAGTTTATCTAACCTTGCAAGGATTAAAGGTGTATCTACTGGTACAGCTTCTCTATCTAATATAGTTCTCAAGAGAAATATGGCAAGTTTACCTGGTTTATTTAAGTCTTTAGTATATTCGACCCATAATATCGATGATTGTGCATCTGTTTTAAGTTTGCAGAACTATAAACCTATTCAAGAGATTGAGAACTCTATAGTGTTAAGAATGTTAGCATTCCCAATAAATCCATCAGATGTAAATCAATTACAAGGTGTATATCCATCTTTACCAAATAAATCATTAAATTATCAAACTTTAGAACCTGCAGCCATTGCTGGTAATGAAGGTGTATATGAAGTTATTCATGTACCAAATCGATTTCAAAATTTGAAAAAAGGTGATTGGGTTATCCCAACTATGGCAAATACAGGTACATGGACTAATTTTCAAGTTTTCAATGATGAATCACAATTGATTAAAGTTAATGGATTGGATTTATTTACTGCTGCTACAATTGGTGTAAATGGTGTTACTGCATATCAATTAGTAAATGATTTTGTAGATTGGAAAAGAAATGAAAATAATTGGATAGTACAGAATGCCGGGAATTCTACGGTTTCAAAGATGGTATCTCAGATTGCTAAAGTTAATGATGTTAAGACATTAAATATTGTTAGAGATCGTAAGTCCTCTGAACAATTTAATGAGTTAGCTTCAATGTTAGAGAATACGTTTGGTGCTACAAAAGTTATTTCAGAATCTCAAAATAATGATAAGAATTTTAATAAACAAGAATTACCAAAAATTTTAGGTAAAGATGCACGTATTAGACTTGCCTTAAATTCTGTAGGTGGTAAATCTAGTTCTTCTATTGCTAGAAAATTAGAAAAGGATGGTTTAATGTTAACTTATGGTGGTATGTCAAAACAACCTGTGACTCTCCCTACATCATTATTGATATTTAAGAATATTACTTCTGCAGGGTATTGGGTTACAGAATTGAATAAGAAAAACCCTCAGAGGAAAGTAGATACTGTACATGATTTAATTAATCTTTATGAAGCTGGTGACTTTGTATCTCCAAAGGAAGATATCGAGACATTGTCCTGGGATATCGAGAAGTTTAGTGATGACGATGTATTAAAGTTGGTACAAGGAGGTATCAATTCTACTAATGGAAAAAAGAAAGTAGTAGTATTAAAATGGGATTAGTATGTATGTATGTATGTATGTATGTATATATATATGTATTTCTTAAAAAAAAGCAAATATTCACTGAATGGAAAATGCTAATAATTTTATCGTAAGATGTACGTATTTATATATATATGTATTAATAATAACTCACAGGATATCACTTAAGTGAGATAGATAAATATATACAACTTGATGCAAGTATCATGTATCCAATAACTTCCCATTGAATAATGGTAGTTTGTCCAGATTCCGTAATCCAATCAGCTAAACCCATAAATACAATTGCACCCAAATTACAAGTAGTAATAAATTCAGGTGAATATTCATTTGTTAAGATAATAATTGAAAATAAATTTGGTAAAGTACCAAATAAGATAGAACCCATTATTGTTACCCAAAAGAATTTATCCATATATAAATATGAAATAATTTGGAATGAATTAGCCAAATTTGGAATGAATGGTAAAAGCATAAAGATACAAAGAGTGCCAATTAAGGATACATGAGTACTTTGTCTAAATAAATATTTCTCCACATGAGGAATATTTGTTATGGTATGCATACATGACATACCAAACCAACGATGCCATAGTACAGCAAAAGGACCAAATGATAGAGATCCAAGACCACATATTAAACCTGCTTTCAATCTATCAAATAGGAAAGGATCAGCAACTTCACCTGTATGTTTATTGATGGTAAGTTTCCCTGATAATAAATCGCATGTAGCTTTAGTATAAGAGACAATTAATATACCAACCAATGCACTCATCATGACTAAAAAATTCTTAAATAGACTCTTTTTACGAGAAATATTACAAACTCCCATCAATAAAGAGACAATTTCAAAAACAGCTGTATTTTGAATTAAAGATACATCAAACGCTGGAGATAAAGATAATGCATAATTATAAGTGAAAATAGGCACTATGAGACAAAATGCTAATACTGTAAGTTTTCCTAAATATGACACCGTATTATGATCATTTCTTGGTGCCATATTATGTGCAATAACTACATTTCTTGGAGGAGGTACAGAATTATCATTTAAAAGATCCATCTCAATAGAAGAATCCTCACGTCTACCTTCTTCTATATCCATACCGGTACCATTACTACTATTACGATTATTACAATTATTATTACTATTATTGTTATGACTGTTAACACTATTATCTAAAACAGTTTCAATTTCAATTTCATCATTAGTTGTAGAAGTAGAAATATCTGTAGCCATTCGTATAGCTGATATTCTATCACAAATAAATTGAGATAATGGTAATACGAATAATAATGAGACACAATAAATAAATGTCAAATATATTGTAAGTATATAACTTGTTTCTTCACGAGATGGAGGATTTTTTGAATTTTGATAGCCCATCTTAGCTAAACTTCGTACTAATAATTTAGATTGTATAATTGAAAGACATTTAGTCTGTACTACGTATCCGAGCACAGCTCCGAACCATGAGTATCTCACCGACATATTCCTAGGTGTTCGCTAAATGTGCGTCTAATAATTTATTAATTGCGGTTGTTACTGACGTTTTTATTGATGATAGTGTCAGTATTCTATATAACTAATCATTTTATTCTTTATTGTTAAATTAATCTATTGTTGTTATTTGTTGAATATGTTATTCGTAATTAAGAATTTAATGATTACTACATAGACAGATCTCGAGGAGACACCGCGTCGCTCTAGTACTCCCGGAGAGACTGAGAAACACAAATAAAACTTTCAGTTTCTCTTTCTCTTTGTGAGTGAACAGGGAAATATTTCAAAAATAATTTGAAAAAATGTCGTCATTTTCTCACAGTATTCAATCTTTTTTTCTATGCTGTTCTGTTCTGTTTTGCTCGTTGACCACAGAGAGACGAGATGATGAAGTTTCTCTCTCTGTTGCTGGGTTGAATTTAAGTAATGGTTCAAGTAAGAATAGAGGGAGGAGAAAGGCTCAAAGCACAAATAAGTAATACAAGTTGTGACGATGAGGCTTCACATCTGTCTAAAACGTTGTTTGTGTGAAGTAGTAATGACACTGTGAGGAGGTGTAACTTAGTAAATGTTTTCCTTGTAAGATATTACTACGATACTCCATTTCTATTGAAAGGAAAAGGGAGAGAACTACATAATTCCCTTTCTTGTAGATTAGGATACGTTATTGTTATACTCAGCTGACAAACTAGACAGTGAGTCCGCCTTGAGTAGTTATAGAGCCAAGAATGATATTCCTGTTACCACCTGAAATCACGTGGACCCCAATACAGACATCATTTTACACGACATATTTTAGTTCATAGTAGAAGAAAAAGAAAAAATTTTCAGTGAAAAAAAAAAATTTTTTGAAAAATGTTCTGAGTCTTTCGGGCAAAGACTAAGAAGACAGCTGGGAAGGCATGAAATTGTTCAGGCTCAGTGAAAAAATTTTTGTGTAGACGATGACTTGGGTAATGGGACTTTTTACAATTGGGTCTTGAATTTTGTTTTGGGCTTTGGGCATTTAGTTGTTGTTGCGTAATGGTTGTAGGGTTGCAAATTCTAAGTTAAACTAACAGACAGTGTTTTGATAATATTGGAAAAAAATTACATGTATGTAATTGCTTTTGTTAACTGTATAACTTGGGTAGTTCTTGTAAAGCTTCATTATATATATTTATATTTTTATTTTTTACTAGTTTCTTTTGGATTGATTGATAAATATTACTTAGATATATATACCTAACAATCTATACATATAGAAGTATTTATTAAATTCAGAAAAAATGCCACCAAAGAAAGTCGTTGAAGAAAAGAAGGTCTTATTAGGTCGTCCAGGTAATAACCTAAAGGCTGGTATTGTTGGTCTAGCTAACGTTGGTAAATCTACTTTTTTCCAAGCTATTACTAGATCTCCTCTAGGTAACCCAGCTAACTATCCTTTTGCTACCATTGATCCAGAAGAAGCTCGTGTTATTGTTCCATCTGAAAGATTTAATGAATTATGTAGAGATTATAAATCTGCCTCTGAAGTTCCAGCTCATTTGACCGTTTATGATATTGCCGGTCTAACTAAAGGTGCTTCCGCTGGTGAAGGTTTAGGTAATGCTTTCTTGTCTCATATTAGAGCTGTTGATTCCATTTATCAAGTTGTTCGTTGTTTCGATGATGCTGAAATTATTCATATTGAAGGTGATGTCGATCCAGTACGTGATTTAGAAATTATTAGTAACGAATTAGGTCTAAAAGATATTGAATTCTGTGAAAAAGCTTATGAAGCTGCTGATAAGATTGCTAAGAGAGGTGGTCAATCTCTTGAAGTTAAGCAAAAGAAAGAAGAATGTGCTTTAATTGAAAGAATCATTGCTTTATTGAAGGATGGTCAAAGAGTTGCTAACCAAACTTGGACTTCTAAAGAAGTTGAAACTATTAACACCATGCAATTGTTAACCGCTAAACCATGTATTTATTTGATCAACTTATCTGAAAGAGATTACATGAGAAAGAAGAACAAGCATTTGTTGAGAATTAAGGAATGGGTTGACACTCACTCTCCAGGTGATATGATTATTCCATTCTCTGTCTGTTTGGAAGAAAGATTATCTCATATGCCTGAAGAAGAAGCTGAAGCTGAATTGAAAGAACTTGGTACAGTTTCTGCTTTACCAAAGATTATTACCACTATGAGACAAAAATTAGATTTGATTTCATTTTTCACTTGTGGTCCAGATGAAGTTCGTGAATGGACTATTAGAAGAGGTACCAAGGCTCCACAAGCTGCTGGTGTTATTCACAACGATTTAATGAACACATTCATCTTAGCTCAAGTTATGAAATACGACGATGTTGTTCAATACAAGGATGATGCTGCTATTAAGGCCGCTGGTAAAGTTCTACAAAAGGGTAAGGACTACGTTGTTGAAGACGGTGATGTTATCTACTTCAGAGCCGGTGCTGGTAAGAACTAGATTTTGAAAAAGATTTAACAATTTTCTTTTTTCATGTAGTTATCTAATTTGTATAGCAGTTATTTTGTATTTTCCATATATTTTTAATTTTAAAGAAATATTTTAACAAGAATCAAAAAAAAAAAAGCACATCAAAGATTTATTCATATATTTATTTATTTACAGATTCATTTATATTAACAGTAATACGTGTCTATATGTCTTTTATATCATTTCTTTTTGTCTTCATTTTAATAAAAATGAATACCATCTGTTCATTCTCTTTTCACGCTCTGCTTGTGGTAAATATGCATTAATTTGAGCTTGAATCTTGTCAAAACCTTCTTTCTCATCATAAAGATCACCTAATGCGTCAATGAATTTTCCTTCGGGATCTAATAAATAAAAGAAAGTTGAATGGTCAACAATATAATCACTCTTTGGATTGGCATCCTGAGGCGTAGAAAAGAACACCTTGTAAGTCTTACACATTTCTTTAATTTGATCATATGTACCAGTTAGACCTACAATACTTTGATGAAAGTCCTTTAAATAATCTTTTAAGACAGTTGGAGTGTCTCTAATTGGATCACATGTGATAAATAATGGTTGTACTTTTCTCTTCTGAGTCTTCTCTAATTTTTTTAGCCATACATTTAACTTATCTAATTCTGCAGGACATACATCAGGACAGTGAGTAAATCCAAAATATAAAATAGAGAAATGACCTAAAAGATCTTTTTCTGTAAATTTATTTCCATTCATGTCCATCAATTCAAATGGTCCACCAACTACTGGTCTGTTTGCTTCAGCTTCTTTTTCAATCTCTAATCTCTCTTTCTCCTTCCTAATAAAATAATAACTTGTAGCTGCAATCACACCTATCACTGTAGCACCTTTCCAAGTACTAAAATGAAATAAATTATCAGTAGTCTCATCATGTTTAAATTGCTCGCTAACTTTAGCTTCCGTCCCTTTAGAAATATCCCTGTTGATTTTTATATTGCTTAAAGAAATGTTACCAATATCTTTAAGAATATCGTCTTCAATGGTGGGCTTCTTACTATTGAGCATATTCCTTGAAAATGAAAAGAGAGCCTTTTGTTCAAATCTAAGTGTTGTCTTAGCTAAAGATCTTGTCACAAAGGACTTCAACAATAACGAGGACATTTATCAAGTTATAATAAAATATTTGATATTATTTGTAAGCAGACCGTTCAATGTATTTGACCAAAACTACCAATATACACTTTTTTAAAAGATTTTATTACTTTATTACTATTTTATCATTCAAATGAATTAGTTTCTTATATGTTAAGGGGAGACATGAATTATATAAGTTTGACCAATTGCGGAATAAATATTTAGGGTTTTATTTTCCTACTGCGCGTCAACCCTAAACTCTTTTATCTTCAATTCATTGCAACAGTACAGACCTTCTAAGTACAAAAACAGATCTTAAGAAGTTGTTATATTGTTTCTGATAAGAGCATTGTGTTTAAGATTGTTATAACGTATAGTAATACTTTGACTTAATCATTTTTTGCCGTTAAATTCCTCGAAGAAAGTATTTTATTTTCAACTATTACCATATATGGACGAAAAACCTAAATTTTTTCTGTACACAAATGAAGAACTAATTAAACATTTGTATATCCATTAATAATTTAAACTGTTTGGCTTTTTATCAGATAAGACATTCCTTTATAGGTATGGTCTTGACAATTTTTATCAAATTGTCACGTGCTCAGAAAGTCCTTAAATGCGGGTAATACTCTCATAATGTACATTAATTTTTGAAGCTCATCGCGATTGTTTACATGTTTCCGGATTGGGTAATAATATTGAAATATTGTTTGAAAGCAATTTTAAGTCCCAAAGAGGTTATACTTTGAAACTTGTTTTAGGCTCGGCATGAAAGTTTTACTGGAGGGGGTTGGCAATTCCAGGCTATTTACCGTTCTTTGCTTTAACGGGTCAGGAATTGTTTTATTTATAAATGTGCACTTAAGACTTCTCTTATTTATTTATTTTTGTATATATGTAGGTTTTAAATACAGTTGATTTTTTTGAATAAAACCGATCTTCTTTCAATAAGAACTTTACCTAAAGGTTGTTAAAAGGTAATATTGCTTACAATCAGCAAAAATTATACAATTGATTAAGAACAAGTTACATTATTTGAACCTCCTAAATATTTGGAAGTTATCCTTTTCTAGATAGTACTACCCAAAGAGACATAATATTGTAACAATAATTGGTCATGACTAGAAATCCATTTATGGTTGAATCTTCTAATGGATCCCCAACTAGATCTCCACAGAGACCTGCCCTAACAAGATTTCGCACAAATAATAGTAGTTCATATGATGGGAGTATGGCCAGTCCCAGCAGAGATACCTACAATAATCTGTATGATGAATACGACGATGATGATGACTACTCCCATTCTAAACAATTTCAAGGTTTACCACCGGCCATGCCACAATCACCATCAAGAGCTGCAATGAGATACTCCCCCGACCGTCGTCATAGAACCCAGTTTTATCGTGATAGTAACCACGCTACCCCAGTTAGCAATAGTAGATATGCAACCAACCTAAATGAATCACCTAGAAGAGGTAATGATGTGGTATTGCAGTTTAGTGATAGTCCTATTAAACAATCTCCAGCACAAGAACATTACACAGATAACCTTAAAAAATCACCAAGAAAGATCGAAGGACAATTCCCAAATATTAATCATATCTACCCTGATGATGAAGATGATTTGTCAGTAAATAACATGGCTCGCAATTATGACGTTGACACAGGTAGCGACTACCATTCTTCGATGAATTCAATGAATTACCAGAATCAAACCAACAGAAATTACTCAAGGTCATCCAAAAATACAGTTTCGACCTCAAGTACCGAAGTCAGATCATCATTCGATTCAGAAGAGAAATTCCGTAAATCTTTTGACGATAACTCTACCGTTTTTTCAACGGATACATTCACAGAGACTAAATTTGAATTAAATCATCCTGTTCGTCGTGATTATGTCAGACGTGCTAATTCGGAGAGTAAAAGAAGACCAACTACTAATGAAGTCTTAAAGAAAGCAATTTTAAAATTAGATAATCCAATCCCTAGAGGGTTACTAAACACGTTACCAAGAAGAGATAAATTAGAATTTACTGAAATGAGATATACTGCATGTACAGTTGATCCTGATGAATTCCAAAATGAAGGTTACTCTTTGAGATTTGCTGAAATGAATCGTGAATGTCAAATTGTTGTTTGTGTAACAATGTACAACGAAGACAAATATGCATTGGCAAGAACATTACATTCGATTATGAAAAATGTGTCACATTTGTGTCGTCGTAAGAGGTCCCAGGTGTGGGGTCCCGACGGATGGAAGAAAGTTTCAGTTATCTTAATTAGTGACGGTAGAAGTAAAGTTAATCAAGGTGCTTTGGATTACTTGGCTGCTCTAGGTGTCTACCAAGAAGATATGGCAAAGGCATCAGTTAATGGTGACCAAGTTAAAGCCCATATTTTTGAACTTACTACCCAGATTTCAATTAACGATGAATTAGACTATGTTTCCAAAGATATCGTTCCTGTTCAATTAGTCTTTTGTTTAAAAGAAGAAAATAAGAAAAAAATTAATTCTCATCGTTGGTTATTAAATGCTTTCTGTCCTGTGTTACAACCAACAGTTGTAACACTGGTTGATGTTGGTACTCAACTTAACCACACTGCCGTTTATCACTTATGGAAAGCCTTTGACAATGATTCAAATGTTGCAGGTGCAGCTGGTCAGATTAAAACCATTAAAGGTAAATATGGTCTAAAACTATTTAATCCTCTGGTAGCATCTCAAAATTTCGAATATAAGATATCCAATATTTTGGATAAACCTCTGGAAAGTTTGTTCGGTTATATATCGGTCTTACCAGGTGCTCTATCAGCGTATAGATATAGAGCTCTTCAAAATCATGCAGATGGTACAGGTCCTTTACACTCATATTTCTTAGGTGAAACTCAAGAAGGTAGGGATCATGATGTGTTTACAGCAAACATGTACCTTGCAGAAGACAGAATTTTATGTTGGGAGTTGGTTGCTAAAAGAGATGCCAAATGGGTATTGAAATACGTTAAAGAAGCTACTGGTGCCACAGATGTTCCTGAAGAGATTCCTGAATTTATTTCACAAAGAAGACGTTGGTTAAATGGTGCTATGTTTGCTGCTCTATATGCACAACTACATTTTTTCCAAATTTGGAAAACAAAACATTCCATTACAAGGCTATTCTTTTTACAAATTGAATTTGCTTACCAACTTATTCAAATGTTATTTTCCTGGTTCTCAATAGCTAACTTTGTTTTAACTTTCTACTATCTAGCTGGTTCCCTAAATGAAGTACTAAAGCACGGTGAGGCCCTATTTATATTCTTAAAATATCTGATATTCTGTGATCTAGCTTGTTTATTCATTATTTCTATGGGTAATAGACCACAAGGTGGTAAACATCTATACATTACATCCATGGTTATTCTTACTATATGTGCGTTATACTCATTAATTTGTGGTTTTACATTTGCCATCAGGTCATTGGTCTTAAAGGAGGAATCTCACTCTGCATTTGTTAATATTGTCGTCTCCATGCTTTCCACGTACGGTTGTTACATATTTTCTTCTTTCATGTATTTGGATCCATGGCACATATTTACATCTTCTCTCCAATATTTTATTACTCTGCCAGCATTTACCTGTACTCTCCAAATTTATGCTTTTTGTAACACTCATGATGTCTCCTGGGGTACAAAGGGTTCAACTGGAGGTTCCAAACAACTATCTAAGGCTATTGTCTTGCAAGGTCCCGATGGTAAGCAAATTGTGGAAACAGATTGGCCACAGGAAGTTGATAAGAAATACCTGGAAATTAAAAGTCGTTTAAAGGAACCCGAGGTTGAAATTGTTACAGTTGATGAAGGTGAAAAACGTAACGATTATTACAGAGATATCAGAACAAGAATTGTTATGTTCTGGATGCTTTCCAATTTAATTTTGATCATGTCTATAATTGAGATTTTTGACCCACAAGAAACCAATAATGGATACTTGATCTTCATTTTGTGGTCTGTTGCTGCACTTTCCATCTTCAGAGTTGTTGGATCAATGGGTTTCTTGTTTATGAAATATCTACGTATGATTGTTAGTTATACTCATAAATCTGAAGAAACAGGGTCATGGGGTATTCAAAATTTAAATCCATTCCACAAAGAAAAGTGATTCCTACTACCTAGCGATGCACCTTATTTAATAACAGTGCATCATTAATAATTTTTTCTGTACATTATCATACTTATATACTTCAATATACGATACCTTATAAAAGATTCTGACTAATACTGTTTGAAACAAATTTAAGAAAGCAGAATATTACACCATTATTAATGATTTTATAGTGGTATTTTTACTGTAGTTTTAGGACTATTAAATAGAGTTTAACATAATGAATGTAGTCCGCTACTATTGATTATCACTATCGTTTTTTTGTTTACAACCTCGGACTGAATTTAATGTTTTGTAGAAATTCAGACAACAAACAACCGCGAAAAATTATATAGCTTTATTAAGATTTGAAACTTTTTTTATAGAATTACATACAATCTAGAAGCCAGATCAGCAAAGACAACTACTACAATGTCCAATTTGCAATATATAAAAGGTAATATTCTAAAACTAAAAGATTATCCCCATATATTAATCCATTCTTGTAACTGTAATGGATCATGGGGTGGTGGAATAGCTTACCAAATGTCAATGCGGTATCCACACAGTGAAAGAGATTATATACAAATTTGTGAAGAAAATGAATCGGATCTATTAGGTAAATGTGCATTAATCCCAAGTTATTCTGAAGATAATTTGATAATTGCTTGCCTTTTCACATCAAGTTTAGGAGGTTCAGGGCATGGCTCTAAGGAAAGCATATTAAAATACACAAAGGAGGCTCTGGAAGATATGTACAACCAAATTAATGTCCCAGACGCAGCTACCAAATACGGAGCCATCGAAAAATTGACCAGTTATAAACTGGAAATGCCAATGATAAATAGTGGTATTTTTGGAGTTCCATGGGAATTAACTGAACAAGAACTTTTAAGTTTCGATGGGAAAATGAAGTTTACTGTTTACCAGCTATAACTCGTCTTGTTTAAGCAACATATTGAGTATGGTTTAATATTATAAATAATAAATTATTTAATGCTCTACTGATTTATTTACATTTTTGTTTTATATCATCTAAATACTATGCATGTTCTAAAATGTCGGAATATTTTAAATATATTTGGATGGGTCAGCATCGATACCACCAGTTTCTGTCATTATTCGTTCTTCACGATCGAATTCTCTCCATGTCCGCATTTTTATATGAGAATGGTCAAATTCACCTTCTTCAGTCTCCTTAACGTTATTACCACCAGCGATCGTTCTTGTATCACCCCACGAGAAATCATCGAATTTCCAATAAGCGTAGGATGGCAAAACCAAATTCCAAATAGGTAATGCACATATATAAATAGCCAGCCACATTAAGTAAGACCATCTAGTAGCGGTCACGACCACAAGCACACCAGGTAAACCAAGAACCAGACCCAACAGGATCAATGTAAGAATAGGCGTAGGATGTGACACTATAGCGAAAATGATAACATACACAGAAAAACAAATTGCCAATGGTAGAACAAGGGTACCTATCAATTCAATAAAAATGACAAATTGCATAGAAAAACAAAATGTACCACAAAGGTCCCTAATTAATACAAGTTCGAATAAGTTATGAACCGTAGAATTAATCCATCTACGACGTTGTGATAATAGAACCTTAAATTCATCTGGAACAATGGTCTTACATGCGGCCTTAGAAACGAAGATTTGTTTTCTTTTAGGGAAGGTCCTCAACATTAAGGAAGAAAGATATCTATCTTCACCTAATAGCAACAAATTCTTTTTATGTAAAGTGTTTGTAACATTGTCGGAATATCTTTCAACAATATCAGGATTTGCCAAAATTGGCACCCAATAACCATTCGCACCTTTGGGTGACTTAATTCTATAAATAGAGAAACAACCAGGCAGACATGTAACCGAACCAAACACAGATTCGAAAGCTTTAGACTGATGGTGTGAGATATAATATTCGAAAACTTGAATTGCCGTAACCCAAGTATCTGCCTTATTTGCGATTTTGGTTTCTCCACATAAACCCATAATTGTAGGATCCTTTACCATCTCTGCAACCATATGAGTCAAGGAATCCGGAAATACTTTCGTATCTGCATCAACCATCAAGACAGTCTCGTAAAAGTCTGCCATTAACCCTGTTAATTGCCAAATATTTTTCAAAAGTTGAAATTCCAATTCAGACATTCTCTCATCAAAAGTAATCCTTTGTAAGAAAGACATCAAAATGACTTGAGAATCACGTTTACCTCTATTACCTGGCTTTGCAGAACCTTGTTCTTCTGGTGTACCACATTTCACAATAGTAATAACTGGAACTCTTTGTTGTTTTTCTATAGGAACAGTTTCATCGTCATATTTGTAGAACCCAGCATAAATTTTGGCCATATTATGTCTCTTGGCACCAGATGCTACTGCAACATAAGAATTTGCTTGAACCTCTTCAGGTGGGACAACAAAATCGTCCATCATATCTAGAGCGATTTCTGGAGTCGTTTTATCATTACCTGACCCTTTGATCAACCCGTCACAAACAATCATGATTAGCTTGTGAGAATTTGGATAGTCCGTCGTAGATATAGAATCTAATGTAGTTCTTAAACCACCTTCATCCTCAGAATAACAGGTAACAAAACACAGAGTGTGGATCAAGGGGTAATCATATGGCATATAGTCTATAGGTGGTTGTTGCACTATATCAGGATGAATGATAGTAGGATCTAAAGAGGAGACTGCGGACAACTTTCCTGGTGCCGGAGAAATTGTTGTCGAGTTCCAAAGGAGTGATGATGAAGTTAAAGTGTCAGACCTATGGCCAGAATTTTGCCTTTGTTCGTTTCTATCATTTTCACCATTGAATTTCCAGGCATTCTGAGAAGTCATAGTTGTATATCCATTAATGGTTCCGGATTCAGGAATATTGTTGTTACTTACAGAACTTTCTAGATCTATGACTGAATCGTTAAGCTGTAACATTCTTGAAGTTTTTTTTTTTAAAGTCAACAGACCTGATTCTTTTTTTACTGGTCTCATGGACGGATCCACTTGTTTGATAGGACCTTGGGTATTTATATTATCAGACCAGTCCTCAATAGTGTTAATATACCTATCCATCGTCTTATTATCAACTTCGAACGCACCCTGTTTCTTAGATATGAACCAACGGAAATAACTTGCAACTAAAAATTTTGCGACAATAATGGAAAAAATGAAAATTAATGAGACATACAAAACAACATCTGAAGCAAGACACCCTACCGTCATCGAATCGATCTCCCCTACTTTAATAATTTCATTCAGACATCTCGCGATCTTTCTATCATGACCTGTAGAAAGGACCAAAGATAAATCATAACCTTGAAGGTCAGAATTTTTTAAATCGTCGAATTCGGTTGGGTAATCTAGATCATCAGATTCTAACCAATTTAATAAATTCAGATCGAGAACATCTCCATTATACACTACTAAATTTCTGGATGAATTTTTAATGTCATCCCATGTAAAATATGCTGATGCATAACTCTTCAGGCTATAGTAAGCTTTTCTTTCATCATCAGATGTGTGGCAACCCCAACCATCATAGTGTTCAGACCTCGTAAAATTTGGTTTGGAAGAACCATCTATATTTTTCATTTTACAAGGAAAATACCATGCTAGTTCCTTGTCGCTATTGTGTGGAATAGAACAGTTGTCTCTTGGGACGATTACATTTTTACAGTTCCCATTGACATTTTGAAACAAAAATGTGGCATCTTTCCCAGCATCTTGCCACGGGCCAACGACGTATTTCCCTTCAACTTGTAAGTCACTACCATCGGTTGAAGTTCCATTATATATATAGGCTTTACCATTAATGGTCACAAATCCTGTATCAATGTCGTTATTCTTCAATCTTATACCAGAATTTGAACAAACTGTTCTCGTAAAACCAAATGTAAGATATGCGACAATTGCACCTATATAACATATAATAGATAATAATGCGATTTTATCTCTCCATGCCATTTGTCTCTCTTTATCTGGCATACCAAAAAGGGTAAGAACAGGTCCTGGAATCCAGAATGTTAATATTCTGCAATACATTGTCCATAGCGATATTGAGGACTTCGAGTCCTTGTGCGACGCAGATATTTTTTTAAAATCGTTCCTAAGATCAGGGATATGTGGATCAAATCTATTTTCGTCATAGTTATTAAATTCTTCCTCTTGTTCATTTAAGTCGTCTTGTTCTTCGTTAAACCTCGTATCATCTCTTGAGGGATCATCGTTACTTATATCTCGAAGAGGATATTCTTCCTCAACAATACTAGAGCCTCTCTTAGTGCTCAATGTCCGACGAGACTTAAGTGTACTATTTCTGGCAATTGTCGGATTCACACCTGTGCTTGAAGGTAATACACTTAACCGATTTTTTTGTTCTGCTGTCTTTTGAGCGTAGTAATAGCTCGGATTTGAAGGGTTATCTAACCTATTTCTTTCTGGTCTTACTAAAGAACCTTGTCTCCTAGGGTGCGAAGAAACACTACCTGTTCTTGGCTTGATTAAGTACTCATCATCCAGATGGAGATAATAATTATCTTCGTCCATAGTGAAAACTCTTCGAGGGGAGAATAATTTAGAAAATTTGCTAAATTTAGGGCAGTTTATAAAATTTTCACTATTTAGAATGACACACCTTTGCGATTTATAGAAAGTTCAACATAAACCGATAAGTATCGAATATATTTATAGTAACAAGTATTCAAATCTCACTATCTATTGTCCAAGATTTATTTTTAAATCAGGCATTTATTTATTTTTTTTTTTTCATTTTTTTCACCAACGAGGCTACGTTTTTTCGTGATATGTCCTAAAAAGGAAATAATATATGGCTGGAAAGTCTCAATGCGATGAGTATGCTTCGATACAATTAAGGATAGCGAAAGAAAAGGAGAATTAAAAATAAAAATATATATGAGTAAAATATGCAATTAATGAATTTATTTGTTTATACAACGGGTCCAGTTTAATGACCTGAGTAAATATGCAGTTTAAAGTTTATTATACAAAAATAAAGAATGAATTAATTTTATTAATGGTGATGTAACAATTTTTGTTATCAGCTGTGGAAAACCAAGACTGTTCTTTGTGAAACAAGACTCAAAAAATAGGTTTGCCTCTGGAATACTCGTAAACGTCTACTTCATCGTCAAGTAGGTCTTTCTTACCTAGAGATTCCCTCCATTCCTGTTCGAAGTTTTCAACATTAGTCCATCTTTGGAACCAACCCTTATCCCTAAAGATATTCTTAACTGGTTGACCAGGTACTGGAAAGAAATGACATAAACCGATGTAAACACTGAAACTTATGAAATAACCTACCCAGTAACTCAAGTAGTAAACTCTCATAGCACCAATTGAAACTGTTATCTTTGGAGCACCAACGTCACCAATGAAACCTGGTAAATTTGGTGCAACACCACATAGATAACCAACTAATGCTCTCCAATTAATACCATATTTATTACCATACATATAGAAAGATCCCTTTCTATTGGAGTAGATATGAGTCAATTTGATATAACCTCTTCTAACAACAAAGTAATCACCACAGACAACACCAGCAATACTGGATAAGAAAATAGCATAGGCCGAAAGAGCCATTGTAAATTTACTTGAAGTGGCCATTAAATTCCATGGACATATACACAATGCCAAACATGCACAAAAGATTGAACCACGTCTAATGTTAATATATTTTGGTAAAATAGCTGTCATATCAGTACCACATGATAAAGAATTAGCAGAAATGTTAGTACCTAATTGTGCAATAGCGAAAACGAATGAAATTAAGAATACACCTGCTCTAGTACCCTTAGTGTAGGATCTAATCAAAAATTGTTCTAAGACTTGAACTGGAGACCAGTAATTGACACCATACATTTCATAACCTGCAGCAGTAACTAAAATACCAATCAGACAGGTGATTGAAAACATGAATGGGATACAAAATAATTGAGACCATAATGCAGAATGTTTTGTCTTCGAGAACCTTGCAAAATCAGGTGAGTTAATAACCATGGTAGAGAAATTAGCCATACAACCCATAACACTTCTTAAGAAAGCCCATGAAAAAGCACTACCGGTTGGGTGAAAGTCTGTTAAACTACCTAGAGAAATCTTACCGTGAGCCTTTCTAATAGACCAAATTAAGAAACCAAAGGATGCAAATGGAACCAAAACAGCCTTCACAGTAAACAAATGTCTAACTTTATGTGGTTGAATTAATAAGAATGGAAATTCTACAACCCAAAAAATGAAAAAACACATGAATGTATAAGTGGTTGCATTTTCAGAACCAAAATGATCTGGGATTCTATCTGGTAAATCTTTACCAAATATAGATCTTAACATCAATGAAACAGGTTCAGAACCTAACCATGATTGAACAGAATACCACACAATGGCCATAACAATTCTATTAATAATAGGCCATAAAGAGAAAAAAATACCAAATGAAGCTCTAGAAGATATTGGGAAGGAAAGATGGTAGGCAGCACCTACTCTTGAAGAAAGTACAACAAATATACCGACAAAAGTATAACCAATCCAAATAGTGATCCAACATTGCCACCAATTTAAACCTAATTGTAAACCAGTGGCTGCAATTTGCCAAGTGTTAATATTGAAACATTCAGCTAACCAAAAATATGCAAAATTATACCAGGACCATACTCTTCTTTCTTCTTCTACTGGTTTCAGATCTGAATTATACATGAACGAATCTAGAATTGATATATCTGCGAAATTTCTATCCAGAACCACATATTTTAAATAAAACCTTCTCCATTTAGAATATTTCTTTAGATCTTCATCATCGTCATAACGGTTAAATTTATTACCTTTATCACTACCACTTTCATCATCACTACTACTATCACCATGAACCTGGATAGCTTCTTCAAAAGTAGATTCTTCTACCATTCTAGTTGACATTTTACTGCCTGAGGCATGAAATGCCTTTTCATTTTTATTTTCAATTTCATCTTCATCCTCATTCCGTAGAGAGTTCCGACTACTATTAAGATATTGATAATCTGTTTGTGATTGGGTGTGAGTAATCCCAGTGTGGGCAAAATATTCAGTAATATCGTCTGGCATAGTTCGACTTTTTATGATTCAATCAAAATATGCTGATATAACCGTTTGTTTTCTTCCCCCTTTAATTCACAATAGGATATTTGAAATTTATTAATATAATATATATATAAATAAATTCTAGTATCCAATCCCTTAAAAACAAAGTTTTAGCAAATTACTTTTATTTACAAAAAAACATAAATAAATACAGAATAAGAATAAGAAAAGATAAAAGTTCTTTTAAATTTGAATTAAAAAATTGATACAGAAATACTAATCTGCGATGACCTTCTAATTTTTTGTTTTCGATGCCCCAGTTTTATATATAACATATATAAATTCTTATCTCATGAAAAATTTATCTGCGTCGGTGAAAAGTTTTTCATACCCAAAATTTTCAATTGAAAGTTCCCAAAAATGTCCTAATTCAGTACAAAGATCTGTGAAATACTTTTCATTTACTTCTCCCTTTGTCTGTCTGCCTATCTCTTCTCCCCCCGCACAAACTACACAGCCCAGCCTCGCTCTTTCTTGCTATCGGGTAACAACGCGTAACAAAATCTTTGCTATAGGGTTTTGCTGTACCTTCACAGAACAAAGGTAAATTTCGTTCCGGGCAGGAAAAGAAAATAGGAATTCTGGGACAGACAATTATCGTGTGACTAGCCGTAATAAGAACAAACTTTTTAAATAGGTAATAACCATTTTATATATGTCATTATAATCCGATATTCAGAATAAATTTTTTTCACTAACCTGATTTTGTTAAATTGGAGAGATTTACTTAATGGGATTTAGTTATTAGCTTAGCCGTAAATCTTGGCCTTCCTTTGCAGTTTCTCTACCGAATTGCCGATAAGAGTAGGCATCGGGAAAAGTAACAAAAAAAAAAGAAAAGAAAAAAATTATTTTAACGTACAATGTCCATTCTAGGGACATTAGCCTTATGACACAATTTTTCCATATTACCAAATCATACCAAAGGAACAAAAAAACATGGTTCACCGTGGAATGTTCTTGCGAACAAATGAAGGACATTGTCCTTATCGATGACATAACTATTTGGTAATTCCAATAATTCATATACAGATCTAGTAGTGCAAGTAGGGCTTACAGGGTTGATAATACTTAATATAATAGATAGCACCATATTTGTATTTTCTTACCAAGAAATACAAACACAGAGGATTTGGATAGGAAAAACTTTACCCATTGCTACATACATTTTCTTTCTTTGTTATTAGAAAAGGTTTTTTTATATTTTCTATTATTATTAGTATCGTTTTATATAAAATTTATATAGTTATATTTTATTATATTAAATCCTGACAGTCGTAAATTATTAGATCATAATACTTCGTTAGACATTTGTGAAAAGAATTAAAAAAAGTTGACATATTATTCAATGCACTTTTTTTTACAATTCACATAGACAAGAACCTAGAGCTGGCTTAGAGACAATGATAGCATCGTTCAATTCGGCTTCGGTGATGTTTGGGTACTTGACCTTGTAGAAATCGTTAATCAAAGCCTTCTTGACACTTTCAACAGAGCTACTTGGGACCAAGTGAACGGTACAACCACCCCAACCAGCACCAGTCAATCTAGAACCGTAAGAACCGCTAGCTAGAGCAATTTCACAGATCTTATCAGTTTCTGGACAAGAACATTCGTATAATTTGTCACAGGAAGCTTGGGATTGATTCATTAGACCACCGAAAGCCTTGAAGAAATCTTCGTCAGAGTCGAACTTAGTACCGGTCATAACCTTCAAAGCTTCTAGAACTCTTAGGGCTTCAGTGTAAACGTGTCTAGCTCTTTGGTATAGCTTTAGAACTTGAAATCTAACTGGGTAAGTGGTTAAGTAGTCCTTGGTGAATTCTTCCTTGGAACAGTTCAAAGCAGCAGCAGTTTCTTCAACAGTGAAACCTTCCTTCTTGTTACCTAGAGCTTCTTCAACTAATTCAACCATCTTTGTTAGACGTTCAATACCAGTGGTGACGTCACCGTCCCATGGTTCAGGGGTGTTGTGGTATCTAGCATAGTAAGCGTTCATGAAATCTCTTAGGTTACCCTTGTTTAAGTTAGAGGCACCAACATGCTTTAGAACAACACCGAATTTGTTAGCTAGGACATTGGCAGCAGCAGTAACTTCGACGACTCTCAAGTTGTAGTTAGTTGGAGCAGTTTCGAATTTGTTGGAGACAACTAGAGTGTTGGCAATGACGAAAGAAACATCATCATTTTTCAATTCTGGGAACTTGAAAGCAGTAGCTTTTAGTTCTGGCTTGAATTCGACGTATAGAGCGTGATCTTCTTCACCACAAACTGAAGCAGCTTGATCCATACCACCGTTGTTAACACCGACGTAATGTTCAGCAACAACAGTGATTCTGGTTAAATCCTTCTTGGAGACGTGGTAAGATTCACCCATGTTAGCCTTAATGACAGCTAGAGCGACAGCACAAATGAAAGCAGCAGAAGAAGATAGACCGGAACCAGTTGGAACGTTACCCTTACAGTAGACTTGTAGACCAGCTAATGGGGCGTTAGAGAACTTGGCTGGTGCGATTTCCTTTAGGAATTCATGAGCAACGTGTAGACCACACTTAAAGTAGTTAGACCAGTCAGAGACAGATGGGTCAATAGTAACATAAGAACCATCTAATGGTAAGTCGAACTTTCTTTGAGCAAATCTCTTGTCATCGTTAGACAAAGTGATGGATGGGTTCTTTTCATCTAGAACCTTAACAGCACATAACATATCAACATCGATAGCTAATGGTAAGACGGAGAAATCGGCGTAATCGATATGTTCACCAATCAAGTTAACTCTACCTGGAGATCTAGCGACGAAATCTGGCTTAGCACCGTAAGTGGCTTCGAAACCCTTAATGACTTCTGGGCATCTAGTTTGTAGAGAGGTTGGGATGTTTTTGTCACCGGCTTTTAGTTCTGGAACAGACATTATTATTGTTGTTGTTGATTTATTATAAATAGTGTTAGATAAGAGGAAAGTTGGTGATTCTTCTTACTTAATTGGTTTTTTCAGTTTTTATAAGTAGATAAGTTTAGATGAGAAAAAGAAATCTCTTGAATTTATCAATTGAGGACAAAATCTGATCACTTATATATGTTTTCTTTTCTAAAAATTTCCCTCGAATAGAGAATTCAGTTTCTAACGTAAAGTTCAGTTGAATTAAGGGGAGGTAATAGAATAAAAAAGGTGGGGGGGGAGGGAGGAGTACCTTACATATGAATAAGTCTTAACAACCTCCGGTCTTTTGCATTCCTCACAGGATTATAAGTAGACTCTTAACAAAGATTTGATCAACAACAACCAATGGCACCGAGTACAAATGAAAAAAAAGAGAGACGAATATAAATTCATCTGGGGTATAAACAACCCTACATGCGTTAAAATACAGCCATCATCAACACTTCTCCAGCCTGACGAGGGGCAAATCAATTTTTCTAACATGGTGTTACAATTATTTAAGCTGGCAACGTAGTTTCGGGCAGCTGTATTCCGGGTGCAACCCCCACTTCTTACCTGATAATCTTCATTTATTACGAAAAATGAAAAATTTCAAATTTGTTAACTTCCGCGAAACGGACAGAGTTGCGCCGCTCGAACTTCGGCCACCGGTGTCCCGGATTGGAGGGGGCGGGAGAAGTCTTCATATTTATTTGTTCTTGTTATACTAAGAGAGAAAGACACAGAGTGATAGAATATGTGACACGAAATAGTAATGCACTTAGAAGCAACTATTTTGTGGGGCTAAGATATCCGTTGTGGATCACCACAGCAAGTTAAAAAATCTTGCACAATTAAGAGCACACCGGACTTCACTTGAGGAACTGCTTTCAAAATGCTATCTATTTTTGTTTCATTTTCTTTAATGATATTTCCCAAGACTATGCAATACAGAGTTCTATGAGCGTCACTAATTCTACAAACGTTTTTTTCTTTTAATTTAATTATATTTGGGTGACATATCTCCAGGTTTTTTAAAAAATTCTGGCAAACATAATGGGAGACTTGCTCAAATTATCAAAACAGGAGTTCTATGATATCCTACTTATCAACTTCATCATATTTTGGAAATTGATTTCCTCGATGAATACGCAGATCTTAAATATTTTCCTGTATCGATATCAAATATTGAAGTAACAATTTCATAAACTGTTCAAGCGTTTGAGTTTTAGAGAAGAATAAATAAATATTTTCTTGCTCTTATACCCCTATATTTAAGATATTTTACGAACTTTATGAGTATCTCGAAAATACAAGACATGGAAATACAAAGACGAGAATTGACTGAAATCTGAGTGAAAATCTTGTTTTTTTTTTCTGATTAACTAGGACTAACAATACCTATTCACAATTAAAGTATGTGATATTTCACTGAATTTTGCTTGTATAAACTACAAACTACAATAATTACAATTTCCATTTTTTAGGAAGACAGAAACTTTTTTGTCGTTTAAGAAAAGTTAAACTGGTCAGAATAATTAAAGATATTTTTAATTTTCCACACATGATCACTTATTCATTCACTGTTCTAAAAGTAAATAGTAGTGTACAAGTTTTGTATTAACGTTAATAAGAAAAATTGACAAAATTTTATGACATTTATAAAATTTTCAACAGTTACCGCATATTTTTCGAGAATAGGAATTATTTTTTCAAGCAAATAAACATAATATTAACCAATATATTGTTGTGGTCCTTCAAAGGTCTAAATATGTAGAGACAACTTGCTATACGAGTTTTTAGATTTTTTTTTTGACGTTTCCAATATATATTTACCCCACTCATCCCAAGTAAGAATTATTTAGGAATCTATCAAGAGGTTAACATGCCGAACAAGTCAACCGGAGTTCACAACCGTATTCCTAAATTTTGGTGCATTAATATGAATTCACTCAAGTCTTTAATAATAATGATACTTTCGGACCACATTCACTAAATCGCGTCACTATGTTAATTAACATTGATCCGTATTAAATTACTATGAATTTTTACCAGCCAACAACAACAACAACAACAACTATAAACAAAACAAACAAACAAAAGTAAACAAATTAATGCAAGCCAACCAGAAAATTAATTATCTGAAAATGCCCTCAATCGATGTTCATCTTGTCAATTATTGGCGATTATTCAAAGAATATTGACTTACATTTTCACTTTAAATTAGTGTCTCACTGTCGCCCCGTGGCCAACGGGAGACTAGTTACCGATTAGCTCATGATGGTTCAACCAAGGAAGAAAAAATCACAACCGGACCGCTTCGCTCCGAGCCGGTTGCCATAGCTAGTTTTTAAGCTGCTCATCTTACTATTAATATTAGCAGCGAAATATCACGTAAAACAACAAAACAGCAACAAGGCCCCTCATTGTCACAGTAAGCGAATGGAGGCATCATCTTTATTCAATACTAAGCTTAGTTAGTTGCCTTGTGACTATTCAGACCTGGTAGAATGTGGATTATTATCGGAATGAGAATTCGAGGATTAATATAATCCTTTGAATAATGTAAAAAATTTACATTAAACCAATTTATATATAAGTATGACATTCAAACAGCAATAAAAAGTTTCCTCTTCATAAATGAACTAATTGAACCCTTTTAATATATATTGTTATTTTTTTTTTTTTGTAAATAAAAGAAAACTACACCATAATAAGTTTATTAAGCAATTACAATAGTTTTGTTAAACTAATTTACCAACTTTTCCAATTATTTTCTCATAATGTCCCAAGAATTTGATTTTACCGATAACTCACACAGACGTTACAACCCATTGACTGACTCCTGGATCCTTGTTTCACCTCACAGAGCTAAGAGACCTTGGTTAGGTCAACAAGAAACACCAGCTAAGTCTACCATTCCTGAGTACGACGAAAAGTGTTTCTTATGTCCAGGTAACAAGAGAGTCACTGGTGGTGCTAACCCAAAGTATGAATCAACTTATGTTTTCCAAAACGATTTTGCTGCTGTTAAGATCGATCAACCAGCTTTGGAAGTTCAAGATTCAGGTAAGGATACCTTAAAGGACAGATTGATCAAGGTTCAAGGTGTTAGAGGTAACTGTTTCGTTATCTGTTTCAGTCCAAAGCATAACTTGACCATTCCTCAAATGCAAGTTAAAGATCTTTACAAGGTCATCAGTACTTGGCAACAACTTTACAACGACTTGTCTAAACAAGCTGTTGAAGAAAAGAAACCATTCAAATATTTACAAATCTTTGAAAATAAGGGTACTGCCATGGGTTGTTCTAACTTACATCCTCACGGTCAAGCTTGGTGTCTAGAAGCCGTCCCAAGTGAAGTATCTCAAGAATTTAAGTCCTTTGACAAATATAAGCATGCTCACAATGCTGATTTATTAGGTGACTACGTTAAATTAGAGATGGAAGAAAGAAGTAGAATTGTTCTAGAAAATGACAGTTTCTTAGTTCTAGTCCCATACTGGGCTGTCTGGCCATTTGAAACCATGATTGTTGCTAAGACTAAGGTTCCAAGTATTGCTCATTTCACTGACAAACAAAAGGATGATCTAGCTTCCATGATGAAACAATTGACCGTCAAGTACGATAACTTGTTTGAAACATCTTTCCCTTACTCTATGGGTCTACATCAAGCTCCATTGAATGCTACTGGTGACGAATTGAACAATGCTTGGTTCCACATGCATTTCTACCCACCATTACTAAGATCTGCCACTGTTAGAAAGTTCTTAGTCGGTTTTGAAATGTTGGGTGAACCACAAAGAGATTTGACTGCTGAACAAGCCGCTGATAGATTAAGAAAGTTGGATGGTGATCACCACTACACTGAAAATTTGTAAGCAGTTAGTCTTCAAATTATGATATAATGAAACGATAAAAAACAAATTACACTACTTAATTAATCTTTTTTTTATTTCCTACCATTTATTTTTTACTAAAGAGAAATTCATTTTTCTTTCTTCATACTTTATAAATAAGAAACGTATATAATAATCTAATATAATCCAAACATTAATATTAATATTAACAGTAGTAAGCTTACATAGCTCCGTAAAAATCGAGTGTACTGATTATATTCTTACGAACTTTGGAACATTCTTCTTGTGTTAGAGCTGTGATTCTATTCTATCTCTTCATTATATACATACATTCAACAATCCTTTACTACCTGGTGAAGAAGAAAAAAATTGTTAGCGATTGAAAAATTTGGGGCGGTGGCAAAAAAACAAAAAATGTAGAATAGATATGCAGAAATAAGAATTGAGACTAACTTAGAGTAGAAAAGGTAGGTTTTATCATATAAAAGGGAGAATATATACAACAATTAAACAGAAACATCTAACTAATATAGGCGAGGTTTAAAAAATATTGATCCTGAATTTATTTCTGCATTTCTATCTACATTTTTTTCATTCTATTTAGTCAAGATATTTTATTATACTTACATTTCGCAACTTGAAGAGATATTATAATATATTACATTAATCATGGGTCAAGGTGTTTCTCAAGGACAAGATAAAAAGAAAAATAAGAAAGGTGCCAACCAAAAACCAAAGTATGAACCACCAGTGCAGTCTAAGTTCGGACGTAAGAAGAGAAGAGGAGGTCCAGCAACAGCTGAAAAATTACCAAATGTTCATCCAAGTACTCGTTGTAAATTGAAATTATTAAGAATGGAGAGAATCAAGGATCATTTGTTATTAGAGGAAGAGTTCGTTACTAACTCTGAGATTTTGAAGCCTTTTGAAAAGAAACAAGAGGAAGAGAAAAAACAACTATTAGAAATTAGAGGTAACCCATTGAGTATTGGTACATTAGAAGAAATTATTGACGATGATCATGCAATTGTGACAAGTCCAACGATGCCAGATTATTATGTTTCTATCCTTTCCTTTGTTGATAAGGAACTGTTAGAACCTGGTTGTTCTGTTCTTTTACATCACAAGACTATGTCTATTGTCGGTGTATTGCAGGACGATGCTGATCCAATGGTTTCTGTTATGAAGATTGACAAATCTCCTACTGAATCTTATAGTGACATAGGTGGTTTAGAATCTCAGATTCAAGAAATTAAAGAGTCTGTTGAATTACCTCTAACACATCCAGAATTATACGAAGAAATGGGTATTAAGCCTCCTAAGGGTGTTATTCTATATGGTGCACCAGGTACAGGTAAGACCCTTTTGGCAAAGGCTGTTGCTAACCAAACTTCTGCTACCTTCTTAAGAATTGTAGGTTCTGAATTAATTCAAAAATACTTGGGTGATGGTCCAAGATTATGTAGGCAAATATTTAAGGTTGCTGCAGAAAATGCCCCTAGTATCGTCTTTATTGATGAAATCGATGCTATTGGTACAAAGAGATATGATTCCAATAGTGGTGGTGAAAGAGAAATTCAAAGAACAATGTTGGAATTACTGAACCAATTGGATGGTTTTGATGATAGGGGTGACGTTAAAGTTATCATGGCAACAAATAAAATAGAAAGTTTAGATCCTGCTCTGATTAGACCTGGTAGAATTGATCGTAAGATTTTGTTCGAGAATCCTGATTTATCGACAAAGAGAAAGATTCTAGGTATCCACACTTCTAAGATGAACCTAAGTCAAGATATAGAATTAGAAAAGCTTGTTACAAGTAAAGATGACTTGTCTGGTGCAGATATACAAGCCATGTGTACGGAGGCTGGTCTACTGGCATTAAGAGAGAGAAGAATGCAAGTCACTGCAGAGGATTTCAAACAAGCTAAAGAACGTGTCTTGAAAAACAAGGTGGAGGAAAATCTGGAAGGTTTGTACTTATAATCTTCTCATGACGACATACATATATACATATATATACGTACAAAAATAAATATGAATTTCTTAAATCTATCATAAAAATTGTGTCCATAAACTGATATCTATTGATCAACAAGGACTGTATACGGTTATGTGCCCAACCTGCCATTCTGGGCTCCATAAACAAAAGTACTACGCAATAAATTTGGCCCTAAATATACTCACAGATAGATGAAACTGTAACGCTTGAAAGTAGTACTGAAATTTCCCATAGTAATACGTTGTTTAAAGTGTACTCATATGCCTTTCTCTCCACTAGGAACAGCCGACCTGCACAGACATAGAACAAAGGCAGTTAAAAATAAATCTCTGTTAACTGGGCGGCGCAAAAAGACAATCAATAAATAGTTAAACTTTGAAAAGTGCATCTATTTAGTACTGATAATTATAAAATAAATACAAAGATTCTGCAACAAGGACTTCATTTTAATATCGGCTGAAGGAAAGGTATCACTGAAGTGATTTTTTGGACATATTACCTTCTGTTATATAAAAAGGCACTTTTCTTCTTTACACTTTATTTGTTTGTTTCTCGTGTGTGAGTGTTGGCGCAAAAAGTTATAAATAGAGTACCTGAAATTTCTTAAACCGTTCTATAATTAGCCAAAATAGAGAGAGATAGGACAGTGAAACCACATTTATCCTTATTCTGATAGTTTTAAAGTATATATTAATTATCTTTTGGAAATTATCCGTTATTTTTGATTATTTAATCCTCCCATAATAAAATATTGCAAAGGCCATGATAAGTACAAAACAGGATCGTGCCGAATACCCTCAAGTGGAAGCTATTGCAACAAGCAATTCTACTATTGAAGATCCTGGAAGTACACAATACCCATTGAAGTCAACAGCGTCCCATTACTCGGCCACTTCTTCAGATTCAGGATCTGATGTAACATATAGGGTAGGTGTAGCTGAAAATACCAATTTAAAATTCCGTCGATCGATGGAAGATGTACATACATACGTTAAGAACTTTGCGTCGCGATTAGATTGGGGATATTTTGCTATTTTCGATGGCCATGCTGGTATCCAAGCTTCTGAATGGTGTGGGTCTCATCTACACACAATGATTGAAAAGGAAATATTAGAAGATGAAACTAAGGACATTAGAGAAATTTTAAACGATTCATTTGTACAAATAGATAAACAAATTAATGCAAAATTGGAAGGGAATAGTGGTTGTACAGCAGCAGTATGTGTATTACGTTGGGAATTACCTGATGAAAATGAATTAGAAAATAAAGTGATGTCATTAGATCAACACAAACGGATGTTATACACAGCCAACGTTGGTGATTCACGAATAGTGCTCTTCAGAAATGGGAACAGTATAAGGTTGACATACGATCATAAAGCTTCTGATATTTTAGAGATGCAAAGAGTAGAAACAGCTGGTGGGTTAATCATGAAGAGTAGGGTAAATGGTATGTTAGCTGTGACACGGTCATTAGGTGATAAATTCTTTGATACTTTAGTGATAGGTAATCCATTTACTACAAGTGTTGAAATCACTACGGAAGATAAATTCCTTATTATCGCATGTGATGGTCTTTGGGACGTGATAGATGATCAGGAGGCATGTGAGTTAATACAGGATATAGACGATCCTGATGAAGCCGCAAGTATCTTAGTTAAATACGCGCTAAACAATGGAACTACAGACAATATAACTGTGATGGTGGTTTTATTATCATAAACTACTATCATATTAACCTAATACGTATAGTTAAATATCAATTGTAATTATTATTTACTTCTCATTTCAACTAAATAGAAATAATAACGAAACAAATACCAAAAATTCTGATTTTCCGGTTCGGCATAATTTAACTTTTACAACGTTGTTATATGTTGAAATCGTTAAGGTCCAAGTCTCCTGAATCGCCTCCAGTATTCCAATCAATATTAAGATCATTGAAATCGTTTAGTGTTAAATAGTCGTCGCCCATATCTTGTAATGGCTCCATCATGTTGAGACTATCATTATTGTTGTTAACCATAACATTACCGTTATTTTCATTATCGACATTTGTTGTCCCTGTGGTTGCTTTTACCCCATTATCCGTACCTATTTGGTTATTATTACTATTACCATTATTATTGTTGGTGTTGTTATTAGTGTCATTATTATTGCTATTATTGTTGTTGTTATTTATGGCACTATCCTTACTTGTAAGGTTATTAGTACCATTCAAAGTTTCAGAAAGAGGATCAAAGTTTGTATTGTCAAGGTCGGTAAATAGGGACATATCCATTGCATCAAGATCATTAAATACACTGTTTGCTCCTGTATCATTAGTATTATTAGCAGTAGTATTGTCACCCTCATTATTGCTACTCTTATTAGTACTGTTATTTTTATCATCTGGCTTACCGACAGATGTTAATGATTGTAATGAATCTGAAATATCATTTATTCCAGCAGAAGCAGTGAGTATACCAGGTGTATTGTTGGAACCTTTATCACCTGAATTAAATGAAGCAAGTAGATCGTTCTGAGTGCCATCAACATTTACACCGACATCATCATTGAAACTGAGCCTCATGTCATCCATTAAATCTAATGCATTATCAGTAACATTAGCTTCCTTTTGTTCAGCTTCTCTCTTCTCCTTTTCTCTTTTCTCTTTCTCTTGCTTTTCCTTTTCTTTTTGTTCTTGTTCTTCTTTCTCTCTCTTAATTAATTCTTCTTTAGCTATACGTTGCTGTTCTTTCTCTTCTTCTAATTTCTTCTTCCTTTCAGCCTCAAGCTCTTCCTCTTTCTTTCTCAACTCTTCCTTCTCTATTCCAATCTTGTTTAAAGTCTCTACATAAGTTGCACATTTATCTAATGTGATATCTAGATCGTCCAATATGCCATGGAATACATGAAATTTCTCCTTTAGATTCTTTTGATGGGTTGCAGAAAACCCATTTGTTATACCGTTATCTAATTGTATCGTTTTTAGTTGTTCCTGAACCAACATTTCTGAACTCATTCTCATCATATCATCAAAACATTGGGTAAGTTTGTTTTTATGAAGTTGAGTTGTAGGCGAATTTACGTTCTCGATCGTTACAGAATTCTTGGCGACCATTAGTGCTGTGTGTAATACAATGAATATATATATATGTATGTTTACCTTAGGGATAATTTGATCAAAACAACTAACTAATCTCCGAATATCTTCTTCTTATTATTCTTCCTTTGATTATTTGTTTATATCTCAAACAAGTTTCTCAAATTGTTGAAAAGGAAAAGCAAAAAAAAACAACCTCAGCTATAAATTAAATTTCAAGTTTTCCTTTATTTCAGCGCCGTGAACTATAGAAACTTACATAATTTACTTAAGAGATAGATAAAGAAACAGAGAAAAACAGATATACTCTTCAGTTAAAGAAATTGAACAAAAAATAACATAACTGGTGATTAAAATATAATAAGAAGAGATGGCAAAGATATTCTGTTTGGCTGATGTATGTATGGTTCCTATTGGGACTAACAGTGCTAGTGTTTCGGATTTTGTAGCTTTGATTGAAGCCAAAATTCGTTCAAGTCCCCTAAAGAGCACATTACACAGCGCTGGTACCACTATTGAAGGTCCATGGGATGAAGTGATGGGTTTAATTGGTGAAGTGCATGAGTATGCACACTCTAAAGGTATTGTAAGAATCCAAACAGACATTAGAGTCGGAACAAGGACTGACAAACATCAAACTGCCCAAGATAAAGTTGATAAAGTGTTAAAGAAGATGGAAGAACAAAAATAATGAATGATTAGATTAAAAGAAACCAGATTAGTTTTCTCCTTTTATTTTTTTTTAAATAGATATTAATATTAATATTACAAGTATATAAAGGATGCTAAAATATTTATATAGATATTTCTTTCTGTTTTTAACAATCAATTATATACATAGATTGATGTTTTTTTTTATTTATTCTATCTTCTTCCTTTGTTTTTTCTTTTTAATCTTAAAGGATGAAGATTTCATTTAAAAACAAACAAAGTAAAACAAAATAAGATGGAATATATATCGGTTTTTGGTATAATTCAAAATTTCGATGTTACATCTAAGCTTGAGTAGAGGAAGAGTACTTGGTGACGGCTCTAGTACCTTCGGAGACAGCGTGCTTAGCCAATTCACCTGGTAGAATCAATCTAACAGCGGTTTGAATTTCTCTGGCAGAGATAGTAGACTTCTTGTTGTAAGCAGCTAACTTAGAGGCTTCAGTAGCAATTCTTTCAAAGATATCGTTAACGAAAGAGTTTAGAATAGACATGGATTTTTGAGAAATACCGGTGTCTGGGTGAGTTTGCTTTAGAACCTTGTAAATGTAAGAGGAGTAAGTTTCCTTTCTAGCCTTAGTTCTCTTCTTACCTTCAACACCAGAAGAGGTCTTCTTGGCAGCTGGCTTCTTTTCAGCTGGAGCCTTGGAGGCTGGTTTCTTAGAGGCTTGAGTAGACATTATATATAGACTTGTGTATGTGGATATATGTATTTCCTTCACTTAACAGTAAATAGAAAAACTAATGATAAAAAAAAATGAATAGAGAAGTCTTAATGGAGCAAACAATTTAATTTTATGAAAAGAAAATATTGACTTATTCTCTTCCTTTACTTATATATATATTATATAACCAAACACATACAAGACTACTAAATTTCCTTTCGCATTTTACAAAGTAAACAAACGCCAAAACACGACAATCCAAATCAACAACCTAATGGTGAGCCTGTTGGTTATTTGTTTGACGTTGTTGATTATTAAATGTTTAATAAAATTACGTTTGTGGTGTTATTAAAATGTGCGAAACTATGGGCACGCTTTGTCATAGTTAACTTTGTTCACCGCGGCACAATCCGCGCGAAAATTTCAGCACGATTGCTCATGGTAACAATAATAATTTCGCGTCGCGTCGCGACTCAGTCCTTTACGTAAGGAAAGATTCAATTAAACAACTGAATAAATTTCAAAATGAATTGAATAAACACAAAGTTATGAAATTATGTGTGTGAAGGACATTCAATAACAATGTGTTTTTGCAGTCTACTTGCAATTTACTCTCAATTGTGGACGTGATCGTGTTGGTGACCCAACTGGGAAGGTTCAACAATCAACACAGATTTCACATCAATGAAAACAATTGTGCATCTATAACTAGTGTACATATATATATATATATATATAAGGTATACTTTTGTTAAAACATAATATTTCTTAATGATTACTTAAATTATACCTGCCTTTTCTCTTTTAAATTTTTAATTTTATAAGTACACAACTACAAATAATCTTATAAATACATAATGTCCGGTGGTAAAGGTGGTAAAGCAGGTTCTGCTGCTAAGGCTTCTCAATCAAGATCTGCTAAGGCTGGTCTAACATTCCCAGTTGGTAGAGTTCACAGACTTCTAAGAAGAGGTAACTACGCTCAAAGAATTGGTTCTGGTGCTCCAGTTTACTTAACTGCTGTTCTAGAATATTTAGCTGCTGAAATTCTAGAATTAGCTGGTAACGCTGCCAGAGACAACAAGAAGTCCAGAATTATTCCAAGACATTTACAATTGGCTATTAGAAATGATGATGAATTAAACAAGTTGTTAGGTAACGTTACTATCGCTCAAGGTGGTGTTTTGCCAAATATTCACCAAAACTTGTTGCCAAAGAAGTCTTCCAAGCCAAAGGCTTCTCAAGAGTTATAAGTTGGTACTTTGATAACTTGAAAATCATTAACAAAAATATCAATATATATTCATATATATCACAATTTGTATCTATTAGGAAGTAACTTAAATGAATATTTCCCATTTGTATTATTAAAACAATAACAAACGTCAATATTTTAAAACAAACAAATGCTACATCTATGTAAACCGTGTAAGAAAGAGAGAAAGAGAGAGGACAAAACGGAATCAAGTCTGTAAAACCTTTTGAAAAAATTCATTAAGGTATGCGTTTATTTTTTTCAATTATATAATTATCTACCAGCTATCATATCAACTGCAATGTTTATACCAGATATCAGTACTTCTACACCGACCAATACAATAACAATAAACTCTAAGTACTCTTCATGAGAATGTCCCAATTGTTCTTTCAACATTTGCAATAAATCAGAAATGACTTCTAATCTTTGATTCAAAAGAGCCACTCTCTGATTGATCTCCAAGTAACCACGTGTAGCTTGATAAATGGGTTCCAGTTGGGGTTCTGACCACATAATCTCTGGCGAATCAAGAACAGACCCATGTAAGTTAATATTAATTCTTAAAATGAACAATTCACCAATACTTTTCATTATATCCTCCTTTGACATTGAAACTTTACCACTAGAAGCAATTTCTTGCGGAATATCTTGAGTGTCATCGATAGTATTTTCAACCAATTCTTCAAATAATGATATTTTGACACTTTGCGCAATCGCATGCGATATAGATAGTTTAACCATATAATTAGAACCATCCCTTAACGTGATGAAATCATTATATATTCTTGGTTGATAACTTTGTGTGACATAATAATTAAATTCTTCGATTTGTACATCTTCCTCAGCAAGCTTTTCTTTTTCAAACCTCTCAATATCCATTAAGAATGATTTTTCTTCAGTTTCCGTAAAACCCCACATTACAACGACACCATATTCAAATATAAATAGATCTGGTTGCTTATCACTAACATTGATCTCACCACCTTCATCATCTATTCTAATTAAATCTTCATGTTGAAATCGTTTATCTCCACGCCAGTCGGTATACATAAACGGAGTATACAGACATTCATCAAATAGTTTTGGATGAGTATGATGTATTTTCTTTGTATCCTTTAACCAATACATCAATTCACGCATGTTATAACTACTTGCAGAACTGTATGCAGTACATCTAGGTAACAGCTTTCTGTGTTTCTTCCCCAACATTTCTGCATCTCTTCTTGCAGATTTATCCTTAATACGATCGACTTGTGAATATACATCTCTATCATTGTGATCATCTTCATCGCCGTTTTCGTCTTCTTCCTCCTGAGTATTTCGTTCTCTATATATCTTGTAAGGATTCTCCTCTGTGGGACTCGTTTTATCTTGAATGTTGTTATCATTCTTTTTCGTTATTTTCTTCCTTTGGAATGGTTCCTCTGGTAAAAGTTTCAATTTTTGAGCTGTACGAGAAGTACGTTGTGGTCCAACTTTCCCCTTAACATGTCCCTTATGATATCTTGAAGAAGTCACACGTTCCCTATTTATCATATCATCATCATCATCATCATCATCGTCATCGTCATCGTCATCATCATCATCGTTATCATGGTCATTATTAGTAGTACTTCTGTTGCCATTATTGACCCTCATTGGTGGTACACTAGTATTAGGAATATATTTAGAAGCATTAGTATTGGTTTTATTCTGCGAACTTTCTCGACTTTTGCTATTTGGTAAAAGTGGTTTCTGTTCAGGGTTTGACTCCTGTAGTTCCTTCTGCGATGATGACATCTGATCTCACTATAGCTATACTATTTCCCTTATTTAAAACTACCTAATTCAGCAAACAAAACAAAACAAACTTAATTCTATATCATAAGTAGTATTCAAAATCACGATACTATGGTCAAGTTCTTGTCCCTACCACCAACTGACTCAATTTCAATACTCTTCTCTATCTACATAGTTCTAATTTTTTTTTTAAAAAATTAGTCTCAAAGTTACAACAAACCGAACCACTTTCTCAGTTAACAAAACCCATTTTTTTAGGAAATGGAAAAGTTCGCAAGGTAGGAAATAAAGCGAGTGAGAAACATTCAGCAAACAAAAAGAATTTTTCCAAACAAAGAGCAGAAACCTTTTAACAACGAATGTTGGATGCAGGAGAAGGAGGTCAGTAAACTGGAGCCACTATATTATCAGGATTATTAGTCAATCTCATATCTTTTATACTCGAATAGTATTCCATATTAATAAACAGAATACAATTTTAGTGGAGAAACCTTTCCATATTGTTTTAGTACTATCAACTCATTAACCAAAGGAATACCAAGGGCTTTTTATCAGAGAAATTAAAAGATAAATAGTTTAACAAGAGTATTAAAGATTCTAGAACAAATATATACATAAAATATGAACGGAACTAGTGACAATGATCTGAAACGTAAAGTTGATGACCTACGGGATAAGAATGAAATTCTGGGGTTAGCTATTCAAAGATCTAGACATGCTGTGAAGAGACTTAAGTTAGAATACGGTGTATTATTGGAGAGATTAGAGAGTAGAATCGAATTAGATCCTTTATTACGTTTTGAAAATCCATTACCCACGTTAGCATCTTTTAAGAAAGAACTGTTAGAAAAACCAATGAAGAGGGCGAAAACAAAGAGACAAAAGGCTAAAGAAAGAGATCCTAACATGCCTAAAAGACCAACAAATGCTTATTTAATATACTGTGAAATGAACAAAGAAAAAGTCAAAAGTTTAGGTTCATCTGATGTTACAAAAGACCTTACAGAGGGTTGGAAAGCATTGGATGAAGAAGGAAGAGCACCTTATTACAAATTGTATAATGAAGATAGAAATCGTTATAGACAAGAGATGGATATTTATAATAACAGTAGAACTGAAAATGGTAAACCCAAGACTAATAGTGACGGTGAAGAAGAAGAGGAAGCAGAAGATGAAGAGGATGAAGAAGAGGAAGAGGAAGAGGAAGATGACGATGATGAAGGAGAAGAAGAAGAAGAAGAAGAAGAAGAGGAAGAGGAGGAAGAAGAGGAAGAGGAAGAAAATGATGATGATAATGATAATGAAGAGGATGGTGAGGGAAACGGTAATGATGTTCAAGAAGAGGTCGAAGAGGTCGAAGAAGAAGAAGAAGAAGAAGAAGAAGAAGAAGAAGAAGAAGAAGAGGCTAACGAGGATGGTCAAGATGAAACGATGAATTCACATGACGATAAGGATTCCGATGATATCAATGATCAAAATAGCATTGTTAAGGATGATGAGAATATTGATCGTACGCCTACTAAAATGAGACTGAATTTAGTTTTATCAGCGACACCACCCAGTGAAACCAAAAGTGGTAACAAAACTGATGATCAATCAACGGATGAAAACGAAACAGACATTGTAAAATCCGAAAAATCAACAATAGAGACATAAATCAGGGAACTACCGTGGATACTGATCTACAAGATTGATCGAATTATCTTTAAGATTGGAATTCAAACACACCAACAAATATGTATTACTAGTATCATTAAAACTCCTTTAAAAGAATCACATATACACTTATATATCTATAGATATATATTGACATTTTTCATGATTGTACATATCATACCTATCTATAACGACTATAAACGGAAACCTTAAAGGAAAAACAAAACCAAACATAAATAATAATAATTTTTTTATCAATCTAATACACATGTACTTATTATATATTGCTTATTTAATTTTGATTTGACGAAATATCGGAAATCAAGTCCTCTTTCTTTTGTTCTTTCTTTGGTAGAACCCATTATCATCCTTTTCATGCTTTCTCTTTTCTCTAGATCTAGCATGCTTTCTTAACTTCTTTTGTGCTGCCAACTCAGGTTCATTGATGGTCATGATGGATCTCTTTGCTCTTCTTTCTTCTCTTCTTCTAATAACCACTTGTTTTACATTTGTATAGGCTTCAGTGAATGCAGAAACGGATATTTTCGACTCAACCATTTGTAGACATTCTTGAGAAAGATTGGATAATTCCTCTTGTTCTTCAGATAATCTTCCTCTATCTGATTCCAGATGTGTATAAAGAGCCAGGATAATCTTTTCAGCTTCTTGAGTAACTTGCTCTGCTGACAAAATTTGGACTACCAATGCAAAAAATTGAATAGCAGCTTTTTTAGACATAAATGAGTCTGCTGGATTATGTTCACTTCTGATGATCTTTGAAACTCTCACAATCATATAATCAATCGCATTCAAATAAGTACTTTGACTATTTTGTTCTTCATTAATATCCTCTTTTTGATAGAAAGGTGTATTGTTCTCATTCCATACCATAGTTATTTTAATCAAAGTCTTGATAGCAATTGAAGATAGTCCTTCAGAAATAGATGGAGCCGCAAGTTGATGCAACACTCTTGAAGCAATATTTTGAATATCTTCTTCACTAAACTTTTCGTTCATAACATCCAAATGATTCATTAACTCATAAACTAGACGGCCTGATGCCTGACGTACCCATGTATGAGGATACAATAGACATGATACAATGTCATTCCATAGAGGTTTGGTTGCTTTTGAAAATTCTTCTTCAGGGGCCTTTTCGATAAATGTAGCATACAAGTTAAGAACAGAATAGATTAGGTCCCAGTTGGTGTCCGAACCAACACGTGTGTCGTTCAGAACGTTTTGTATTCTACTTCTGGCTAACTGTTCTAGATCAGGATTCTTACCTACACCTAAACTGGATACATATATCTTGTATATTCTCATACCCAAGTTTAGGAATGTCGCATTGTCGGACTGCTTTAGCCACGTTCCAATATATTTATCAACATCTACCATGTTCTTATCATCCAAGATTGTAAACATACGTGATAAAAGAACTGAAGACATTTCACGACATTTACCATTGTCGTCATTGAATGATACATTAGCTAATGAAATAAAAAAGGAAGATGATAACTTTGAAAGTAATTCTGGTGATGATTTTGTTATAATAAGGTTGATTAATTCCATAACTGATTGTCTACCATCTGGTGATGGATACTGTAAATTATCCACCATAAATTTAAATTGTTTTTCTAATCTACCTTTACTTTGATCGTATTCCATCAAAAATTGGTAGTAGACAGTTCTAGCGACGTTCCTGATATCTCTAGAATGGTTTGTTATCATGATCTCACGGACTGATCCAATTATATCATATAGCTCAGGAAGCATTATATGCTTGGAAACTAATGCTTTCAAAAAATTGAAAGCTAGACCTTGTTTACTTGGTTCATTAAGATCTGGTAGGACTCTCATTAAAACGTAACTTAAGGCCGTGTCTTTTAACTTGATATCTTTGTGACGAATGAATGAGGATAAGAATTTAAGACCCATTTGACATAGATCATTAGATGTCGATGGCGAATCCTTGATCAGATTTAATACCTTACGTGCGCAATTTTTGAAAAGAGCTTCGGATTCTTCTGTAAAGTCTAATTTTATTAGAATCACCAATACACGTAAAGCACTTGTTAAAACATCTTCATTTTCAGATTTTAGTGCCTCACTCAATAATGGGACAAAGCCAGCTAAATACTGGACATTTAGGAGTACCTTGTTTCTGGACAGTACTGTACGTAACAGGTCCAGCGAAAACTTTTGCATCACATCAGTATATAGAGAATCTTCTTTGTGAACCATTGCATTTTTTGCATTTAGATTCACTAGGAAGAATTCTTCCTTCTCGCTAAGTACTTTATTGTTCTTATTTTTACGATTGTTAGACCTATCATCCTTTGATTGTTCAAATATCTCATAACACAGTGACAATATTTCCTGAGTTTGGCAGGCTTTGTTATGGTTAATACCTAGTGCATATCTTCTCAATAATTCTTCAAGTTTCTTCTGAGTTTTTAAATTAATGTGCTCGACCAATAATGCCTTAACAGGGGTAAGTATCTCATCAAAAGAACTTAAACTTATGTTAGATGCCAATACTTCACCGGTATCGTAACTGTGATTAACCTTAACTTCAATCATTTTAGTGTGGTAGTTGTCAGATTCCTTCTCTTGACCTGTAGAACCGAATATATCTTCCATAATAACTGCGACAGTTAGCGAAGCTGAATCATCAAGATCACCAGATTCCAGGTGATCGTACAAAGATCTGATAATATAGTGTACAGTATACCCTAACACATGGACTTGAGAACCTCTTTGTAATGCAGATTTCAATTCCTTAATAATAAAGAATAGGTACTTGGCCCCTACGTCATTTGTAATCTTGGCCAAGTTGGACCTTACAGCGTCACGTAACTCACTGGCTTTACTTCTTAGAATTTGGCAGATTTTGGTTAAAATCCCAGGCAATAGGTTAACAATATCATCATGTTCTAAACCCAATATGAAATTTACCAATGCCTCGGATAAAGGAATTCTTGCAATTATTGTTTCTTCATCTCTAATGGCCAAAATCTTAGTCAATGTCGGATATAAATCGTCCTTAACGAAAGAAATCAACTCTTCACTGCTCTTTGGAATTTTAGAAAATCCACTAAATGATGCGTTATCTGGTTCTTTTAGAGATAGAAGTGTGTTCTTCATGGATTTGGATATTTCATTGATCAATAACACACTTTGTTTTAGTTTATCTGAATTGGCTTTGACAAATGAGATATATCTACGCAAAAGTGCTCTGTATTGTTTCCAGCTCATCTTCCCAGAAAGTATCCCAATAGTTAGAAGAGCCTCATTACCAATATTTCTGTATTTATCTTCTTCGCTGAACACATAATGTTCGATTATCGGAATCAAGTAATGTGAAACACTGTTATCCGACAAACTTGAAGAATATTCTCTTAATCTTTTAACGGCTCTTTGGCGACGATGTAATTGAATATGTGTAATATTTGTAAAGAAATTAGCTTCTTCATCACCCTTAAATAGCAATACCTTCATATCGTCAAGTCCTTTGTAGAATGCAACTGTTTCTACATAATATGATAGGATGGAAATATATTCATTGTGGACATCTTCAGTATATCTTCTTAGACCATCGCAGATTGCAGGAAGAATAGTTTCTTTGAAGGTTAATATATTCTGTACCTTTTCATTTTTTCTGTATTCCTCATTCAAATAATCAGCATATAATTTCAGACAGTGTGATGCATTTGTCCTTAATGCTAGTTCATCTTTGTCATTGATAAAATATAGACAGTTGTAAAGGATTGGAAGCCATTGAAGATTGGAAAAGAGTTTACATTGAGTTTCGGTGAAACGTTTGAAAGCCGATAGGATTCTTGGAAAATCATATTCGTTCATTCTTCTTGAAGAATAGGAATTGAAATCGGATACTAAAGTAGCAACAGGCTCAAACTCACCAAAGCGCACACCAATTTTTGAAAATATATTACTTAACTCAATTCTCTGGTCCTTTTCGGTGAACACTGTAAATAATCCAGATAGATCCTTATAAAGACGTTCTACATCCTCCCATGGACATTCATATTCTGAAACTAAAACAGAGATAACCTTTAGCAACTTAATCGTATCTTTGCTCTTTAGTTTTTTGAAATTCTTCTCTATGATTAACTGTAAAGCATCTAGTAGATACTTTCTTGTTTCATTGTTTTGGACATAACCTGCTTCTGTCATGTTTAACAGTAACTCGACAGCCTTTGACATCGTTTCAACATTAATCATACGATCATATAATCGAGGTAGGATCTGCAAACAGGAACTTGCGACTATTGACACAAGATCTATGTATTCATCTTCTCTCGATTGTTTTGAAATAATTTCATTAGAACCATCAAGGATAATATTAACCACGGATTCTTTAGCGTGTTCATTAGTTAATGTTTCCATTAATACTCTAACAACTGCAAAGTTATCATAATATAAAAATTTATAGTAAGATGGGCTTTTTGTCCAGAAAATTATTAACTTCAGTAACGAAGATGGCTGTTGCAAATTTTCTGTTGCAAACAAGACCAATCTTGGTTTGAGAACGATTTCATAGATCTCTGGGATAGTGGCAGACCAATCATATTTATCTTCTAATGTTTGAAAAATGGTATTTAAACATTTTAACGACTGCTGTCTTAAATTAGTAGTTAATTTTGTCTCGAATTCAGTATTATCACTTTCAATTGCTGGTGTGTATGACATAGCAATGGTGTACAGTAGTGGTTTAATAATGGTTCCTATAGCATGCGGGAAATTTGAGCCGAGGTATACTAAAGACATATTGATGATATTCACGAAACCAGTCATTCTTCTTAGATTCGAGGTAGTTACTTCGGATTGGTCAATTTGGTAGTTGTTGTCAAAGAAATAATCATAGGCAAAGCCATGACTTCCAAGTTGGAAAAAGTTAATAATAAAATCTTCTCTTAAATTTGGTAAAACTGAAAGTACGGCTACTTTTCTACTCTTCTTAATCCCACTCGTCGGTGGAGTTTGTGCACGACCATAAAGTATTCTCAATATATATGGCATAATTTCATCTTCTTCACTGTTACTAATAACTTTTGTGTCGTTATCAGAAAGAAACTTAGTAACCTCATCTTTAAAAAGAGTGTCATCCAAAAGACTGTTTAGATTATCTCTATACTTGACAATGGTAGGACTCTTGAAACAAAATAATGCGTTTAAGGCAAGCTTCTGAACATCCACAGTACGACTACCTAATAGTCTCATTAATTTGCTGAAGACCTCGGCAGATTTGAAAATATTTTTAATGTTCTTGAAATCACTTAAAATTTTTAGTAATAAGTTTTTATCTGTCTCATACCATGTTGAGGTTGAGGTAAGTATCACTTCATTTTCTTCGAATAAATCTTTTGATTCCATATCATTAAACAAGAATGGGACAAAATCTTTGGAATTTCTCTCTGCCAACATTGGGATCTTGGATAGCAAAGTTAACACTTGCATTCTAATTTGAGGTGGATATTCATTTGGGCCTCTATTTTCTTTGGTAACAGAAATTATTGTATCTCTGTTGAAAGTATATTTTTTCCATGCAGTACTAAACAATTGAAGAGCTGACTCTAATCTTGATACATGAGAAATCCATAATAAGTTCGTTTCATCATCTTGTAGAGTTTCTTCGATATCTGTTGATTCATCAGGTTTCTGAGTAATATTCAAGAATGTATAGATAAAGTTCCAAATGAGATCAGCATCTTTGTTATAAATATCGGGGATTATTTCATACACACCATCCCAAATAGGGGAGAACCTGATAGTAAGTAAACCAAACATGTATTTTATGAAAAAGCTGCCCATTATGTCGCCAGGTTGAGATTTCGAAAATTCCTTTCCCGCGTTTCTTATTCTCGTAGTGATATCTCTAGCATTTTGTAAAGTTAAGGGGATATCCTCTAAAAGTTTAATTTCTTGTAGGTAACGTGGAATTTTTATATTCTGAAGTTCGAAGGCTCTTATTAAAACGGTAATGGTTTCAAATCTTAGTTGAGGGTTAGGGACGGATAAATTATCACCCAGGTGAACAAATGTATCCTTGTTTGTAGATAATATGGTCATTAATTTATCATCATTTTTTATGATATTTAGCAGATGATTTAAACCTCTAATGTAGAAAATGCTATCCATATTTCGGGATATTTCTGAAATTAAAGTAGGAAATAAAGTTGTGAATCCCTCGCATTCCGTATCTGAAAGAATTGAAATAAGACTACCAATAATATCCTTGCTAAATTTGTTACCTGAAAACGTCGTTGAATTCAGTAAGACCTTAATTAATTTTAAGAGGACACTATTTGGTACCGATTCACTGTACTTCAATACAATAGATCTCCAATATATCTCATATAAATCATCTGTGGTTAGTACACCACTGCAATATTTCTTTAAAGATTCTGATATGGTGTTGGTGAATTCAATTGGAATTTTAATGGTAATCTTAGATGATAGCCTGTCATTTTTATGTAGTTGTAGGAGATATAGTGAAATTCCTTCCTGATCGTTTTCCCAGTTTTCTTCAATGAATTTATGAAGATATTTTGGGCCATTAAATGAAGTTAGTCTATCCAAGGTAAGGTCCTGACAAAATGAAAAGAACTGCAAAAAATGCGAAGGGTAATCCTTGAGGATAGTTTCAAAGATAGTTTTATGATATTGAGTTAGGCATCTGACATCAGCATTACGTAATAAAATAGCAAATAAAAATGCAATATTGTCAGCTTGTAAAGAACCCTTTTCCGTGTTTTGGGTCACATTATCTATCAGTTTTGTTATGGTGGACCAGTCATCAATTTTCCTACCACTCTCAGCATAAACTATGGTAGAAACTATTTTTATTATATGACTTCCATTTTGTTGGTTTGAAAATTTTGTTAGGCACTCTACGACAGTTGAAGTCACGGATGTTAACGCTTCAATTTCAGCATGTTTGGATATGTTCATCCAAATATCACAAATCAAGGTGGTGCATGATTCCACATTTGGCTTAGTGAAGGCTTGTTCAAAGAGAACGTTTATAATAGCGCTTGATTTCGAATGTAACGAACCTGGAGTAGAAATAATAGCCTCCGTGAATAGAGTTAACAACCCATCGTATAAATTAGAGCTTTCATCATCTGAGTTCAGTTTATCAAAGAAATGAGACGTTAATGTTAAAAGTTTTTTGGCATTCGATTTTCTTATCAAAAATGATAATGCTTCTGCAGAGAATCTAGATAAATACTCCTTTGGATTGGATAAAAGAGGTAGTAGCATATCGAAAGTTGGAATCAAATCATCGGTCAAGACTCTTGAAAGATACTTGAAGATGTAAGCCAAACAGTTGAACCCCCATTCAAAGATATCTGGAGATTCAAATTTAATTGCTTCATCAAGTAGTTTGATTAATGATGTTACTGCTCGTTCATAATATTTGGTGAAATCGGGACCCAAATCATGACAAAATTGAGCTAATAGATCTAACAATGGTTGCAATGACTTAGTATCCTGCTTATCAATGTGTTCTACTAATGCATTAAATATGGTATCGGCATGGTAAAGGATTTGAGGTAGGGTTTGAACAATATTTTGTACTTCGAAAGAGAAGGATGTAAAATCAGCACTCATGTTAATATCTTTCCAGTGATCGAAGGAAGCAAGAAAATGGGAGGTCTCAACATAATCATGGACCCTCTTCGTCAGATTTCTAGCTGGCTCGATTCTCAAATCGTCAATTCTAGCTCTAAATGAAGAGTACCTAAACCTCTTGGTGGTCTTAGTGGTGACTTTTTGTTTGGCCATGTTTTTGTGCTGTTAATATATAATGGTATCCTTCTTTCGGTCCAAACAATCTAGATAGTATATATCGTACTATTTAAAATATACTTTGAGTTAAGTATATGTGCATAAAGTAGATATGTAGAGCATTATGAATGATACTCTACTGTTATAACTCATCTCATCACAACTTGAAAAATTAGAAGAAAAAAAAAATTTAGAGATGAGCTCTTCGCACTCTAGAAAAATTTTCGCTCTCGTAACTCGGATACAAAGAACATCTCGCAGAACGGCATCGATGCCTACTTTCGTACGCTTATTAGACTATATGTGATATAACAGGCAGATAGTTAGATATAAAATTGTTAGCTTTGAAGTCGACGATAAATGAATAGTCTATAAAAGAAAAGAATATAACTTTATTGGTAATTGTATATATCGATATGTGAGTTTATGCAGGGATGAATTTATTATATAATGAGGACTTCAAGGTCAATGAAATATCCTCAAATGGTTCTGTTTGTTCAAGGGTGACACAGTTTGCTGTAGCGAGTGTCAGAATGTCAAAGAAGCATTTACTTGCATCCTTTCTACTTGGAATGGTCGCGTCAGAGTTCCCTGTTGTATTGTCTTCGTTAATTATTTCATATTGCTTCTTTAGAAGGGCCGAAAATGTCACCTCGGATTCTGTGAATTCGTCACGTAGTGTGTTTGCTAAATCAATTGTATTTTTGGTGGCTAATTCACCTGAGGTTAATTTTACTTGATCGGTCAGTTGTGTAAGTTTACTGTTCTCGGTCGAAAGTGAAAGATCGTCAAGGATACGTGTATTAGTATCGTCTTCTGGGATATCTTGCCCATTCAACTGTACGTTTTCGTGTATCACAGTATCATATTCTTCTTGTACGTTATGATCATCCATACTTTGAAAATTATCGTTAATCATTTCAAAGTTGTTAAAAGTTTCCTCTTGTAGGTCAAGTGGTTGTATTTCTTCTATTACATCTTTTTCACTTTCGATTCTTGGTTTCTTGATATTTTTGTAGGACAGTATACTGCTTACAATAGTTGATGCCAAGTATGACATGTCTCTATCGATTTCATCCCACATTCTCTTTTTGGTCAGGTGGTTACTTGAAGTTCTTTTATTGTGATTTTGGGTGGGTTCTGAATTAGTAGTAATGGTATGCAGTTCCTTTTTGGATAACACACGTTCATCATCTAGGATGATTCTCGTTGTGTTTGTTAGAGCAGGATGCATGTTACGTGAACTCCTTACGCGTGACTGCGTAGATGTAATAGGCTGGATTTCAAGATCTTCGTCATCATCATCTCCTGCTTCCACGTGCTCTTTATCTAGACCAAGATCAAAACCAAATTCTGTATGCTCTTCTTCGAGGACAGAACTTTCTGCTCTTCTACCAACTTCAATAGAAGAATCCTTCATTTCTTCTCCTTCGATACCTAGATTCCAGTTATTAGTGAATTCATCATCAATTGGGAAGTCATCATCGTTGTGGGAAAGTACTTGGCCAGCACCTATAGAAGACATTTCACCAGTACCTGTAGTCCTAGTTCCCTCATCCCCAATAGCCAATGGTCCCTCCTCTATTTCAAAATTCAAATCTAAAATCGAGTTGTTACCACTGTATTCATTATTATTCAAATCGTATTGCCTACCGATTTCCAGTGACGTATCCCACACTGCAGCTGATCCGGCGGTGACACCCCGTATACGTCTCCTATTATCACCATTAATTTCTGCCATAGGGGAATTTGATTCGAATAAGAAATCTAGAGATGGTGTAAACAAAACTTCTTTCTCTGTGACAGTATCTTCCAGAATGATTGTTTCTATTCTAGTGATGGTATTCGATTTATTTATGGTGATCCCCACTCTAGAACTCATCTTGAATAAAGAGCTGATCTTGGTCAAAATATCCTTTATATCACCAAGTAAGAAACTGGCCTGTTTGGCATATACTTGAACAATACCTTGTAGCAGTTCACCCGAGGTACGTAATGTGACATATTTACTTCCATTGGAAAGGATTGTATCTTCGGGGCTATCACATCCAGCCACTTCTGCAATCTCCTTTGCAGAGTCAGTGATACTTGTCTGAAGAACAGATCCTCTTGGGATATTTGTCATATTCGAAGCCAGCCATATTTGGGCAAGAGGGCCGCTGTCATTTGTAAGTTTCAACATTTTAAACTGTGGTAGCAATTCTGAGCAAAATGAATTAGCAAAGTTAAATAGTTATTAAGTCGAATATTTATGCTTTGGCCATTATTAAACGTGAAAAAAAAAAAATAAGAATTAAAATTGAAGTATTATACAGTTATAAGGACATATATATATTAAGAATTTAATCTAGATAATTATTTGTTGATATTTGAAAAATCTTCTGTTATGTAATCTCGCAATGCGTTTCGCGTTAAACATTTCGCGTTTCCTTTATAAAGAAAGAGTACTCTATTTTCCGGTAGCAACTAACACATATTATAAATTTAATATCAGGACGACCTAAGACGTATTTTAATACCATTAGGTTAGTCTCCGTTAAAGGATTCTCATGTTGCGAAGAAACGGGTGTGGCTATTGCAGATATAACTTTCTCATATTATATCATCTTTCGATAGGAGGTCTTGTTCCTGCATAATCAATGACAGATCTAATCTAATTAGCAAAATCGCCGAATGAACTAAACTCATTTTATATATGTGCAATGATGTTAACTCAAGAAGTATATATATAGGTCTTAATTTACCGTGTACATTGTAAGCGTCTATTACTAAATTCATTTTCTATAATATTAATTACGTACGTATATCAATGTTTATTTATTTTCTTGTCGGCCTGTTTGTTTGTTTTCATTTGATTACCAATTAATGGTATCTATATATATTTCTTTTTATCAACACTCTCTTCTTCTTCGTCCTCATCATCTTCATCTATAACCTCTTTACTATTAGAGTATGATCTTCGAAATGCAAATTTAAGTAGAATCCAACCCATCCTTAAGGGTCCAAACTCTGGCCATAAACAATCCAATAATTCAATCGTCACACCTTTCTTGGATCCCTGCCATATCATAAAATCACTTAGACGAGAGACACCACTGGTCCTAATCAATAGATCTAGTGGTGGCAATCCGCCAGTATATAAATGTGAATCGATCAAGTCTTCATTGATCTCACTAGATGAGTAATTTTCTGTAATGACTTCCTTCATTGAATGTACAACTTCTTCACGACCTGTATATGGGAAACAAATATTCAATGTAGCTCTAGTATTATTTTTCGTCCTTTCAGTAGCTTGTTGAATATCTAATAGTACGTCTTTGTCCAGCAAGGATATGTCACCAATGACACGAACTCGTATTCCGTACTTATCTGTTAATTCACCATTTTCAGTAATTTGTTTAATCCTCCTCTGTGCTAAATCCATCAAAGAGTCAACTTCATACTTGGATCTCTTAAAATTTTCAATAGAGAAAGCATACACAGTAGCGGTATCAACACCAGCTTCATAGCATAGTTCCAAGATACGACTCATACTATGAAACCCTGCCTCATGACCATCCTTCACCTCAATATCATTCTTACGAGCCCATCTTCTGTTACCATCCATAATGAAACCGACATGACGTGGCACATTGTTGGAAGCCCGTAATGTTCTTGAGAAGAGGTTCTTCAGAAGGGACAACACAAAATAGTGACCTGGGATCTTGCTCTCTTCACTCATTATTTATTTCTTCTTCTATGTTTTTGGTAAATTCACTATTATAAGTAGTAAACAGTACTTAAAATACACCTAAACTTCTCCACGAATAATAATCACTATTACAGTTCGTCTTCTTTCTATTTATATCATCCATCCATTACGATGCATCCTCTTATTCCACGTCATCGATGGTTAGTCTTGACAAAATTTTTCACCGCTAAAAAAGTGTAGAATTTCTTCCCATACAATTTTTTTGTCTTTTGCGCACAGGCCGACATTGCTACCGAGAGAGAGAGAAGAAAATAGTCAATAATAAGGATTTAGCTATAAAGGGTGAACCGTATAGGTATAGAGGTGGAGAAGAATGTTAACAATTAAAATAAGACAAGGATCAGTGACGATGATAAGAGTACAAAGCGGTAGAACGGTAGTAAAGAGATTGTTTCAAAGACGATATCAAAGTAAATCTTCTTTTGGGATAGCACTGGCGACGGCGAGTAGACTGGTGACTCCGAAATGGATGTTAAATAACCCGGTCTCCTTAGTCTCAACTGAGATGAATACATTGGCCAAAAATATTATGGGTCTAATTGGATCAGGTCATCCGACATTGAACCGTGTAACAAGTTATTATTTTGAAGCTGAAGGAAAGAAAGTTCGTCCTATGCTTGTACTGTTATTATCGAGAGCCTTGTCGGCTATTCCTGTTGAGAAACGAAATAATATTAAGATTGATTTTACAGATTTTGAGACAGCTCCAGTTGGCAGAGATCCAATACAGAAATTTTTATCATCGAAACCAGTTGAGAATTTTACACCTTTACAAATTATTCATGGCATCCAATCAATGAATCCCTTGACAAAAGAAGCTTCACCGATACCTGAAAAACAATTTGATGATGAACGTGGGATTCTTCCAAAACAACGTCGTTTAGCAGAAATTGTTGAGATGATTCATACAGCATCTTTACTTCATGATGATGTTATTGATCATGCAGATACAAGACGAGGTAGACCAAGTGGGAATGTTGCATTTACAAATAAGATGGCAGTTCTTGCTGGTGATTTTCTTTTAGGTCGTGCCACTGTATCTATATCAAGATTAAAAAATCCAGAAGTGGTTGAATTGATGAGTAGTAGTATAGCAAATTTAGTTGAGGGTGAATTTATGCAATTACATAATGTGGCAATGGATTCAGGCAATAATGATTTATTGACTGAGATTACACCTGTAGGGAAATTAAATTTAAGGACTCATGATTATAAAGTTCCAGTATTACCACCACAATCAAAGTTAACCTCAGAGACACTTACTCATGAACAACAACAGGAAGCTATCAATAATGCATTTCGTTACTATTTACATAAATCATATCTTAAGACGGCATCCTTGATCTCTAAATCCTGTCGTGCTACTGCTATTCTTTCTGGAGCACAACCTAACGTTATTGAATCATGCTATAATTTTGGTAAGAATCTTGGAATATGTTTTCAACTTGTTGATGATATGTTAGATTTTACAATTTCAGCTAAAGAATTAGGAAAACCTGCAGGAGCTGATTTAAAATTAGGTATTTCTACTGGGCCTGTCCTTTATGCGTGGATGGAAGATCCAAGTTTAGGACCACTAATTCAACGTCATTTCAATCAACAAGGTGATATACAACAAGTATTAAAATCCGTAGAATTACATGATGGTGTTGGTAAGACTAAGAAATTAGCAGAAAACTATAGAGATATGGCTTTAAAATGTCTACGTGATGTTCTTCCAGAGTCAGACTCCCGCTCTGCATTAGAATTCCTTACAAACAGTATTCTTACCAGAAGGAAGTAAACTTACAAAAAACAAAATTAAAAAGGAAAACACTATTTGCCATCGATTATGCAATCATATACCCACATAAAACTAAACGTCTCCCCGCATATATACATATAGATATATATAATTCTTAACATCCCTGTAAATATTGCAACAAAATAAAAGTCGTAGTAGTCAAAGGACACACCTATCAATCAGTTGTTAAGGTAATCAGCCATCACTTCTTCCCTTTGCTGCCAGAAAGCAGATAACACGCCAAAATGTCCGACGGTGAAAGAAAGATAAAACCGACGGCGCATCCTTCCCCCCCTCCTCCTCTCTCTCTCTATTACTAAACGCCACCCGCAAAAAGTGGGCTCATATATTAAGTAAGGCACAGCAACGGAGAGAATTCCGCTGCTGCTGCTGCTGCTGAGGGGGGTAGTTGATTTTATTTTATTTTTTTTTTTTTTTTTTTTTTCAGAAGGTAGATAGATAGATGGATATATGCTATTTTTGCAAGGAACAGGAGAGACAGCCAGGTGATGATTAAACTTATTTTATTTAAACAGATACGACACATTAGGGATATATAGAGAGGTAACGTTTATTGATTTTTTTGAAGTGTGTTATTGCATTCCATTTTTGTCATTGAAAGTTTTTTTCAATAGATCAGAAGATTACACAAGTGTAGTTATATATACATATACACACACATAGATATAGCTAATACACGAAGGACAGATATCTTTTTTTTTTATTGATTTTTGCTTACCTACTTTGCCACCTAATTAAGATAAGATGATTATCGACAATAACGTGCTCCTTTTCATAAGAGATTCTAACAGTACGGGAACTACTATAGTAGATGATCCATGGGGTTCATCAACCTGGCGATGGGGTCGTTGGATTTTATTTGTAATATTCGTGGTATTTATATTGCTCCTTGTTTTATGCACTGCAAGAGCTAATAGAAGAAGGTTTGTTAGAGGTGAAGCCCCTATTAGAGGAACATCATGGATTACACCACCATCTTATAGACAATCTGAAAATACATATGTTGGAAATACTCAACGAGCGGTTGTAGATTATGTTCCTGAATACACTGAAGAAGCAAATGAAAATGATTTGGGTTATTATGATGAAAGAGGTGAATTTCATTCAAATGATAAGACTACTTATATACCACCGCCTGATTTAGAGACAGGTACTAATAATGGAGCAAATTCATTAAGTGGAACACCTTTACTAGAGAGACCTTCACCTGCTGTATTAAGAAATACAAGTACTACCTCTAGTCCTGATATGGGATTAGATTTTAGTAGACCAAATTTTAGAACTGATAGTAATTTACATACTTTCCCGGGTTATTTCAACAATGACAATAATAACGGTAATGAACTTAATGGAAATAGAGCAGGAACCGTTGGTTCCTCATCTTCTGCAGATGATACTCAAGCTGGATCATCTAAAGAAAAGAAGTTTGTTTCGGTAGAAGAAGTTAAAGAGTTTTAGATAGATAGATAAATATATTCACACCTTATACTGGTATGATACCCCCCCCTCCAATTCTCTCTCATCAGTCGTCTTACACTCATCTGCATTTATTTTTTCTTTCTGTTTTTTTATTCTACGGGACAATTTCTATTCTCACAGAGACTATATTATAGCTCTTTTTCGTCACATATATGTATATATATTCGTTTACGTTACATAAACCAAAGACATATTATTTTTTTATAAGGTAGGGGGAGATTTGTAGTGAATCATATATTGTAAATGATCAGATTTTGTTATATGAAATACGTATATATTGAATTATGAATCAATTTATGACATAATCTTAATAAATTTCCCCCCCCCCCCACGAAATATTAGACCTTTTGTCACTGGTTCCCTTTGGACTAACGCGAATTTAAGAAAATAAAATTGAAAGATACACGATGAGGTTATAAAATATCAAAATATCAAAATAATGAATTATGGATCTACATAAAAATTGGTTAAAAAAAGAATTGAATATTCTCAGCAATCAGGAAAAAACAGTTCATAAGTGAAAAGCTTCAGAAAGCGTTGTTCTCATGGACCTCTATGACGAATTACCCACAAGTGCATTACTTTGCGATCCAGAATTCACGGCGTTATTCGAAGCATGTCAACGATATAGAATCACAACAATAGATTTCCTTACTTTAAACGTAAGAGAACTTGCCAAAATTTCACAAAGGTCTATTAATGAAGTAGTCAAAGTTAAAAGGTTACTTTTGAATGAATTTGATCAACAATTTGAGGAAAAGGATAAAATTCAACCTATAACAAAAGTTGAACCACCGCAAGTCTTTACCTCTGGAGATATGGAAATTGATTCATTACTTGGAGGTGGAATTCATACAAAAAGTATAACCGAAATATTTGGAGAAAGTTCAACAGGGAAATCCCAATTATTAATGCAACTATGTTTGAACGTTCAATTACCTGTGGAGAAAGGTGGATTAGGAGGTAAATGTGTTTATATTACTACAGAAGGTGATTTACCAACATCACGTTTAAATGGAATATTAGACTCTAGATCTGATTGGAAGGACCTTGGTGTATCCCAAGCCAATATATTTACAGTGAGTTGTTTTGATTTGGTAAGTCAAGAACATATTTTGAACGTCCAATTACCTATATTATTAGAAAGAAATAAAGGTCAGATCAAGTTAATTATAATTGACTCAATTTCTCATCATATGCGTGTAGAATTGGAGACCAAATCATTCAGCGAATCTCAAGATAATAGATATTATGTAGATAAGATGGCTGAAAATTTATTACAATTATCTAAAGAATATTCAACAGCAGTTGTAGTTGCAAACCAAGTCGGTGATAAACCTTTGACGGAAAGATCAGAAAATTTTGTTCATCATTTCATGGATTATGATTATCAATTAGGTTGGTTAGTTGGCTGGAGAGATTCTACAATTATGTACAGACAATATTATACAGATGATAATTCAAAAAATAAAAGTATAAGGAATCATCAACAAAGTCAACGACTGACACAAACAGCAGCTTTAGATCCAAATTCTACTGTAGATGATTTATTATCCGATGATGAGGATTATAGTCTTATTGAAAGGGAGGTTAACAAAGTTATGAATCCGGAATCATATTCTCAAGGTGATAGTAACTTAAACAATAATGCTTCATCCGCTAATCAAAGCTCCATGGCTAAGAGATCCCGATCAATTAATAATAATCATTTTGTCCCTCGAAAAAAGAAAAGGCGACTTGATATTAGAATTCCAAATCTTGGCCTTTCTTGGGCTAATCATGTTACTACAAGGATATTGTTAAAAAAGTCTTATAAAGCGTCACCAATGATCAAACGTGGAGAAGTGAAATTTTATCAAGGTGTTGATCCTGCCTCATTTTGGCAAGTGAAAAGGACTTTACAGATTGTATATTCTACTTTCAGTAAACCAGGGGAAGTATCCTTTGCAATTACTAAAAAAGGTATAGAGTCTGCCTAATTTATAGAATCTGTTGAAATATTAACATCCAGGACAATTACATATTAATTAATTATTACATTCTTGTTGGTATGTAGACATACATATTATGTAGGGGTATATATTATAAAGGTCACTCATAATTTTAAAAATTGATATTCATTTGGATGTAAACAAGGATCTGAGGTTGATTCGATTACTACAGGAATCAACGACTTCAAGATACTCTATTATATTACAAGAGAAATAGAAATAAAATTAAAATAATAACAAATAATGTTCACGCGTGATTGGGTATATAAAATCATCGTACAAAAGAAGTATACCATTATGGCATCTTCTAAAAATGATAATATTATTTTCATATTGTTTCATTTCTTTCAAAATTCATCTTCAGAGTCATCTGCAATAGCATTTTCATCGTCATGTACCAGGTCATATTCGCCTTCAAAACCGTCATCATAGTCGATGGTATATTGTCTCAGCGGTTTCATATTGTCTTCATTATAATCTCCTGATATGGCTTTCACTCTTGAACATATCAAATATATAAATGCTACTCTCTTCCGTTTCTTATTGAATAAAAATCCGATAAGACTCCACAGATAACCAGGTTCATCTTCTAAGAAAGATTTTGTTGGGTTAAATTGATATACGACACAATCTGATAACGTCATATGTGAACTTATACTCTCCCAAATCCAACTCTCAGGTTTTTTCCCTAATGAATATAATGAATTTTCAAACTTGGAAATGAATGTCTTTAATGAACTCCTTATGAAATCTGTTGGTTCTAATGATGTAAAATCATGATCAGGATATGATGCATTTAAGATGGCAATTAAATATGCAAACGTCCTCCTACTTGCAGGTTCACGAATAGGGCCAAAAGGACCAATATTGACATTTAAGTCTGCATCATTTAATGATGGTCTTCTCAATGTAGTTAACTTAAAACTTTGTAAACTTGAATTACTACTGGTCCTCCTCTTTGAACTTGGTTTTGTTATACCATTATTAGATCCAGTTCTATTCGTCGATTCTATGGATGATGAACTTGCATATTCAGATTCAGAATTCATTACCAAATCTTTCAAATTCTGATCATTCAATTTGACACTCTTCATAAAGGGACTACCTACTAAAGAAGGGTTGGTACCACTATTAGATCCATTCATCACAGGTGGATTTGTTAAGGAGACGTTATTCGTTGAATTATTGTTGCTATTACTGTTACTATTCTGGTTAAAATTATTTGTATAATTGACAATATTGTTATTTATAGCATATAATGGATCTGTTATAGACATACGTCTTTTTTGTTCCCAAAATGAGGAACTATCTCTACGAATATTATTCTCATTTGGTGTTACAGGTATAGCGTTAGCTTCCACAGGAGAAGACTGTAATTGTAATTGTTGTTGATGTTGTACAGCAGCTTTAAAACTTTCATTTTCTTGTAGTATTGTTTCCAAATGCTGGTCAATAGTCTTGTAAAGTTTCTTATCAGAAGCAACAGGTTTTGTTGTAAAAATATCACAACCACCAGTAATCTTGCAATCTGACGTTTCAAAATTCAGAGTCTGATTGACTCTTTCTATATCTAGTTCATCAATGAATTTCATTATTGAATAATGTTGTTAGTGTATATTTTGTTTTGTTTTTGTTTCTAATTATAAATAAAGCTCATTAAGTTTTCAACTCTCTCTCAATATATAAATATATATATATATATATATATATCTAATTATTTAACAAGATAATAAATAAATGTTTCCAAATACGGTAAGTACCACGTTTCTGCTAGTTTCGAGCCAAACACCATCTTACAACCCTCCTGACAATGACTTGATTATTATCAAAATGAAAAATTCTCAACCTTTACAGGTGCGCCAACTCTGGTCACCTACATTTTCTTTCCCGTAAACCACGTTTTGGGTCCCCGCTTTGCCTTTCGAGACACCCCTGTTGTGAGCTCCGTTCACGATGATATGCACCTCACGACCTGCACACCCCACGCTTCTTACCGTGGCGTTGTTGGTTGTTTTTTTGGTCTTTTTCGTGGGGGGGGGGAAGGCCAAAGAAAATGGAAAGGATTAAAAACGAAGGAAACGCAAATGCAAATGCAAATGCAAATGCAAAGGGCAACCGGAGTTTATGGTATGAGGTAGACAGGTTTAACGGGAATGATTAATTATTCATTTTTGGTTTAATGTGATTGTTATGTGGGGTGGGTATAAATGAATGTGATTATATAGGGTTTGAGAGGTTACTTATGCAGTGGTGGTCATTCTGTCACTTAGGGTGTCACAGTAATGTTGCCCAAAGACAGACCAATGCAAATTGATGACTGTGTATAGGTGACGGTATATGTTCTCGAATTCTTCAGAATCTGTGAATGCAAAGAGTCCACTACTTTCCCGGCCTGCTGTCTTTTGGTTAGCATTACTGGAAGAATTGTCTTGGCTCTTAAATGAAATAGTCGTAGCCGTAGCAGTATTGTCCTCATTACTCGTTCCTGTCGAGTTATTGGTGCCATTTGTTGCACTATTATAAAGATATACGAAATCTTGCTTCACTCTCCCTTCAACAGTACAATTGGATCTACTGTAGATACCGTCTTCTAAGGATTTAAACACTCTGTTCTCTAAAACACCATATACTTCACTTAATGGTTGGGTCTGTTTAGATAACCATGCTTTTGCAAATCTAATCTTCTCATTATCCAATGAAGGAGGTAATCCGCTAGTAGTGGAAGTATTTGGAGTGTCTTCTTCTGTATCGGCCATCGTGACGTCCTCATCGGTATTTTCTGTTTGCGTGGCAGTCTTTTGTTTTGTCGTGTATTCTTGTTTCTTTTCTTCGATCACTTTACATAAATGTACTGCAATTGATAATGTGTTTTTAGTCCATCTACAATTACCATGATCATCAGTAATTATGCTAATGACTTCTTCCTTCATTCTCTTATTGGTATATGTGGTATTGATGTATACTTTTGTAGCTTTGTCAATATGAGTGTCATTGGCTACCAGTTGTTGAAATAATAGACGACACACTAATAGACATACTAATTGACGGATATCTGCTCTCAATAGAATCAATCTGGCATGATCAAAGGAAAGTGAAGTTGGGAATTCTCTAACCATCTTGCGACATGAAAGTAAACTGATTATACTTTTGATACAACCTTTGTAAACTTCTTGAATGGCTAAATTGTTCTTATCCTGGACTATAAGTTCTCCGGAATTGACATATTCAGTCATTTTATTTTTAAACCAAGTTAAAGACGATTTTAACAGCACACTTCTTGCTGCTACTAAAGAACTGAAATATTGTTTTTCAAAATCAATTGCATTACTTAATAATGCAGGTCTTAATAGACGTATTTGATGATTTGCAATATCCAGTTTCATAGCTTCTAAAATTTGGAATACTAATTTCAAACCTTCCATAAATTTCGGTAATGATGCTTCCATATCTGCTTCTTTAAATTTATTACTCATTTTATCAACATATGCATCTCTCATTGGTGCACAATGATGTTTGAAAAGGGTAGCTAACCATTCAGATAAATTAGACATTACTAATGATCCTTTAATCAATTCTTGGACATTCAATTCTGTATCCAAAATATTATTAATTTGATGAGTCTCCTTTTGAGGTACAATGGTTAATAATACTTCTCTTAAAGTATCAAATAATGGAACAAGTCTTGTATGATCGTATCTAAAAACATCTGGTCTTTTTGAGTAAACTATCAACTCATTCTCCACATCTTTCCAATATATATCTGACAAATGTTTCTTCTTAATACCACGTTCTCCATCAAGATTTGGTCTAAATTGTAATAATGGATCAAAGATTATATCATGTCTCAATTGTGGGTTTTTCACTATCTCTTGTAGATCAATCTCTTTAAGACATTGTAAATTAATAGGCGGTAATGGAATAGGTAATCTTGTTGCTTTAACATAGTTGACTCTATCTTCAAAAGTGACTACAGAATCTAAATTATTGTTATTATCGTTTTGAATATTCATATTCGGGTATTTATCTTGTGTAAGGGCTCTAATCTGTGCTTTTGAACTGTTTGTTGAACTATTTAATGCTTCTTGTGTTAATAAGATTGCCTGTCTCAATGTAGTATTACTTAATGCATTTGTTGATGATGATGATATTCCTGATGATGAATTCCCAAGGCCCTGTGATTGTAAAATATGTGGATGATGTGATCTAAGTGATTTCTTTTTCATAATTCCATAAGGATTCATTGGATGAGTAATTATTGTTTGATTTGTTCCCCCAGTATTACCAATCATCATATTACCGCTACTTGTAACATTTTGACCATTCATATTATTACCATTATATGGATGATTTGGATTATTTCCATAGTAATGAGCATGATTAGATAATCTTTTCAAAGAAGAATGTAATATTGTCGGCACAGAGTTGGATCTTGATTTGAATGATGATAATAAATGAAATGAAGGTTGATTATGTTTTGATTTTACTTGTTGTTGTTCTGTATTTTTCATCGTTAACCGTATAGATTGTTGTTGTTGTTTATTAGATTGTGCATTTAATGAATTTTCTGTTGGTGGTAAATCTTCTTTATTTTTTTCCTTTTGAAGTGATTGCATATTATTATTATTGTCATTTTCTAATTCTGAAGTACGCATAAATTGACCAGTCTTTGAATCAAATTGTTTAAATAAATTATTATTGTTATCTAATGGAACCATTTCTTGTCTACTTGACGTCATCATCATATCATTTCTCTTTACGTTAATATTACTATTATCAGAAGTTGGAGTATCTTCACGTTGTAAAGTAGTATTAATAGTAGTAGTTGTAGTAGTTGTATCTGTTAATGTTAATCCCTCTGAACAAGAGCCAGGAGTTCCTAACCCAGATAATGGTGCTTCCATTGGATCAACTACTTCATTTGTATGTGTATGTGTATGATGTAACTGTTGAGGAGGATCACTTATCTTATTAGACAAAGAATTTTCTTCGTCATTCGATACACCCATAGCTGCTGCTGCAGCTGCTGCTGCAACAACAGTATCAGTAGTTACTTCATTACTATCAGATCCAGGACCCGACGGTACTTGCCCCGGTTGTTGATTTGAAGAAGTTGAAGAATTTCTTGTACTTGATGGAGTATTTGCAGTAGCTGTAGCAGAATGAGTTCTGGGATGTTCCATATTTAAAAGTATTAATCTTAATATGTTTTGTTTGTTTTTTTCAAATAAAAATAATGTGTATATATATATAAAAGAACCTACTGTTCTCTAAGGAGTAGTAGCAGTAGTAGTTTAAGCAACGTTATACTAACGTATATGTATATGTATGTATATATGTTGCAAAAGCTTTTATTCTTGTTTTTGTAGCTAATGATATTTTTGAAATATAGAAATAACTCTATCAGTAGTGTTGCCACTCTATAAACTATAACTAATACTCTATCCTTTGCTTTAAAAAAAAAAAAGAAGCAAAATTGAGTTAAAATAAAATTCTTCCTTTAAGAAAACAGTTTCTCCTTCTTCTCTGACTCTCTCACACTTTAATTCTCGGGTCTCACACACACACACTAACAAAATTTTTATCAAAAAAAAAAAAATAATAATAGAACGGGTTGTCCGCCAGCCAAGCGAAAAGATCATCAAACAATATTTTCAAATAATAACAATAATAGTAATACTTTGTATCGCTTTATTACTATTGTTATTTGTAGCTATTGTCGCTCGCATTAATAAATTTGGTTTTACTTTTGCAAGAGAAAGGGGGCAGAGAGAGAGAGCGGAAGGGGAGGAGGGAGGCAGAGAAGGATGAAATTTTAAGGAATTTATTTTTTGTTCACTTCGTGTCAAGTGATGGGATACTGAGTAAAGTCTGGGGAAAGGATTGAAGAATGCTGGTACCCGTTTATATATCTTTGAGTATCGTAAATAGTTTAACAGTTGTGGATCTTGTCTTAGTAGCTTGGTGGCACCTTTGTTCAGACTAGAGAATTTAATATATCTAGATAAGATTATTTTTATTTATATACTTTATATAAATAGTTATAATGATTAATCAAATATACATATATGTGTGTATGTAAGGCTATTTTCTTATTATTGTAGCCAATACTATGATTCTATTTAAGCGGAACCAGAGATGAAGAACCATTTGTCAATAGATTTGTCAATTGGAGCATCGGCTTGAGCGGCAGCAGCTGGAATACTTTCAGCAACAGAAGCAGAGAAAGTTGGAACATCCTTCAAAGTTGTAGAAGCTAGAGAGATACCTTTGTCATCAACTGATTTACCTTCAATCAATTTCTTCCAGGATTCATGAGTTTCCTTAATAATATCTAAAGTATATTTCTTGTTTTTAGCTTCACCAGAGAAAGCAAATTGATTTTCTGGTTTACCATCTGGAATTTTGTAAATTCTAAACCATTCATTGGTAGCCTTTAATAAACCTGGGAAATATTTTTCAACATCTTCAATATCATTCATCTTTGGGGCTAATGGATCTCTAACATCAATGGCAATAACTTTCCAATCAGTTTCACCTTCATCTAATAAAGCCATAACACCAAGAGCTTTAACTTGTTTAACTTCACCAGTGTAAGCAATAGCTTCACCGATTTCAAGAACATCAATTGGATCATCATCACCAACAGCTTTGGTCTCTGGATGAGCCTCATTTGGATCTTCCCAAGTTTGTGGTAAAGCACCATAGTTATGAATATAACCATGATGAGGGAAACAATTTCTAACAAATCTTAATTTACCTTTCTTAGTATCTTGAACAATTGGGTTTAAAGTTTGTTCTTTGTTAATTTCAAGTTTAGCATTAGTCCAACGTGGAATTTCAACAACCATATTGAAAATATTGTTTTCTTTGTCAGCATATAATGGAATGTCATGGAAAGCAGAAATTGGCTTACCATCTTCTTCAATGAAAACTTTGTAATCTAAGGTGTTCTTAGCACCAATTTGTCTAGTTGTGTAAACCATTATGTATCGGTATTGATGTTGTTTTAAGATATATATCTTTTCAACTATTCAAGAAGTATAAAAGAATAACATGTAATATATATATTTGAAATAAATGAAGAAGGTACGTGAGGGGGTAAAAAGCTGAATCATTGTTCTTTAAAGAATATTGGTGTTATCAATTAAGTATTTATACCAAGAGTGGGTTAGTATTGCTGATTGATTGAGTTAGGTTAGATCCCAACATTTCGTCGTCACAGTTCGTGTTTATTGGTTTGTCCAATTTTTTCGTCCAAGAGAAATTTCGCCGGTTTGACTGTCTCTTTCTCTCCTTACCCGCGCTTGCTCCCCGTTGTGTGGTTAATTGCGGTAACTGTGACAAAAAACTGAGAGAGAGAATGAAAAAGAGAGATTGGTGTGTGACTTGCAGTTGTAATATTTATTAAGGTTGAGCTGAAAGTATTGAATTTGTTTTGATCTCTTGATAAATTGGAGGAAGGATTCATGGTATAATCATCAATCATTTAGTAGAGTCTAGGTCGATATTAGTTTATCCATCTGTTCGTTCAAATTTTTTGGTTTTATCCCCTCTTAAGAACAGTATGTAATTTAACATTAATACTTTTATCACTGTTTACGTTGTGTGTCCTGTCATCATTTCACGTGCTTATGAGGTTGCTAGTTACTTATTACATTCAAAGGATTCCTATTTTTAAGAATTAATTAAAAAGGATCCGGTAACTGCATTATATTTTGACATAATGACAGGGTTTGACTAAGTAATAAGTAGAGGGAAATCACTATTTCTGTTTAGGTTTAAAACGCTCGTACATTTGATAAGAATCGTTTCCTATAAAATACCATTTTTCATGTCATATTCATTAATTGATAAATCTGAATGGAGAATAAATTGAAACTTTTGTTATACAGGGTGTCACCATTTTTTTACTAGTTTTTGTTTCAATAAGGCAAATTCACTTTTAAAACTTAAGTTTTCTTGAGTAAGATATATATGCAATATTTTCTCAAGTTATAGACAATATGACAAACATTGATTAACTAGTTTTATAATCTGGTAAATTAATAAGGTTAAGAATAGAAGATTTTTTTTTGTTTTAAATTTTCTGAAAGAGTGATCAATTCATTCTTTTAAGATGTAGACAGGTGCATTTCAATTCTATTCATAAGATTACGAAAGTTCTAAGGTTCTTTTTTCTTGTTGTTTAATATTCTTGATAAATTTAAATGGCATTTCCTTGCATGGATTGTTTGCGAATTTATTAGAGAGTTTGTCCCTACTGTAGAGTAAATATGTTAGTCTTGAATGAAGTAATTTTTAATATAGAAAACTATTCTTATCTTACACTATCAGTGACAGTATTTGTAACTGAAAATTAAATAATAATCCGTAAATAATTTAAATATTCAGACTCTGAGGATTAAAATCGAGGTCACGTTTTTGGAATTAGGGTTAAACTACAACTTTGAATTAGATTTAGGAAATTCCTTATGTTATAATTGTTTACCTGTTTTAAACCATATACTACAAAAACTTTAATATTCGTGCTATTGACTTTGTATATCGCATGTTACCAAGTCAATATTTTTTCTTGCATTTGTTGCTGGCCTTCTTTCTTGTCTTGATTCTAGGTAATAACTAACCTTGCTTCTGGTCCCAAAACCTTATTTCAGCTAACAGTTTTAATCTCCCCTTCCAATCGAAATCAAGATGCGCAATTACCAGTTTCTGTCATCATTTAAAAAATTGTTTGTTATGAGCCCTATTGTATAAAATTATTGTAAAATTGTAAGTTTTGGGTGAATATAATTAGCTAAGACAGAATACGTGCCGAAATTTACACGATATGAGAGTGACGTCAAGAATATGAAATATGAGAGGATAATAATAATTCAGATTGACATTTTTGATAATGTTCAATCTTTAACAGTCCAAAATTAGGAAAGATAATAATAAGACGCATTTGAAAATTATGAATAATTTCTAAAATATTAGTATTGGAGATTTTTAATCACGAAATGTCTAATCCAAAAGGTATATAAAGGGAACAATATTTCATGTGTTGGAATATTTTATTTCCCTGATTATTTTGTATATTATTTATAATTTGTATAATAAAGAAATCAGACGAATATACGTTGATTTCTAAATAAATAAATTTTGTATCATATTAAAAGAAATGGATTCCTCTAATAACTCCAAAACCCAACAAATCGGAGCTGTGAACGTTCGACATAATTATAAATATAATACTGTATAAGTATTATTGAATATCTAGTTTTTAAAAAGCTCAAATTACATATAATATACAGTCAAATGTTCAATACCGTCATACTTAGCTGGACAAAAACAATTTTCAACTTATATTGCAATAATAGGAATTTGACACTAATTGCGTGTCGGTGGCCTGAACTAGAAATCAAGAATGTCATAGAGTTTTATAGAATATGCCTCTTGTGAATGTTACACTTCAATACGTAATAAACAACATCCATTCACCTCTATTGGTACCTATACTTCTTTACAACAGAACATTCATAATTAGCACAGTAGGTTAGTGATTTGTAAAATTAAGAAAATCTTATTTTTATTTTTCATCTTCTTCATGGATATAAATATTTAATTTAAATTTCAAGTTAATATGCTTTTATGGCCAAGTTGGTAAGGCGCCACACTAGTAATGTGGAGATCCTCGGTTCAACTCCGAGTGAAAGCATTTTTTTTGCAATATTTTTCATTGACACACCAAACCTACATCAAGGCTCTTTATCACATTTATCTAAACCAATGATGACTTCACTAACTGTATGAATACTTTTTTAATTGTAAAAAGTACAAACTTGCTATTTTCTTTTCATCAATCACCCTAAATGTACTTATGTAAATAGATTTTATCAATATTATTAGAAAGAAGTCATATCAATAAATAATTTGTTCTTAGAAAATAAAATAGCTACAACTAAGGAAAAATACAAATTATTAGGCACTATTCATCAATTTCATTGGTAGTAAATTCCACTTTTTAAAAAATATATTTTCAAAGACTATTATCACTTTTGTTGTTTTGTTTACAGCAGCCAACTTTCAATGTCTCTATAGAATAATTTGCAGAAATATTAAAAAAATTAATGTCACTAAATCCTGATCTAGTATAAATGATAACTGATATTTTATTAAGTAATATAATAATGATATTGTCATAAATAAGTTACTTTTATCTTCAACCAATATATAAATAAAAATGCATTCAATTGAAATTTGTCTAGCTCCAAACCAGCAGGAAGGGAACGTAACAAGTATCTACTAAATCAATTCCTGTCAAACGATGTGCTCTCTATAAACCAACAAACTCTACTGTCAAATACTAGACATAAAGGAAATAAAGATAATAGTATCTCACAATTTTCTTTTTTAATAATTTCTAAGAAGCAAAAAAAGAAAAACATTTTGTAAAATCTTCCAGTTTACACATCTTCATGTCAGTAAACCTCTTGCTAAAAACAATATCGATAATAACCTATCTCAATGTATGGTATATGACGACCCTATTGAAGTTACCGGTATGCAACAACCTGTGCTTCCGAGTAATTTATAAACTAATGTATCACCAACATATGACATGTTCATGTTTGTGGATCATCATCATCGCCAGAATTATCATCATCATATTGCATATCATCCTCTTCTTCCATTTCTAGTTGCCCTTCGGCACCATCTTGCTCCGCAGCATCTTCTTCCCCCATTATTTCATTATTTAAATCTTGTTCCTCACGTTCCATTAGTAATCTTCTTTCTCGATTCTTACTTAAAAGGGTCATAAATCGTTCCCAATGTTTAGTATTAATTATTACATCTTCCTTCAAAGTAAATTCTTGTCTACACATTGGACATAACCCCTTTGAATTCACTGTATCTAACCATCTATATATGCAATGAACATGGAAGTTATGATTACATTGACCAACCACTAAAGGACATGATCTACCAGGTGTTTTACAATTTGGACAAACTCCATTATAACTTACACGACAAATACCACATACGTCATCCTCATCATTTCTATAATTTCTTAAAAATGTGTACGTTTCACTATTGAAATCTGAACGAGCATTATGTTGTGGATCATTTCTATAGAACTCCTTAGATCCAGTGTCGGTATCCCATGACCACGCAAAAACTGGATACACTTCTTTCACTGTGATTTTCATACTACAGCAATAAATGTACAACAAAAGTATTTCAATTTAAAAGGGGAATACTATTTATGGATTTTAGTGCTTTGTGGTAGAGCCTTTTATGATCCACCATTTTTTTTTATTAGGTAACCTACAGAAAAATTAAAAAAAATCAAAACAAAACAAAACTGCAAACTTATTAGTAATTCATTAAAATTAAAAATGTCAAAAAAAAGAGACAAAGAAACAAAAAATTGAACAGAAAGGACAACATATTTGTATATTAATGTATGTATGAATGGATATAAATGAAATGAGTTGTTCTATGTAATGATTTGTTGAATAACTAAAGAGAGAAGAAAACAAAAAAATGCTGTATTTTAATAAATAAATAATTAATTATTAGATGGTTTATCGGCTAGTTTAACTTCGAAACTACCTGCAGACCATTCCTTCAAAGAGGAGAGTAATTCACCGTTCTTGTGTAAGGCCAAAATATCATCGGAACCACCTCTAGAGATACCATTAACTATCATGTTTGGCACAGTACCACGACCAGTCTTATCCTTGATATATTGTTGTAGTTCTGTACCATGACTATGGATATCTAATTCGATCACGTAATATCCTGGAGTAAATTCATATTCTTGTTCCAATAAACTCTTTAATTTCTTAGAATAAGGACAATATGTCTTACTGAAAACAATTACTGGAGAAAGTTTTAACATTTCAGAATATTCAGCTTTAGCATCAAACGGTTTTGCTTCAGAATCCTTCCCAGCTTTACTATTTTGAGCAGCAGTCAAAGAATCATCAGCAGGAGCTGTGCCACCATTAGTAATAGCACCGCTGTTTTCTTCGTCATGAATTCCTACTTTCTCTTTAATTCTATCGATTTCTTTAGTAGCTTCAGTATTAGGTCCCTGTTTACCACCTTCAACAACAGCTTGTTGTACTAAATTATTGTTTGAAGTTTGTTGTTGACTACCAGTAGCCACTTGAGTCCGTTGTACGTTATCACGAGTGAGACTCATACTATCAGCGTTCTGCACGACGAAGAACACTAGCAATAGCATCAGAGCAGTGATACTCAGCACTCTAATGTTTCTCTTGTTTAACGTAATACCCATTATTTCGAGTTGTAATTTGGTGTTATATGACAAAAACTATTCGCAATTCACTTTCTTCAATGCAAAATCAAAATCTGCAAAGGAACACGTAACAAACTCCAGAAAACAACTTTTAAAGAATCCATCAAATCAAACAATAATGGAAGAAGAAGTGTTATAAATAGTAACAAATATAAAAAAATCTTTTATTTTGATTATTCTAAACAAAATTGTTTAAAATGTTTCAAAATCTTTTCTCGCCGTAATTTAATTTAGACGGCTTGACAAAACCCCGTAAGAGAGATAAAGTTGAAAGTGAAAAACCCAAACAAACCACCTTTTAGGAATTTATAACAAAAAAACATACAAATTACACACATATAGTACCTAAATTGAATATAAAACTATCGAATTTGAAAGGTAAAAAAAAGTATACACACACATAAATATCGAATCAAAGTGTGGTAAAGTTGTAATCTTAAATTTTAAATTTTTGTTAGCAACTACTACCACTGAATAATTTTGGTTATTGCCTACGGAATTATAGGAAGTGTTATCCATTTGCTTGGCACTAATTTATCAATATATATGAATACGTTATAGAAAGAGAGGCTTTTACGGTTGAAAAGAGAAAGAAAAATATAAGAATTAAAAACACGAAATAGAATAAGAATGTGGAGTTCAGATGAAGATGGTTCGGATCACGATTCAGATAATAGTATGGATGCGATGAGGAGATCAGGGACTGAGGACGTCAGGAGAGCACAAGTATTATTAAACTATACAGGTCCAGGATCGGTGCGACCATCAACGATACCACAATCTCAACAAAATCAAGATGGGAGTATTATAACGATCGATAGTGATGATGATGAAGATACACGTATTAGGAATGAAAATAGTATTGTAAGGCTTGTACCAGATAGAAGAGTTGGTAGGCCGCGTGATCCGATGAATAGATTTGTTAATACAAATGGTACTAATCGTGCTATTGAAGATAGAAGAGATTCAGGAATGGATATTACTAATGCTGATGACAATACTAATAATAACAATAATAGTAATAATGATGATGACGACTTAGAAATAATATCTGCTGTTGATAGACCTCATTATGATGACGGTCCAATATATGCAGAGAGTGAATATGTTGATTTAGATAATGAAGAAGAAACCATAGAAACTCCAAATAGATCGGCTCGTGGATCTATTATGGTTGTCGATCACGCTGGAAATACAAATACTACTGGAACCACTACGAATGATAATGATAATAATAATAATAATAATAATAATAATAATAATAATAATAATAATAATAATAATAATAATGACGATGATGGTATTGCTATTGTGGAAGAAAGAACAACACAACCTACTGTATTATTGAACTTACCAGGTGGTGAACAATTAAGGATAGATGCTACAAATAGAGATGCACCAATGAGAAGTTCCTTCGAATGGGGTGTACATTTACCAGAATCTCGTCGTAGATTATTAAGAAGAAGTGGAAGAAGAGTAGAAAATATAATGAGAAACCTTTTTGAACCTGAGGATGCTGATGAAAATGGAGTTCGTTCAAGATTACCTCCAAGTGTCGTTGCTACTAGAAGAAGACAAATTGCTACAATGAGAGAAATTGAACGTAGAAGAAGGGAAAGATTACAAAATGGAGCAAATAGTATAGAGGGTGTTTCAAGTGGTAACCCAGTAATGGATCAAATTAGAAATGATATTCAAACATATCCACCTGATGTAAGAAGTGCATTTGATCATGCTCAATCATTACATGAATTTAGATCTATATTACAAAGGGTTGCTCCTGTGACGTTAGAAGAATGTGGTAATACTTTAACAAACCTTTACACACAATATAGAAGTCATGTTATGGAAAATTGGGCTACTAATAGAGTGTTGGCAGCCGCAGAAGAAAATCAAAGGAACCGTGAAAGACGAACAAATACTACTTCAAGAAGAGGAGGAAGAGCACGGAATACCCGAGCAGGGTTAAACACTGGACATTCATTATTGGATTTTGTGCGTGGTAGGCCCTCATATGGTGGTTATGATGATGTTTATGATAGATATGATACATGGAGAAGAGAACAAGATGAAATGTTGAGAGCAAATGGTCTTTACTCTGACGAAGATGATGAAGAACGAGATTCACCCTATAGTATGGGAGCTGATGCTGAGAGACGTGAACAAGAACGTACACAAAATATTATTAATATGATTCAAGCTCGGGAAGAAAGAGAAAGAGATTCACGTGTGAAGACCTTTATGCAAAAGACTAAACAAACGGAAAACAAATTTAAAGATAGTGCAAGTAAATTGCCTGAAGGTTATAGTTCTAATTTTGATAGTACGCCTAAAATGAAAATGACGATTGTTAAGAAAGGTAATATAGAGAGCGTTGTTGTAGATGATGATATGACGCTAGATACAGAGATGGATGTTCCATCCTGTACATTATGTGGGATTGAACTTGGAGTTGGTATTCCTGACTCATTTCAAGGGTTATCTCTTGAAGATCAAGGTGTGTCATTTGAATATTTAGTTGAAGAATATGGTTATTCGTGTCCTTACCAAAGTTTATTAAAACCTACACAGTTGGATCGAGATTTATCTAGAAGAACGTATATTGCTGGATGTGGTCATACTTTTTGTGGTCGTTGTTATGTAAGGATTGAAAATGCTAAGAGTAAAAGTAAAATATCAAAGAAGAAACTTGCTGATTTGAAAGGTTCATCTCATCCAGATAATTATGGTCCAAGAACTTGTCCAGCAAAGGATTGTAAAGGATCCTTAAGGGCTAGAGGTAAGATGAGAGAGATGTATTTGTAAATATACATATACATATACATATATAAAATGAAAATAAAATGGGTAAGGTCAATATTTGAAATAAGAGAAATATTAAGATAGGAAAGAGTACAAAATTAATAGAGTGTATATATATATATGTAGATCGAGATGAATCAAGCCAACATGTCCAATGCACAACAAACACATAGACCAGCCAGACAACCAGCTAAACAATCTTGGTTGTTATTGCTCGGAGGCTTTTGTTGAACATAGACTGGTTGTTGTTGTTGATTTGGTTGCTGTTGCTGTTGTTGCTGTTGATAGTATTGAGGTTGTTGTTGTTGCTGATAATATTGTTGTTGATTTGGTTGTTGTTGCTGCTGTTGATTATTGTTATAATTGTTATTATTATCGTAATTGTTGTTGTTATTGTTGTAATTATTATTATTATTATTATTATTATTATTGTTGTTGTTATTATCATAATAATCTTGTTTTTGATCATTATTATAGTCTCTAGCAGCAGGATGACCTGGTGGTGGAGCAGCTGGACGGCTATACTATATCAAATATTTTTTTTTTTAAAAGGACAGGAAAGTAAGGTAACAAGAATGAAACTATAATAAAGGAAGATATATGGTTAATGATCAATCATATAACCCTTCCCATGTTCATTTTTGATATTCCCATCCAAAAAAGTAGACTGTTAGTAAAAACAAATGAACAAACAAACAAACAAACTGTTTTTTTTAAGTACTAGTCATCTCTCCAGGATAATATTATTATCGAACAACCTCTTGAGAAACCCAAACCTAGCATTTAAAAAATACACACACAATCTTATAATTAAATACATACTTGAGCCTTGTTATCGTTATTGTAGTAATCAGACATGGTTATTGTGCTGTTGTAGTAAAGAGAAAGAGAGAGAAGAAAGACAAAAGAACTTCACACTAAGTATCTAAATATAATTAAATATCAATTGATTGTAAACAAATAATAATCAATGTTCTTTCACCTTTGATTGATATATTTTGCTCATCGTTAAATAAACAAAAAAGCAAACAAAACGAAGCCCCTACTTGTTATTGTTGTTGCTTATATAACTGTATCCATGAGGGTGCGTGAAAGAACCTGCATTCCGCGTTGAAAATAATTTGTTTTGTCTGGCAAAGAAGGGCAGAGCACAGGCAACCACAGCGAACAAATTGCGGCGATGAGCTCTTTGATCTATGAGTTCAAACTAGATGATACTAACTGTGGTTGATGGTGATCACTACATTACTACGATATTGCTGATATTGTTACTTGAGTACAGTGTGTCAATAGAGTGATACTATCTCATTGTCATTAATCTAAGATTTTATATATATGTACATGGCGATGTAATAGAATTACTAAGGTGGACTTCCTTTGTGTTTGCTTGATAAATAGGCTGTGACAACCACTTCATAGTCCACTTACCATACATACATATATACATATACACACACACACACACACATATATATATCTATAGGTATATATAGGTAGAGACACGACTTGACTCGATATAACGTGCCTCTTCAATTCAGAGTAATTAACCTTCACACTACCATTGCACTTCACTGCGCTGCGGGAAATCACTGCCGGCAGTACCAAAAATGCGAAATAATTTTTCAGTGTTCGCTAAAGGAATAAGAATCAGTATAATTAGAGTGAGCTGTAAAGGTTGTAAATTTTTTTGGTGCGAACTTGCAGTGTGTGCACGTTGACTTCAATATCTTCTTTTTTTCTTTATCATTTGACGTAATACAATAATTACTTGCTTCTGAAAATAGATACTTACATACAACTATCTATCTATCTATCTATAAATATATTGAGTAAATTGTTATACACATATTAAGTTTTATATTGCTTTTGAATCATATCCATAAGTAAGTCATATCCTTTACACCTCTTCCTACTCAGTTTGCCAGCCATGTTGAGTATTTCTAGAAGAGTCATTAAATTTGTAAAATTGGCCCTGGTTCTACTACTAATAATATCTATTATTATAGTAAGTACAGGTTATAGTGAAACTGCAAACGACACTGTTGCTTATTATACGAATAGTATACAAGAATATGTGGATACTTATATTTTACCAGAAAAAGCAAAAGGTGAAACTGATGATGAAGCCCTAGAGGATATTGAATTAGATTTTGAAAATATTGAAAAGGGTAATGATGACGAATTCGAACATGATATGTTTGCAGATCAAGAAAATCCTACTGAAAATGATCAAACTGAAACTGTAGCAGATTTCTTCCATCATATGTTTAAGACTATTGCAAAATATTCACCAACTTTGAAAAATTCAAAAATTTATAAAGATAGTTGTTTATTAGATCATGATATTGGTACAAGACCAGATAATTATAAAGATTGGTTTAAATTAACACAAGAAAATTTAAATGGTTGTTTAGAGATATCTGATGAAGAATTATCTCATTTAAGAGATAAACATGCAGAATTCATTTTAGCTTTATATGGTATGGATATTCAAGAATTAACTACAGCAAAAGAATTAAGTGAAGATAATTCAATTAATTCTTATTATAAAAGTGATGGTATTGTTATTGTAGGAGGTGATAAATATACTCTATTAGCATTCTTATCTATCAAGACTCTAAGAGAATTTAATACTACTTTACCTGTTGAAGTTTTCATTCCAAATGGTGAATCCTATGATAGTAAATTTTGTAATGATCTTTTACCACAATATAACGCTAAATGTATTTACCTTTCAGATATTTTATCACAGGAGACTATTGAACAAAATCAATTCTTTGGTTATCAATACAAATCCTTAGCAATTGTAGCTTCCTCATTTGCTAATGTTTTATTATTAGATGCCGATAATTTTGCAATTACAAACTTAGATGATATATTTGAGTCTAAAGTATTCAAAGAGAATGGCCTAGTGTTATGGCCCGACTTTTGGAGACGTACTACTACTCCAAAATATTATGATATCGCAGGAGTAAATTATAATCCATCTATTCGTGTTAGAAACTCAGTTGATGATGTGAGTCCCGTCAATATGTACGATAATAAAGAAAATGATCTTGACAATATCCCATTCCATGATTTTGAAGGTACTTTACCAGATATGTCTACAGAATCAGGTCAATTGTTAATAAATAAGCATAAGCATTTGAAGACTATTATATTATCTCTATATTATAACTTCAATGGTCCAAACTGGTATTATTCTATCTTTTCTCAAAGAGCTGCAGGGGAAGGTGATAAAGAAACATTTATTGCAGCTGCACATTATTTGGAATTACCTTTCTATCAGGTAAGAACAGGCCCAGGTGTTGACGGTTATTTCAAGAAAGATAGTGATAATGATTACCGCGGTGTTGGTATTTTACAACATAATTTCATTCAGGATAATGCTAGGTATGAAACAGCTGTGGAAGATTACAAAGATAAAAAATTTGGTCCATTCACAGAGGAACAAGCCAGTTCATTTACTTTAGATGACTTTTACTCACATTATTTTGAGGGTGATTCAACAAAAGAAGTTGATATTATGTTTATTCATGCAAATTTTCCAAAATTTGATCCGGTAGAACTTTATAAATCCAAAGATTTCATGTATAATGGGGATCATTTCAGATCATATAACAATTTAAAAAGATTAAACAATTTTGACCTTGAACTATGTGTTTGGGGTACCTTAAAAGAATTTGTTTGTTCCAATAGAATATATTTCCCATATCTAAACCATGCTTTAGATGATAATGAGGACGACTATTCAAGTATGTGTAAATATATCGAGGATAGGGCCAATCATATGAAAAAAACACACAAAGAAGCCCTTTCATCTGATTAGAAATTACAACATATTTTCTTGTTAGTAAACTTTCTCTTCTTTTTGAATTGTGAATTCATAAAATATATATCTTCTATCAATATATATATATATATAGAAACACTGATTAATACAATCATGAAAAACATAAAATAATAATAATAATAATACAACAGGAATGAATTTGATAATTCATGCCTGGCCATCAATTAGGTTTTTATAAAAAATATTTGACTTCTCTAAAGAGGTAATATTAGAAATGTCTCTCTAGATAACTTCCACTAGCTTTGAAACTAAATCCTTTAAATATATCAGGTGTGACCAAAGAGTCTGTCTTATTACCAGTAATTGGTATACCATCGTCCATATAATTTTCTTCAAATGACATAGAAGTAAACTCTGTATCAAAATTCTCGGCCAATTCCCAATCAGTAATAATTGGTACAATAGGACCTAACGTAGTCTTTTGAAGATCACCAGTTTCCATTTGATTCCAATTAATCTTCCGGAATATAAAATGCGATTGGAACTTAGTTATACGCTGCTTACCTGCTTTCTTTTTCTTGTTATTATTATTACCTTTCTGATTGTCAGCAGGTTCCTCCTTCCAATATTTGTCTACATCCCACCTCTTTGTTTTATCCTTTTTTAATAACCAATTCAATATGTCCTTCATACCGTCACTCAGATAATATGGGATCCGTGGACCTTGTTTATCCTTTTGAATTTTATTTAGAATTATTTTATGATTGTTACCCGTGTATGGAGGTTTACCAATCAACATATCATAAAGAAGGCAACCAAGTGAATACCAATCACAGTTTTTATTATATGCTAAACCTTGAAGTATTTCTGGGGCAGCGTATTCTGGTGTTCCAATAATGGAATGCAAAGTGTATATATCGTCTTTCTCCTGATCTGGATCAGGGGAAGTAGAGTCATGTGTAGGATCGGTAGTACCCTTTTTACTTAGACCGAAGTCAGTTAAAACTAAGTGTCCTCTTTGGTTTAGTAGACAGTTTTCAGGTTTTAAATCCCTATAGACAATACCATTATCATGCAAGAATTTCAATGCGCAACTCACTTCGGCGGCATAAAATGCAACTGTATCCTCTTCTAACGTCCCATGCTCTTTCAAATGATAGAATAATTCACCACCTGGAATATACTGAAGGATTAAATATAGTTTGGATTGGTCATGGAATGAATAAAATAATTTCACAATATTTGGGTGTTCTAATTGAGATAAGATAGTTCTTTCAGCAAATGTTCTCTCAATTCTTTTGTTTATATCTTTCTTCCTAGTTTCTTCACCATTATAATCAATATCAATATTTTCCTTGTCGTTATCCTTTTTATCATTATCGTTAATCAAAATTTCTGCTTTTTTTAACTGCTTCATTGCATATAACTTCGTTGAAAATCTATCTTTTACCAAAATAACTTTCCCATACGCACCTTTCCCCAAGACTCTAATTGGTTTGAAATCTTGGATTGTTCTAATAGATGTTGGTCTCATATCAGTCGCATCACCGATAATATTACCTCTTTTTAAGTTTTCATTTTGGACAGTAATATCTGAAGCTGCATTCCGAAAGGAACCTGTTAGATGACTTACGACATTCGATGAATTATTAGAAATGGAGACACGTCTAGTATGAACTGGCGATAAAACAGGAAATTTGGCCAAGACAGATGAACGTCTTCTAGTTCTTTTTTCATCAGGTGGAGTTTGGGAATTCAAATGCTCATTCATAGTCATTAAATTATCATTTAATTCAAATGCTGGTAAATTTTCATCATTGTTATCATGTTTCATTATCGGGATCCCATTATTACAATTAATATCATCATTATCATGCATCGTCATGTTGCTAAGTTCTTCATCCAATGAGAAAACCATCCTGAATACTGCGTTTCTTGTAAAGGATTATTTAGCATACGCACTCAAAGTACATTGGCTATTCGGGTTTCGAAGTTCTTTAAGATAGAAAAGAATACCTTGATAAATAGATTAATAGCACCGTTTCAAAAATAGAAAAAAATCTAATTGCTTAATGCAAATATGTCTATTAAGTTTGTTTACGTAATGCCTAAACATTTTCTCCCATGTGGTTCAACTGCTCGGCTGCTATTGTTTCAATTCTCTCGGCTGAAAAATTCTTGAATATGGTGTAAGGAACAATGAATGAAAGAGAGTTATTTAAAAAGATATTCAGATAGCCTATGAAAAAGTAATGAAATACAGTTTGGTTTATTACTCAAACATAGAGTTTATTATTTATTTTCTTTTATACACACACACATATATATATACATGGTATATAACGAGAAAACACAAAAGTATTATATAAAATTACATGATAAGGGTGTGTGTGTGTGTGTGTGTGTTTGATTCGTAAAGTATGAAGGGTGTATTGCAAAACGGTAGTTAAAGACAATAAAATCTTCTAAAATAAATATCTCAAAAGATACCCCTTTTAATTTAGGGCTTTCACAACTTCAGCAAAAACTTGAACCACTTTCTTATGTTGTTTCTTGCTCAATACACCTTTTTTTAACAAAACATCAATCAAAGTAGTGATTAATTCTAGAATATCTTTATCGTCCAAGTTCATCAATATAGTAGATAAGACAGTTTCAACAGTGATTCTGTGTTCTGAAATGAAAGTTTCGTAGTATAAGTTTGCGAAAGACCCCATTAAGAATTGACAATCAATTCTATCGGTGATACCACCATGACCTGGGATAGAATGACCGAAATCCTTAACTTTAAAAGTTCTCTTGATACCTGAGGCAAAAAACCCACCGAATGGAGCAAATAATGAAGCAAATGTAGCTAAATTCAAAGCGTGGAAGTAAACTGGTTTAATGGTAATCGATGAAACACCGAATTTTTCAAAAATGATAGGTGGTGCTCTGTAAATTTGTGGTAAAAAGATTGGGTTTAATTCACACGTAACATTAGATAAAAAGTTTGCGTGAACATCCTGCACAGGACATGTCATATACATGAAAGGTGATAATAATCTAGTAAAAATAATACTTGAAATGGCAGTGAAAAACCAAGCACCCATGAATCCTTCTAAAGTTTTCTTTGGTGAAATTTCAATCAATTTAGTCTTACCAAAAGTAATACCACATAGATAAGCAAAAATATCATTAACAATGACTAGACCACATGGTACTAAGAACCAGAATAAACCGTTCAAAATATTCTTAAGAATTAAGTTACCTTGGAAAACAATGAATAACAAAGCCATATGTGTAGCACATAAGGAAGCGAATTGAAACTTTAGGAAACCCTTTCTTAGACTACAAACAAATAGAACAAAACCTAAGACATATAGACAATAACAAACAAATTTATGATTCAAAGCCATCCATGTCAATATTTTATTCTCAAAGACAGCAGTTTGGAAAAAAGTGAATAAATGTTTACCCGATAAATAATATAGTGTAGTAAACAAAAAATACCAATTTAAAGTTTTTGTTAAAGGTAAATTCTTTTCACGACTAGATATACTTGTCAAAGCAATACATTCTTTAAATGCAGTAATTTGACATAATAATACTAAGGCAACACACCAAATGTGACCTGATGCCAAAGTAATGAAAAACCCACTAATCATAACGAATGTCCATATGGTTCTAATTATAAAATTATATTTTCTACTCTCAGTCTTTGGTATTTCTTCCTTATTATCTACAACATTGTGAGTTGGCTTTGGTGAGGATTTCTTAGAGATCTTTCCCTTTTTGGAAGCAGACGATTTAGCCATCTTACCTTTTCTTATATTCGTTTGACCCAAACAACAATACTTTACAATAACTAAATTTTAGATGATTGTAACTTTAAGTGATGATCAACAGTGTTTCTATTTGAAAATATTGTATATATAAAATAAAAGAGTACAATAACAAAATATCTATGAAACACGTATGAAGTTTATTGGTATTCTTATTTTACTCACACAGAAAAAGTTCAATTGTTGGTGCTCTTTACTCTTAACCGTTTCAATTAACGAAATTGACGAAAACTTTACACACTACCTTAAAAAAATACGAATTTGGTATTTTAGAAACACGATAAAAACAAAACTAACCGTTACCAAGATATTAATTACAATATACTTTATTTACATGCAAGATGCAAAACAGTTTCATTCCCTTCAAAATCTTTCAGTCTTACACCTTTCGGTGCACTAACACCCCACAAACAGAATACAACCTGTCATAATCGATTGACAACCTATTGTTGATCTTTCTTGCAATAAGAAAGAAAAAGCGAACGTGTAAAAAGTGCCATCTCCATGCTCTACCTTCAGTTGGTTCCCGTCTATCACATATTTACGTAAATGTTTATATTTTCATTATTTAATATCGTTTACTATGCAGCACTGCAGCGATATCAGTCAAAAACTGAAAAATTTTTCTTTTTCCAAACAAAAAAAAATGACAGAGAGAGGCGAAAAATTTTTGTGGGTGAAAAAAAAGATTCAGAAGATTCTTTTCGTGAATGTGAAATTTTTAGGGTTTTGTAAAGGAAATTCAGGGTTTTTTATAGAAAAGTCACGTGGACGGAAAATGTCGGGAAAATTTTATCAGTGACTTGGTTATGCAGATGGACGGACACACACACATATATATTCGATGAGATGAGCTGTTAAGAAGTCCTTTGTTTTTGCTTCGACAATTAGGATACAAATAAATAGGATAGAATAGTCGAGTGAATTGGTAAAAATTGTGATGTCTAGTACAGTTAGTTCTGATTTGGATGATATCTTCCAATTTGTTAAAAATGCTGAAGGGAAGTTCAGACATGATTTATGTGAAGTGAAGGAATCACCATTGGGTGGTCAAGGTGTCTTTGCGAAACACGATATTCCAATAGGGACTACATTATTACAATTACATAAGAATAGTATATTTTCTGCGTCTAATAGTACTATTGCAAATTTATTAAATGATGAAGAAATTGATGGGATTCTTGCCTTAAATATTGCATTCATATATGAAACTACTGTATTCAAGGATAAAAGTCATTGGTATCCTTATTTGAAGAGTATTAAAATTCAGGATGAAAATACTGGGTTAGTGAAATTACCACCTTCTTACTGGGATGAAGAGAATAAAAAATTATTACGTGGTACTACATTAGATACTTTATTTGATGCATTAACACCACAGGAAGAAGTTCAGAGAGGTTTCGAGATTGCTATTGATTTAGCAGAAAAATGGAATGAAGAATTTGGCCTAGAGATTCCAAAGGGTTACCTAGATGTGAATATTCAAGATGAAGAAGATATAAGGACAAAATTTAATAAATTTGTTGCAGTAGCATATGCTATCTCTGCAAGAGTATTTGAAATTGATGCATTCCATGAAAGTGCATTAGTACCCATCGCAGATTTATTCAATCATCATGTCGTTACACCTGATTTGAAATTTATAAGTCTATTTGATGTATGTGATTTGTGTGGTGAACCTGGAATGTGTAAACATATGTTAGCAGAGGAATTGGAAGAAACTAAAGAATTAGAAAAGGAAAAAACTCATCCGGATAAGGTTAATAAAGCTTCAAAGCAATCAAATGGAAGTTTAACAAAGATTGATGAATCGATAATTGCTAAATTAGAAAAGGATCTTCAAAAGGAAATACAAGAACAAATTCTTGAAAAAGAAGAAGAAAATTCCAAAGAGAAAGAATTAGATCCAGATGAATGTATTGATATGACAACTACAAGAGATTTAACCGCTGGAGATGAAATCTTTAATTCATACGGTGAATTATCTAACGTCTTCCTGTTGACAAGATATGGTTTCACTATCCCAAAGAATCCATACGACGTAGTACATTTAGGGTCTAGAATTCTCGATATAGTAAGAAATGATAAAGCTCTAAAAGAACGTGCTTTATGGTGGTCAGAGACTGGATATGGAATATATAGCGATTGGTTCAAAGAACAATTCCCTGAAGAATTTGAACATGAACATGATGAAAATTGTGATCATGATCATGATGATCATGAAGAACACGAGGAAGGGAGTGAAGACGAGATAGAAGAAGAGGATGAAGAAGAGAATGAAGAAAGTGTAGTAGATGAAGAAGAGGAAGAAAAAGAAGAGGACAAACCATGGTTATCAGAATTAGAAATTGATTATCATGGTGAACCAACACCAGCCCTATTGGCAACATTCAATTTATTTAGTATGACACCTGAAAAATTCGAACAATTTTCTAAAAAAGTCCATACCGAACCCCAGCAATTGGAAGTACTGCTTGCATTAGATAATTCCAAAACAAACAATCTATTTAAGAAACTTGCACAAGAGTACCGTGAAAGTTTACAAGATCCATCAAAGATTGAAGCCACAAACATAATCCAAGAACAAAAAGATTGTGTGAAAGCCCTTATTGAAGCAGAACTTAATATCTTGGAAAAATTCACATCCACTTTTAAAGAACAAAACTAGACAGGTACTCAGAAGCGTACTTTCGTTTTTGACAAAGAGTGCTTATGAACCTGCCGAAGCCAAGTTTGTGGTACATATACAAATACGGAACTCTTTTCATGTTATATATATAATTCGACATGCACATATTATGTATTTATGGTCTGTTCTATATATATAAATTATGGATCACAACATTTATTATTTCAATGCTTGACGCATTTGATGTCTCTTCTCTTGTCCTTAGGCAATTTTTAATTATAGAATGGGCAACTCTCATCGAAAAATCAAAGCAAGCGAAATATTTCGGAGTTTTTGTGACTGCCCCAATTTTACACCCATACATATACTGAGAAATTAGAAAAAATTGAAAACGAAAAATTGAAACAATAAATTTCTTCACGGAAAATCTACAAAAACTTCAAAAAAATGATGAAACCTTAACAGTTTTTTCTTTGAAGAAATTAATGAAATTTACAGATGACCGACATGGAAAAAGGAAAGAAAACACGAAGAGTGAAATTTCATTCACAGAGACCACCGAAACCAAATTTTATTGAAAAATTTTCTTTCACATTCCATTTTATTTAAGCATAACGAAAATAGACTTAATGACAGCATCTCTTGATACTTTATGGTTCTTCTCTTTTAATGCATGATTCTTTTCGATGTTATAAAACTTTCATTTATATTAAAATTCTTATTTTAAAGGTTTCTTAATATTTTAATTGTACTTTTTATATTTTAAATTATAATTCAAATTTAAAAGATCCCCATCATCATACAAGTAAAATGTCTCGTCCACAAGTTACTGTTCACGCTCTAACCGGTGAAGCAACTTCTGCTGCTCTACCTCTACCAGCTGTCTTCTCTGCTCCAATCCGTCCAGATATTGTTCACTCTGTTTTCAAGTCTGTTAACAAGAACAAGAGACAAGCTTACGCCGTCTCCGAAATGGCTGGTCACCAAACCTCTGCTGAATCCTGGGGTACTGGTCGTGCTGTTGCCCGTATTCCAAGAGTTGGTGGTGGTGGTACCTCCAGATCCGGTCAAGGTGCTTTCGGTAACATGTGTCGTGGTGGTCGTATGTTTGCTCCAACTAAGACCTGGAGAAGATGGAACATCAAGGTTAACCAAAACGAAAAGCGTTACGCTACTGCTTCCGCTATCGCTGCCTCTGCCGTTGCTTCTCTTGTCCTAGCTAGAGGTCACAGAGTTGAAAAGATTCCAGAAATTCCATTGGTTGTCTCCAAGGATCTAGAATCTGTTCAAAAGACCAAGGATGCCATTGCTGCTCTAAAGGCTGTTGGTGCTTCCTCTGATCTACTAAAGGTTCTAAAGTCTAAGAAGCTAAGAGCCGGTAAGGGTAAGTACAGATCCAGAAGATGGACTCAAAGAAAGGGTCCATTAGTGGTCTACGCTGAAGACAACGGTATTGTCAAGGCCTTGAGAAACGTTCCAGGTGTTGAAACTGCTAACGTTACCGCTTTGAACTTACTACAATTGGCTCCAGGTGCTCATCTAGGTAGATTCGTTATCTGGACTGAAGGTGCTTTCACCAAGCTAGACCAAGTCTGGGGTTCTGAAACCGTTGCCTCTTCCAAGGTCGGTTACTCTCTACCATCTAACATCATCTCCACCTCCGATGTTACCAGAATCATTAACTCTGCTGAAATCCAATCTGTTGTTAGACCAGCCGGTCAACCAACTCAAAAGCGTGCTCACGTTCAAAAGAAGAACCCATTGAAGAACAAGCAAGTTCTACTAAGAATGAACCCATACGCTAAGGTTTTCGCTGCTGAAAAGCTAGGTTCCAAGAAGGTTGAAAAGTCTTCTTCTAAGCCAGCTGCTGTCTTCACTGAAACTTTGAAGCACGATTAAATTGTTTGATTTATTAATTTTATAAACTCATATTTATTATAAATATTTTTTCTATATACTCTAATACTCAACTAATTTTTTCAAAGATCATTCATTACATTATTTATCATGTTACCCAATATATATTCTCGAACATTTTTTGAAATAAGATTCATAAAATCGATTTTGCTTAATAAATTTAAACTATGTCACCTATTCTGATTAAGAATGGAACAATTATTAGACATACGTATATATAGATCCTAATAATCATGTATTCATTAAATATGATTTAATATAAATAATTATTCAATTAAAAACCAGACATTTGCTTAATATAAAATGCGCTAAAGTAAAATATAAGGATCATATAGTGCAATTTGTTGTAGCGTTAAATCTCTCACACCTTAACCGACCACACTGAACACTATTTATAGTAGTATATACCACATATGCGAGTGGAACATTACTTCACTGCCAATCATTGACCAAAATGGTAGAACACTGAGATAATTAGATTACAACGAGAACATTGAATAACACTGATTTCTACACCAAACAAATTGCAGACTGTTGGCTATAGTCATAGGTTCTGAACTGAAACTTAGAACAATGTTTCTCTTATTATGTCTCCCTCTTTTAGTAATGAAACATTAATAAAATTGATTTGAATGCAAGAAAGTGAAAATTATCTATATTTATCGAAGGATATATTAGTATTTCGCAGCCAACTATATCTTTTGAAGGAAACCTTGTTGAATAAGCCTCTCAACATCAGACTGTCTAACAAAAAACTGAGAATCTTTGATTAGATTAAAGACACCATATTCGGTTTGAATTTCACCAGCATCCTTTAATACTCTTACATCTATAAAAACCTCCTTTGGAGGAATCAAAGAACCAGAAAGATCTATATCTGTCAATTCACCACTCTTCATGTCAGTAATTAGTTCAGAATATTTTTTCAAATATTCTTGTTCCTGGTGTGTTAGATTACTATTTTCTTCGCCTAAATTAGATCCCATAACATCCATACCATTATTTTCCCATGCCATGGAATCCAACATATCACTTCTTAGCTTCTGATAACCTAGTAGACATCTCTTATTACGCTCTAAACACAATAAATTCACAAAATATTGACATTTCATAACATTACTATCTACGGATATTCCCTCCGTAGACATAATATCTTGTTGTTCTTTAAAAAACTCTAAATTTTTTTTCAGTTGGGTTACCTCCTTTAGGACATTTCGTACTAATTCATCGTTGTGCACTGGTAACGTTGTTCTTGCATTGTTTCTGCTGTTTAATTGTTCGGTTCTTTTTGCTTCCACCACTAACTTATTTGCTAACTCGCAGTACATGTTTGAATTCTGTTCTTTAAATATTAATTATTAAAATGATCTTGTAATTCCTTGGAACAACAAAAAAAATAAATATGAAATGTACCGTGGTATACAATGTAGCAGTTTCTTTATTGTTATGTATCTTGTGTGAAAGTTGATGTTAAATCATGCTCATCTATGAAAGCTTCTACTCTTTTTTATTTGTTTGCTCGACAAACGCGTGAATACTATAATAACAAGAAAATAGTGGGGGAGACACGAAACAAACAACTAGCTAAAAGAACGATGATATTGCAATTAGAGGAACAGGTTTTGTATAATTTTATCATAAATTCAAGAGAAATAGATGTATTAATGTAATATAATCCAAAAATAATTTCATTAAACAGCTCACCCGTAAATCATTAGCATATACCTTCTGTTGAGATGAGAGCTTATGGCAGAAGAGGAAGGACTGCACCCACATTATCCATCTCGCAATCAACGGTTCCAGATGTCACTTTTAGCCAGAGTGAGGATGAGATAAGTAATGGCTCTGAAAATGAGCAAACTCATAGCGAGATGAATACATCATATACATCATCTGGGATAAAACCGAAAAAGACTCTTTATGGGAAGGTTGAAAAATGTACAGAAAAGACCATTATATCTGGAAGAGATGTTGGAACAATGTCACCATCCAGTGATTTAATAGTACATGAATTTGATTGTAATTCATCACTTGAAACAATTGAGCATGGTCTTTCATCAGATATTAATATCAGTGCTCATAAAATTGAAATGTCACCGAAAAAGGTAGTTCATAGTGATGAAAAAGATGTGAGAGGACTACATGCATTTGATTTCCTAGATATGCCCAAAAATGATACAAAACGTCGTAAGACTAATTACTACAAACATGTCGCGTACGACATAGAGGCTCAATCAGACGAGGAGGAAGAAGAAGAAGAAGAAGAAGAAGAAGGTGCCCTAGATGGTCCAGAAAGAGTAAACCCTTCAATGAATAAAGTACTCGAAAATGTTGGAAATTTCCTACTAACTCTTGAGCCAAAAAATGATCATTCACTAGAAGATATGTTCGACGAGGAAAAAAACAACTGCAATAAAAGAGATGCATATGATGGCAAAGTCAATAAAGGGCAAAAGGTTTATAACAATAGAAGAACCCTTTTGGTGAAAAATAGTACTACCGAAGATGGGGAACAAAGTATGGTAGATGAGTATCTAGATGAGATCGAAGAAAACCGAAACAAAGCTACCGAATATAATGATACTTCTGTCCATATTACAAGATCCGTAATCCCAAAACGGAACGATAAAACATACACATTTAATGAATTAAAAAATATTGGTAATTCCCTAAAGTACCAAGAAGATTTTGATTATTTAACAAATACTTTACAAAAAAGTACTTCATTAAGTAGTGCAATAGCCATATTTTCTGAGTTCATATTGGCCATAAATGGAGATGATAAATTTTTACTATATGTAATGAAACACCATAGTGATGACATTTGTAGATGGTGTCTCCAACAGGACCCTCCAACTAATCAGGAGCTATTATTATTACAAGGATATATTTTGAACTTGTTTCATAAGAGTTCAGATTTTAACGAAATGCTGAATGTGAAGCAGGTATTACTTAATCTGGGGAAATGCGTAAAAGTATCAGCAGGATTAAAGACCAACAACAAAATGCAAAAATTGATGTACTTAGACTTTCTTAAGATAAATAATGAAAACTCAGGCCTGACTTATGCCCTCAATATATGGAACACCCATATTACGAAATTTCCGACTGAATATATGATAAATGTATTGCGATCATTAATGAAAATCACATATAACGAAGAGAATAGAAAATATGTGTGTCACTCGTCATATTTCAGTCTTTTACAAACATTACTCGATGCCTTAAAGGATAATGGTCCTGAAGATGGCAATATTATCACCGAAAAGCATGAAATGTGCAAAATGTTAATCAACAACAATTGCCTTATTAACAATGATGAATACTTAAAATGCCTAGTCATTGCTACAAATGATCGAATTGGGACGCAGGTTATTGATCATAAAATAGCAGACGATATTATGGAGATAATCCTTCATAGTATAATACGACACTTGAAAGGGAGATATGACAGAAACGATGATAATATAATACTTCAATTAGGTGTTTGTCTGAATGTCCTCAATGGTTGCCGTTCTGATATTAATATTCCCGACACTACATGGCATCAATTGAAGAATTTAATTCTTCAAGACGATAATCTTGAAGTACACACGCCAATTATTCAAAATCTATTATACTTGGACTTCGCATTTTTGACAATTATTAAAACAAATAAAGATATACCTAAAGGTGAATCATTATTGTCAGATACCGAAAAAATGCAATTGACCAATGCACTTGGTCTATTCAAAATGGATACAAGTAACATTAACAAGTTTGTAGATGAAAAAATTATATATGCTTTAATGGAGGTAAAAAAAATGTAATACAAAAATAAATATATGCATTATTCATGGATATCATTCGTTTACATTATATAATAAATAAATAATTCTGCAGGAATAGTTATTTAATCATGGTGCGATCCTCTCCACCTTCCAAGGGTCATTTTCAGATTCTCTTGTATATAGGAATCTATCATGTAAACGACTTGGTCTACCTTGCCAAAATTCAATCATCAATGGAACAATTCTTAGACCACCCCAGTATTCTGGACATGGGATTTCATCGTCTTTACTTTTTTTAAAACGTTCTGTGTTTTTTTTATTCAATTCATCAAGTTCATCTCTATTCTTAATCACTTGAGATTGAGGAGATGACCATGCTCCAATCTTAGAGCCCCTTGGTCTAGTGTTAAAGTAACGTTCCGATGTCTCTCTGTTCACATATTCCGCAGGACCTTCAATACGAACCTGTCTCTGTAGATCTCTCCAGAAGAAATTAATAGCTCCATATGGGTTAGTCTTAATATCGTGAGCTTTTCCAGAAGTTCCCCAATTCGAGTAAATCGTGAAACCTCTCTGATCAAGTTCTTTAAACAGTAATACTCTAGAGCTTACTTTACCAGAGGGTAGTTCTGCAGAAGAGAATGTAATTGCTTCAGGTAATTTTTCAGTAGGACATTCTTTTGCCTCTTCAAACCATTCTGTAAAAAGTTGAATTGGGTTTTCTTTCAAATTGGATTCATCTAATGCATCCTTATCAAATTGAAATGTCTTTGGAGCGAATATAATTGGTGTTTCTGTCTTGTCTGGTTGTGCCATCTTGAAATATCGTGAAAGATATACTGATCCAATATTATTGACAAATCTTAATGGATTGAAAAATTTCCAGAATGTAGAAAATATTGTTCAAGAAAGTTTGCAGAAAAATCTTCTCTCCTTTTATATCTCAGATCTTGGAAAGCGGTTCCATAAAGGGTGTGGTAATGAAATATGACTCTGATATTACTCATAAAGTGGCTCGCACCTGCTTCGGGCATCAACAATTTCATGACTTCATTTTTTTGTGCCTTCTCAACGATGTCATGAAGGGTAGCAACAAAACTGTTAGCTTTATAATTTGTGTTAAAGAGTAGAAGAAACTGGCTCTTGAAACTCTTTTATTCTAGGGACACATACATCTGACGAATATTCCAGTTGTCACACACATATGTATATTGAAAGAGAAACAAGTAATACCGTTATAATTAGATGGCATATACAATTATATCTAATTCTCCGTAGAATAGCACACCTTCGCTAACGCAATGTAAATAGCACTTGCCCTCCAATAATAGTTCAATGGACTACTGAGAAAACTATTATTAACCTTATTCTCTTTCTCTTCTTTAATTATGTATTAAAAATAAAACTAACTTTCTTTAAATTATTTGACCTGACATCACTCGGCGGCAAATAAAAAACACGTCATTTATAAAACATTTACTTACTAAAACAATATAAACACATCCACAACCACTTTTAAACCCATTACTGGTAAAAATAGACATTATTATCATGAGTAGAAGAAGTGCTACAGTTCTATATGAGAGACCAATACAGAAAAGAGACACGAATAAGCGTGCTACAACAATTGTACCAGATTCCGTGAGCATAAATGATTTCAAGATGGAGATATTTAGCTTGACTCTTGATAATGAAAAACCAAATTCTTTAAATGAACACGAGGACTCTGAAACATTAATTCTAGATGAATCTGAGAAATTATATTCGAATGATGAAATTTCTCAACAAAAAGTTGAAGAAATATATTCTAGCGAAGACTCCGATATACTTGAGAACCAAACGTTTAATGTGGATAATTATATTATCGATACTAATGAGACGTATATACAAAATTCACTAGAAAATGATGATATAAAGACCTCGGCATTATCAAGTCATCGCTCCGATCCAATATCCACTAAAGAAGAAACTCCTCCCAACATCCAGTTGGAATGTGATACGGTTCTAGTGTGTAATTCTGATGATCCAGATCACCAAATCAATAAGTCACATGAACAAGAAACAAATCATAAATTAGCAGAGCAATATAACTCTGAGGATAACCCTGACTGTCAGGATATTCACACTAACCATTATAAATTGATTCATAAACCATTAAAACAACTTATTTATCAAACAAATAGGAACTTATATAACGTTGACTCTAGTAGGGTACAACATAGGGCCGGTTTGTCTAAATCAGCAATTGGTTTACCAAGTTTGCATCCTAATAGAACCAGATAAATTGTCTATTACAGACAAAAGAATACTTAGGAGAAACGAAAAGTAAAATCTTTCAAAGATTTCAAAAATAAAGTCATCTCCTCCTTTTTTTTTACCACTAACAGTCAAAAAACTTTCCTTTTTTGAATTTTTTTTCCTTTAAGGAATGATACCATATTAGGATACGTGATCTTATCACTATATGTCAGCCATGTAGAATGGAAACATCCATCAGTTATTGGCCTCATGAAAAATCATCTATACTTTAAAAAAACACAACAAAAAAAAAACACGAGAGGGCACTAAAAAGATGGGTACCTAATCCATATTCACATCTTTATCTTCTTTCTCACTATCACTACCGTCTGTTACAGAATCGGTTCCATTATAAAAGTTTTTCCAGAGTTTAGTTACAACCTCAAATTCTTTCCCAACGGCTATATTGTTCTCCAACGATATATTTAGTTCATTCAACCCGTTCAATATAGAATCCATAGTACCATTTACATCCTGAAGTATAATGTTTCGCTGTTCTATGAAATGTCTGTCTGCGCTACTGAGACTTGAATCATATTGGAATGTATTTGTGTTTCCTGTGACGCCAGAATTCTTTGAAACGGTATTTTCGCTATCGTTCATTTTTTGTTTTTGTATATATATATATGTATTTGATAATATAAGTTTATGCTTCTTGCTCTCTATAGATATATTATCGATGACCTCTTAAAGATGCAACTCTAATAATCAAAATTTCCCTATTTGAATATCCAACTTGGGTATCCTTTTTCTATTTCCCTGTTACGATTGGTTCAATCAATCCATCTTCTCTTGCTTCATTAAAAATAACAACGAGAAAAAACAAAACAAAAAGGGACGATAATAATGCGTGCACACAGCAAACAGAGACAGAAAAGTAAACAAACAGCTAAAATAATGATAGAGTGCCGCAAAACGTGCTTTTTTTGTTGCTTCAATATTTAAATCAACTTGAGTAAAAAATGAATGCTTATATTATTTGCGTTGGGGAATGAATGGTATATATATAAATATATATTTAGTATTATAAATATTTAGGTCACCTAGTCGCTGACTTCTTCGTTATTGTTATATCTTGGTTCTACGTCGAATATTAATTCGTATTTACGCCATTTTGTTCTGAGTTCACTCTCTGGATCATTGAACTCTTGCTCATCTTCTTTATCAAATTCATCAAGCCAATCCCAGGATTTTTCAAATAGTTCTGATTTCTCTTCTAATAGTGTTCTTAAGTCTTTCTCATTAGTTACCAAAGGCTCATCGATTGTAAGGTATGCCCATAGAATCATTAAATAAAACTTGAGGCTTTTCAAACCTCTAAAGAACCCTTGGTCTATAGAACTTGGATAGCTTGGAGGAATGGCAAACGTATTATTTTTAATGCCTTCTTCCAAGTCCTCTCTCGTGACACATTTGGCAAAATCAATTAAATTTACTTTTATTTTAACCATTTTTTTAGTGTCATCAATGTGCTGATCAATAAGTTCTTGTTTATCGCCTTCGTACATCAATAGTAATGATGCTCCATATAATCTGAATCCCTTTAAATTGGATACTTCGACTGCCAATTGTTCTATCTCTTTCACTAGTCTTGGAATTAATCTGACAATACTCTTTATTGATTGTCCATCATACAAGAACCTAGCGAGTGTTCTTGTAAATTGCCATCCTATTCTAACACGACGTCCAAAATACTTATCTCTCTTAATATAATAATCACTGTCCCAAACTTTTAGACCACATATTCTAACACCAAGCTTCCTTGAAGTAGTCTTTAGACATTTGTTCCTTTGAGATCTTTGTTTTGAAGGAGCTGCATCTACACCATATTGTCTTGTTCCCATTTTTAAGTCAAGGACACAAGGTTTAGTCATATGTCTGGTCAGATCCTCCAATAAGATAAATTTAGAGACAATAGTATCCGTATTTTCTTCAAACGTAACGGATTCGGAAAGAGGTCCACCCTCGTTATTATCATCAAGTTGATGGTTTTTATCATTAGAATTATCTTGGATAGAGCATGTCTCATCAATACTACGACGATTCCTTGAGCTACGTCTGGTACCACCTTTACAACCAGAATGGGAACGAGAATGTTGATGTCTACGGGCGTACTGATCGTTTTCAGTTACGATGTCGGCATTTTCTCTTGCTGATGCCTTTTTATGGAATTGTTCCAAATCCATTACAGAGTGAGAGGAATCAATAGCATTTGAGATAGTTTCTTTTGTAGATTTATTCATGAGAGGTGATGCAGATACTTGATCATCTTTCAAAGAAAATATTGAATCACGTCTAAGGGAACTTCTCATGACACGTGCACCATGAGAAGATGATGAGGAAGATGATGAGGAAGATCTACTTTTTTTTTTCATATATTTACCAGATACGGTTCTGGTAGGTGTTTCGCAAGCTGATCTTTTATTAAAATTGTTATCATGACCTTTTACGTTATGAATTGGTGCGAATACTTCTTGTAGAATCAAATCTTTTAATTTTGTATTAATTGTTGTATAACCTGAATCTGCATTACGTGTTCCAGTTCCTTGTTTTTCAGAAAAACTTTCTCTACGTGAATTTGAATCTGAAGATTGAGTATATCTATCCCATAATGAATCGGGCATAATATGTTTATTATCATCAATCACAACTTCTGGGAAGGAACGATCGTAGCCTGATGCTGATGATAAAGTTCTCGAAAGACTTGGAATGCTTCTATTTGGATTTTCAAGGACAGCATGAGGTGATGATGTAACAATTGAATGAACATGATGCAATGGTGAACCCATTAAATTATCTCCCGAAGACTGTGCTTCCATCGGTGCTTCTTTAGTATTGGAGTTTTTATTTGTTGTCGTTGTTTGCATTTGACTTAAAAAATCTTCTTTTGAACTAAAATGTTGTCTAACATTTAATACACCTATATATCTTGGCATAAATTTTAATAGTTTATTATTTGTTTGTTCCATGGTCTCATACCAACGATTTTCTCTCTTAACTAATGCTTTGCATACAGCTCTTTTTGAGAATCTAAAGATTGCTGTATGACCACCGACTTTATTAGTAAATGGTTTTAACTCTACAGCAAGTGGATATTCTTTATCATCTTCTTCCTCATAATCTTCATAATCCTCATCCTCATCAATGGCTTCTTCTTGATTATTATCATTTTTGTCCATATATATATCATTTTGTTCATTTACAACTAAATTATCTGGTACCGAATGTTTATCTAATGGATCAAAATTATCATCATTGTCATTATTATTTTGATCCTGGTTTGTGTTATTCAATTGAACATTTGCAGTTAAATTAGATGTTAAAATGGTTGTAGTATCGTCATCATTATTTTTCATTAATGTATCTATATGATTATGATTACTATCCCCAATATCAATATTATCTTGAAATGAATCATCTTTAGAATTTGGATTAGTCTTTGATTTATGTGGATAATAAGTTGCTGATGAGACAGGTTTTAAAGTTAAATCAGAATGATTAGAAAGAGAACGATGCCGCGAATTATGTCTACTTCTATGTTCTGATGATGATAATACATTAGATATTGTTGTCGGTACTATAGTTGTAGCTAAAGTTGAATGTGTTAAAACTGGAGATATTCTTAGGGAATCATCAATTCTATTCATATTATGTTTTTTAGAGGATGTTAAGGAAAATGATTTATCCTTATCATTTTTTGACATTTTAATAAAATTTTCATTTTTAATTTCATTATCTTTAATTTGTTTAATTTCATTATCCTTTGTTGTTAAATTATCAGTATCTCTAAATATACCTAAAAAAGTTGATGCTTTTCTACCATAAAGTACAGAACTTAATTTTTTTGTGTCTGCAACATTTAAATCTTTTAAAGATTTTAAATTATTTGAATGATTTTGTGATTTATTTAAATCATTTGTTGAAGATTCTATCATCATTTTAGTTTGATTCTTAGTTGTAGTTGTATCACTCATTACTAAAAAAAACAAAACAATCAAGGATATATGCAAATGTAGAATATAATATGCTAGAGGATGTTATCAAATGTAGGAATAAAAAAATCGGAATATTATGCAAAAAAAGTTAAACTAGAAAGAGAATAATAGTAAAAAAAAGAAAAGGTTTTCTTATCGAATGATTACAGATGGAAAGTATTTGTTCCTTCTTTGTACCTTTTATGAAACAAATTCAATATCGATAAACCATTAATTAGTTAAGTTCAATCAAAGAATGAAGAATAATAAAAAAGAGACAGTAAGAATAACGATAAATATGCTTAATCTTCTGTTCTTATATATAGATTATACAATATAATGCTACTTTCTCTTCTTTGACACAAATCGAAAAAACTCGACAACCAGTAATAGTAATAATTTCTTTATACTCTTTCTCTATAAATATCGAGACTAATTAGATCCCTGTCTACTTGAATATAAATTTTTTTTTTCTCTCTCTCTTCTTCTTCTAAAGACTGAAAACAAAACAACCCAAAAAAAAAAAAAATAGTAATCACAAAGTACTCTCTTACTATTATGATAATATGGTACTGTATGATATGTGCGTTATTGTTCTCTAAAGCCTTAGTATTAGTGTTCCCTTTGTAAACAATAGCAATAATAAATTCAAGCAATCTGTTACTATCTCTTGTATACATGTGTCTTATAAGAAAGTAATAACTAAAATATTGATTTTTGTTTCTTACGCCTTTAACAAATTTTTTGTTTTCTCTTCTCGTCGGTCTCTTCTCCTTCGCTTTGTTGAAATTGTACGTATTATTACATCCTTCTACGACAGTTTCTTCATAATCTTTAAACCATGTGGGGCGGACAAAGCACGCGCGGACAGAAATTTTTTTTGAAAGTTTTCCTCTCTTTTTAATGTGTCTCTTCGCTTACGTATTGCAGGAGAGAATCATCTTATTGTGGGATGGTTAAATAGTAAGCATGGGGAGTGGACTTTTTTTTACAAGATAAGAGGTGACAGAGATAGAATAGTTTGCGATTGATAAGAGTAAAGAGTATGTGATATTAAGTTGTTGCTTGGATGCACGTTCTTTTGTTGTTGTTGCTGTTGTTGCTGTCGCATATGTTCCTGCAGCCATATGTTGAAATCACTATAATTCACAGTAATTTTATAGAAAATAGCTATACAATTATATATTTATGTGTATATGGTATACTAACCTTTGTAATAATGACTTGGTACAAAAGGCATCTTTTTAATTTCAATTGGATAAAACTTCTTTCTAACTTGAACAAAATATTGATTACCTGTCTTTGTGTAACCTTTCTTTAAATAACCTTGTCCAATATTTGTGTTTAATGTTGGTGATATACTACCTGATGTAACAATACCAATTTCTGTTGTCTTATCTTGATTAAAAATTTTATCATTATGTCTTGCCGCCGGTGCAGGTTTTTGATCAATATATTGAAATCCAATTCTACGTCTAGTCCAAGATTTATTATTTAATTGATCCATAATTGTATTGAATCCATTGAATTTTATACTTGAATCGTTATCGTCATTAGCAACTCTTCTTGTCTTTGAAATTAACCAATTTAAATTAGCTTCGACAGGTGTTGTGGTCATATCTAATTCATTACCATATAAACACATACCAGCTTCTAATCTTAAAGAATCTCTTGCAGCTAAACCAATTGGTTTAACATTTGAATCAGATAATAATAATTTTGCAAAATTTAATGCATCTTCATTTTTAACAGCTATTTCAAATCCATCTTCACCTGTATATCCGCCTCTCATAACATTAACAATAATTCCATTCTTTAATATAAATTCTTTTCTTTGACCAAAAAATAATTCTTTTAAATCATTTTTTGTACCACTACTATCAATTAATTTATTAAGCGATTCTGCTGCCATTGGACCCTGTAATGCCAATAGTGCTTCATCATTAATAATTTTAAAATTAATTTTACTTTCATTCATGGTTTTAATTTCTTCATTTAAAAATTTTGTTACTTCTTTACTTCTTGCAGCATTACTTACAACATGGAAACAATCACCTTCACCAGGTTCTCTAATAATAATTAAATCATCAATGATACCACCATTCGAATTTAATAATACACTAAGTGATCCATTATACATTGACATTAAAGAAAAATCTGTTGGTGTCACTTTATTTAATAATGATAATGTTTCATCTCCTGATATTTTACTTTGTAACATATGAGAGACATCAAATAAACCAGCTTTTTGTCTTACCCAATGATGCGATTCAACATGGTTTTGTAAATTTGGATATAATAATGGCATACTATAACCTGCAAATGGTACCATTTTTGCACCAAGTTCTTCATGAAGATTGAATAATGCAGTTTTCTTAATACTTTGAGATGTAGCAGTTGAATTAAATCTCTTAATCGTTCTAAACATTTTAATTAAAATAATTGTGTTTGTGTTTGTGTTAAGGGAAGCTCAGAAAAAGTCAACGAATACTTTTTAAAAATGAATATAAGATAAATATTTCGTTAAATATATAAATATATGCCAAAAATGAGTAGTTCAAATAACCTCCATTATATATACATCTTGGTTCCAGCATGTGGTGATATAAAAAAAAAAAAAAATACTCGATGACTTCCTGATCAACCTGTCCACATCTCTATCAAAGAAGTTAAGATCATCAGCATCAGCTTTTAGTTTGAAAAAACAAAAAAATCTTTACTTATCAATTGGATGAAGGAATAGCGCCGCGATAAGGAAAACGGAGTCACACTTAAACGGAGTCACATTTTTTCTGCTTCTATATATATGAGAGATGTACAAGTAGCTCGTGATAATCAACACACAATACCATGTTAGGTTTATTTATACAGAATACTATTACCAGTTTTTTTATTTAGGATAAATCATAGTATCTTTCCTTTTGAACATCCATTTGTTCCGTCTCATAGTTCCAGACGGGAACTGTCTTAATTCTACTACTACCACCGTCAATCTCTTGAATTGCTTTCACAACACCATCCAGAAATATTTCAGAACCAACAGATTCATTCTCATATGGTATTATCATATCTGCATACACTCGAGTTGGTTCTATATACCTCATCATCTCAGGTCGTAAATAATCCATATATTCTGTAATTACAGCAGATAGTTCATCAGGTGTTTGAGTATCAGCCTTTTTAATAAGATTAATTAATCGTTTATCATTGTCACTATCTAAAAATATTCTTAGTTTTGACCTTTTATTGATCATTTTATTATAAAGCGCATAACAACCACATAAAATTATGATATTAATTCCCTTACGAGAAATATCATTTAATCCTGAAAATATTTCTTCAAAATTAATATCCTTATCACTGTAGGTCCTCTTAGAACCTTTCTGTTCCATTACTTCATCAAGATCAATAATTGTAACATAAGCATTGGTAAACATCGTAGTAATAGATTCTTCTAATTTCTTAGCTACTTTATCTACCCCAGTGGCATGTCCACCACCGATTGATATCAGTAACCATTTCTCCCAATCTAACATCGTATATAATTTAATTCCGCACTCAGTACAAACAGAATACTGCCAAATTATTTTATGCTTTGCTGGAACTATTCTTTCTTGTTGTTTTATATCTTTGTTCATTATGCTTTCTCTTTTCACCCTCGCTTTTAGATTCAATATTTACATTTCTACATATTTTTCAAGTCATCTCATCTCAAAATTTTATTTTATTTTTTCTTACGTAGATATTAATTACATCAAAAATTATTTTTTAAAGTATTTTCAACAACACAAGTATAAAGAGTGTAATCTAATTAATATACATAAAAGCTTAATACCCTGTAATTTATTATATCAAGAATCCATCTCTCAGATTATTATTCATAATGTCTTTTAATAAAGAATCAGATAAATCTTTAAAATTCAAGACTTCTAAGAAATTAAAAATATGTTCATCGTTTGAATCTATGAACTTAAACTCTGAATTACTTCAAGGTATATATAACTATGGGTTTGAAGCACCATCTGCCATTCAATCTAGAGCTATATCCCAAATTATATCAGGAAAGGATACTATTGCTCAGGCGCAATCAGGGACAGGTAAAACAGCTACATTTACCATTGGACTTCTTCAAGTTTGTAACTTTCATAAATCTGAATTGCAATGTTTAATATTATCACCAACTAGAGAATTAGCCTCCCAAATCAACCAAGTTGTAGGAAATTTAGGTGATTATTTAAATGTTAAGAGTGCAGCAATTGTAGGTGGTACTACATCGGTGGATAGTAAATCTAAAAACAATTTAAATTTGTTACGTAAAAATAAATGTCATGTGGTTAGTGGTACACCGGGTAGAGTACTAGATTTAATTAAAAAACAGGTCATTAATACAAAAAAGGTTAAAATCGTGGTACTTGATGAGGCTGATGAACTTTTGGGTGAATCACTTGGTTTCAAACAGCAAATTTATGATATATTTAAACATTTACCAACTAGTTGTCAAGTTGTTGTAGTGAGTGCAACTTTAAATAAAGATATTATAGAAGTTACAAAAAAATTTATGACAGATCCAGTAAAAATTTTAGTTAAACAAGATGAAATTTCATTAGAAGGTATTAAACAATTTTACGTTAATGTTGATAAGGAAGAATGGAAATTCGATACTTTATGTGACTTGTATGATTCATTGAGTATCAACCAATGCGTAATATTTTGCAATACAAAAAAGAAAGTTGATTGGCTCTCAAGTAAATTAATACAATCCAATTTTTCCGTTGTCTCAATGCATGGAGATATGAAACAAGAAGATAGAGATAAAGTAATGAACGATTTTAGATCTGGACATTCTAGAGTGTTAATATCAACTGACGTGTGGGCAAGAGGTATTGATGTCCAGCAAGTATCACTTGTTGTCAATTATGATATCCCAGAAAATATGGAAAATTACATTCATCGTATTGGTAGATCAGGTAGATTCGGAAGAAAAGGTATAGCTATTAATTTCATCACAAGAGATGACGTAAAATTACTAAAGCAAATTGAAAAATTTTATAAGATTAAGATAAAAGCAATGCCAGCTAATCTTTCTGACTTGTCATAATCATAACTAATATATATTTCTTTTTTTTCTTGTCTGTCACTTATATAGAATTTGTTATTTTCTGAATTTGATCATTTTGAACATTAAACAATTTAATTAACTCATCTAAGGATAGGTTATCTGTTAAAGAATCAACATCTTTAAAGTTTGATACGACATCAAGTTCAATATCAAAAACTTGCATTGAACTATGATCTTGTGTCCCATCCAATTTAGCCAACGAACTTTGATTTTTATTCTGTTTGAACGATAATAATTCGACGTTTTCACTTAAAAGTTCAACTTTTAATAAATTATAAGATTCATCTAAATTTAAAACAATAACATTTTCAATACCTTCATCGTCATTGATATCCGACACTGGCTCGGCTGATGATATTATTGTTTCTTCAGGGTCTTCAAATATGTATTTAAAATGTGTTGGGAAAATTACATGCCGACTTTCTGATTGTCCTGTTCCATTATTCTTTTTATTAGAGAGCTCATAAAATATATTTTTATCAAACACAGATAACACAACTGGTTCCATGTTATATCGGTTAATGGTATTCTTGTGAGTATGTGATTCTCTCTGGCTTCCCTTTTTTTTGTTAGTATTTGTCTAATATAGCTTTTTTCCCTAAATTGTTCTGAGTCGCTTAGAGAAAAAAACACAGTAAATAAATCAAAAAGTTATTAATAATAGGGTGTAAGATTAAATGCAACAATAAGAAGTTTCAAAAACATAAATAAAAACTGAAAGAGCTTTGTAATATAAATTACACCTAAAAATCAAACTCCAGATTTAAAAAAAAAGAACACCTGAAGGTTCAAAAAAGGATATGATCCAACCGAGGATTGAACTCGGGACCTTCGCCGTGTAAAGGCGACGTCTTAAACCACTGGACCATTGGACCTGTTCCTATTGAAAACATCCCAAGCTTAATTTATAATTATCCTTTATTAACCTTATATCATTTAGTACGACTTTTTAGAAAAATCACTTTTTTTCCTATATTTTATTGAATATTTTAAGTGTTCATATTTCTATAGGTTCTAAAGTAATTTTAAAATACCTCCTAATATTCCTAAAAGAGATTATAATCCTCCCCATCTTAAATCTATGTAGTAAATACATACAAGAGGCGAGAACATCAATCCATATCTGGATCATATTTGCCTCTTTATATACTAAATTATATTGTGTTCGTGACTAAGTCCTTCTCATTCCTTCTAGTGTACATGTCAGTTGAATTTTAGATTTCTTTTGTCATTATAATATCGTTGTATTATTTGCAGCACTATTGCATTACAACATAATTCCGTTTCTAGTAATTTCTAACAAATATTTATGTAGAGAATCTGATGTGGAGATTTCATTCTCCTTTGATTCATAAGTTTCTAGCTTGTTAGTATTTTCTAATTCGGACATATTTGTAATATGATAATTGATCGTTTATTTTAAATTATATAATCTACAAATTAAATAACTAGAATTATTTTATTATTTTACAATGATGGTCTTTATATATGCCATAATTCTTTTGAACACTTCACCAGCATAGATGGCTGGTCTTTTTAATTTTTATGTTTTGTTGCTGGTCTTTTACAATTGCTGGTTTAAATCCGATATTGCAAATTATCTCTTTACAATATTTTTGGATTAAGTGTCACTATAAGTTACCCATAGTTTCTGACAATTTATTAATATTAAATAGTTACAATGGTTTGTAAATAGTATGCCTCTATATCATGCCTCATTTATGACATTATAATTTTACTTTCTACCTCGACTCCAGCTAGTCAATATCATTTCTAGGATATTTTTACCACAATGTTAAAAAGTGTTGGATTTTGATATTATTAGAGGAATCCATTTCTTTTAATATGATACAAAATTTATTTATTTAGAAATCAACGCATAGTCGTCAGATTTCTATATTATACAAATTATAAATAATATACAAAATAATCAGGGAAATAAAATATTCCAACACATGAAATATTGTTCCCTTTATATACTTTTTGGATTTGTGCATTTCGTGATTATAAATCTCCAATACTAGTATTATAGAAATTACACACGATTTAGGTGAGTACTCGTCCCATATTACTGAATGGTACCAGATCATCAGTATCAATAGATATCCTTTCATTATTTCTCAAAGTGCATACTTAGCGAATTTATTTGGTTTAGATTGTTAATAGAGTTTTAGGAGATGGATAATCTACAACTTTGTAAATATCTTTCTCCACAATAATATTACATTTCGATGAGGTTTTGTTAATTTTTCAAGGATTTTACCTTCAAGACATTTAGTAGTTCCTATACAAGTGGCTCCAATTAAGGTTAGATTTAACGCTACGTTTGGTACCATCAGGTATTCGTATCATTACCTATTTTTAAGAGGAGAGTGGATATTTATTGTTTACAGTAATATTTTACTCTATTGTACATTCAGATCTGCTGAGATTTTTCTTCAAAATGAGAGGTTTTCTGTTATTGATCTTCAGAACCTTTGGGATTCTCCTCCTCCGATTTGCCAACAGGTTCAAATCAAATTAACACAACAGACACTGTTCGGCTTTCTTTTCATATACACAAGCTAATCCAGTGAAAATTGACTTTCATCACTACTTTTTTGTACTGTTTCTGGTTGTTGTTATTATACCAATACTGTCACTTGTCCACAACAAATCATTGTGACATCGCTGGACATCGCGACTGACGATCCGCGGTGCGGGTTTCTACTTCTCATCCTGTATACATAACAGATTATTATCTTATTAAAAAGAAAAAAAAATGAAAAATTTTCGTTATTGGGAGCAAATATGCTTACGTATCGCGAAATTATGTTTCTTGACTACACAGGCATCAATAATCGAGATATCATTTTGTTTGTAGTATTTCTATTAGTAGCATTATGAGTTAAAGGTTTTCCTGACATTTGATTTGACAGTTATTTTTGACAGTTTCCTTTTATGTTTTCTTAATATATTTAATCCTGTGAAGAAAAACAAAAGTATCATAATGTTGGATATTAATCTATTTATTGAAGAAAAAGGTGGTAACCCAGAACTTATTAGACAATCCCAAAAGGCTAGAGGTGACAGTGTTGAACTAGTAGATGAAATTATTGCCGAATACAAGGACTGGGTCAAGACCAGATTTGATCTTGATGAATTGAACAAGAACTTAAACAAAGTCCAAAAGGCTATTGGTTTGAAATTCAAGAATAAGGAAGATGCCTCCGAATTGTTGAAAGAAAAGGATGAATTAACCAACAAGAAGAAGGAATTGACAGAAAAGGAACAAAAGGAAGACGCTGACTTGAAGCAAAAGATCGGTACTGTTGGTAACATTGTCCACCCATCTGTTGTTATCTCTAACGATGAAGAAAACAACGAATTGGTACGTACCTGGAAACCAGAAGGTCTAGAAGAAGTTGGTCCAATTGCTTCTGTTACTGGTAAGCCAGCTGCTCTATCTCATCACGAAATTTTATTGAGATTGGACGGTTATGATCCAGAACGTGGTGTCAAAATCTCTGGTCACAGAGGTTTCTTCCTAAGAAACTGTGGTGTCTTTTTAAACCAAGCTTTGATCAATTACGGTCTTCATTTCTTAGCTTCTAAGGGTTACACTCCAATGCAAGCTCCAGTTATGATGAACAAAGAAGTTATGGCTAAAACTGCTCAATTATCTCAATTTGATGAAGAATTATACAAGGTCATCGATGGTGATGATGAAAAATACTTGATTGCTACTTCTGAACAACCAATTTCTGCTTACCACAGTGGTGAATGGTTTGAAAAGCCACAAGAACAACTTCCAATCAGATACGCTGGTTACTCCTCTTGTTTCCGTAGAGAAGCTGGTTCTCATGGTAAGGACGCTTGGGGTATCTTTAGAGTTCATGCTTTCGAAAAAATTGAACAATTTGTTCTAACAGAACCTGAAAAGTCCTGGGAAGAATTTGATAAAATGATCAACTACTCTGAAGAATTTTACCAAAGTTTGAAACTACCATACCGTGTCGTTGGTATCGTTTCTGGTGAATTAAACAATGCTGCTGCCAAGAAGTATGATTTAGAAGCTTGGTTCCCATACCAAAAGGAATACAAAGAACTGGTTTCTTGTTCCAACTGTACTGACTACCAATCTAGAAATCTAGAGATTAGATGTGGTATTAAGAAGATGAGTGAAAGAGAAAAGAAGTATGTCCATTGTTTGAATTCTACTTTATCTGCTACCGAAAGAGCTCTATGTTGTATTCTAGAAAATTACCAAACCGAAGATGGTTTGATTGTTCCAGAAGTTCTAAGAAAGTTCATTCCAGGTGAACCAGAATTCTTGCCATTCGTTAAGGCTCTACCAAAGAACTCTACTTCCAACAAAAAGAAATAGATTGTATATAAATCATCTGGTTTTTCTACGTAATAATATATGATATAATAATAATAATAATATGATGGTAAAATAATATTTGCTTCAATGAACTTAGGACTAGAAAATAGTGAAATATGGGTGTTGGTTTTTAAGAGTGTACGATAGCTTCCCTTAAAATCATCTGTTGAAAATATATTTATTCATCTACTGTTCGAAGTCTATATATCTCTTCAATCATGTTTTCAACTTTATTATGTCTTTTAACCTAACTTTGAAACACATAACGTTGACTGTGTTATGCACACCCGTACATCTTCAAAACAAATTTTTACATCTGTGCACCACATAATATATATTATGAACATACTAAATATTTTACTTAAAAAACTAAACTTTTATGAAAAGAAAAACAAAAGACACGCGAATTGTCAAAGAGTAAAACAGTATTGACCACACCGATTGGAATTTTTCACCTAATGCTATACTGGTAAAATCCTCAAACATGCAGGCCTGTAATGGTAGCTATTGTAGAGACTAAACGTGCTCTTGCACGTAATTCCTCTGTGAGTTGAATATCACCAATCTTTGGAATGAATTCAATGAACCTCTTTGCATACTAACGATATCTTTAATATCCAAGATATTAATAGCTAAAGAAGCTGGTGGCACATATAAGATACATATAAGCGTATTTAGTTGTATAGTTTGACCTTTAACATCAAAAGGAAGCCAAGAAACTAGCACCATGTCCACTGAATTGACTGTTCAAGCTGAAAAAGCTTTCCAAAAGGTATGCATTATATTCCCAGAAACTGCAACAATATTGATATATTAAAATGAAGAATGAATGAATGGTTTACATTTGAAGCAATCATATTACGGAACCAATTATTACCTCTAGATATGATAGCAAATGGATATACTTAATAAGAAAAGTTATATGAAATTATATATTACTAGGCTGTGAAATCCCAATGTTTGGGAGGCCTATTAAACTAAGTCTCGTCCTTATTGATGTACAAATAAGATGTTAGACATGCATAAAATATCAAGGAGAAGTTCTCATTTATAGATATGACTAATGAAGAGGACGTACTGCCAAGTAATACATATGAACCATATGAACATGAAACATAGAAATATCGTTGCATACTTATACTTTTATACTTTTACAATTACTAACAAGAATATATTTGTCTTCTTATGAAGATCATAATATCCCATCTAAATAGCAACCTCACATCTTTACCAACCCAAAATTCAAGACATCCAGAAGAACCAAAAGATGGTATAAGAATGTTGGTCTAGGTTACAAGACCCCAAAGACCGCTATTGAAGGTTCCTACATTGACAAGAAGTGTCCATTCACTGGTCTAGTTTCCATTCGTGGTAAGATTTTGACCGGTACTGTCGTCTCCACCAAGATGCACAGAACTATCGTCATCAGAAGAGAATACCTACATTACGTTCCAAAGTACAACAGATTCGAAAAGAGACACAAGAACGTCTCTGTCCACGTTTCCCCAGCCTTCCGTGTCCAAGTCGGTGACATCGTTACTGCTGGTCAATGTAGACCAATCTCCAAGACTGTCAGATTCAACGTCATCAAGGTTGCTGCTGCCCCAGGTAAGTCTAACAAGCAATTCTCTAAGTTCTAAGTTAACTGGACTGTTATCATAGATGTCTTTTGCTTTGTTTTACCCTTTATTAGTAATAAACCCAAATAAAAAATTGAAATACGATATGTTTACCTTATATGTAATTTAATTTTGTATAACGTATTTTTGAAATATAAATTCAATAATCATTTCCATATTTATATCAAGTTATTTCCTGTATGTAATGGTGTAGACATGTTCACAAGGCAGTGGGGACTTCCTTCACTTAACTTGCAAAAAAGAAGTAGTGCGTTACTTTTATTATTGAGTGTTTGATATATGTTTACCCAACTGTTATATACTAACTATAAATCTGAAATGCACTTTATAAAAAATATAATACAACATTATGGAAGTGGTAGACATAAACATCCACTAGTATTCTTACCTATATATCATTTTTAATTGGTAGCCTAATTATCTTTGTCGCCTTGCAGTGGACCATCTATGATACCAAGTAATTCCTTCGATATTTCATTTATGTTTTTGGATTTGTGATCTTTTACCAAGGTCCGCAATTTTTCGTAGGAGAGTTTCAGTTCTAAACCAGACCATTCAGTATCAGGGCAAAGAGTTGCAAGTTCGTCCCAGTCGACTTGAGAATCCTCAGTGAACCCAAGATCTCTTAACTTTTCCAATGTCCATTTCTTTGTAGATTCTGAAATATTCTGAATCCTTTGTGTTGCTTGTTTTTTAACAAGTTTATTCCATTTGTATCTACATTGGATACGAGATCTTGTGCCATCCATATTTTCACTTACTAATGTCCAGTTGATAATGTCTTGGAACTTCTTTTGATTTTCTGTCATTTTAGGCATAGTTGGGAGACTTCTCTCAATCTCTAGGCCATCCTCATCAACCTCGCCTGTCTTTTTCTCTGGGAATTCACCTTTTTGACCAGTAGCATCAAATATTAATCTTGCAATGACATCTTTCAATTTTTCTTCCTCTTCTGCAGTCCATTTGTTGGAGGCCCTCTTTGATCCACATTTTATATAATTTCTCCAACGATCTCTGCAATCTTCTGGCATTCTACCTAAGTATTTACCAACCTCTGACCATTGTCCTTCTTTTTCTAAGCAAAGCTTAGCTAATTCGGCATCTTCCTCTGGTGTCCATTTACCACGTTGTTCAAATATATGATATCTCCTACGAACATGTTTATATATGGATGACCTTGTTCTGTAAGGTAATACCTTACAAATATTAATCCAGAAATCATCTTTACGACGACCATTTGTCCAAATTCTTTCACATGTTTCCCTCCTGGTAAAGCCTTTGATTCTACTGTATTCTGTTATGAATTGATCCAAAGCACTTTCTTCAATAGCATCGAATACTTTACCAGTACTTTGAGTACCCTCGCGAATCATCTTCGACGCATCAGTAGCTGCACTTAGGAGTAAGTGAGTATCCTTGTCATTTTTTAGTCTTACATCAGTAATTGAAACACCCTTAGGTAAAACACCATCATAATCCTTGCCTAGACCATTATAATTTTTGGTAGGTGATGTAGGTTCCTCCACTGAAACTGAATCGACCAACGTGTTACTATCACTGTCGTTCGAACTCTTTTTTGTTTTCGATTTCTTAGCCTTTTCGTTAAACCCTTTTTTTGTAGCAACATCATCCTTTGTCGATATGTCAGTGTTTAAATATTGTTGGAAATCAGGATTTTGAGTTATGCTGACCGTATCTATAATAGCTTTCCGAACCAAGTGGTCCTGTGAGTTATTAGTTGCATCATTACTTTCATCATCATCGAGAGTAGCTAGCGCCGGATCAACTGCGATTGATGTGTCTTCTTCTTCTTCCTCTTCTTCTTCTTCTTCTTTGGTTTTATCGGTTTTATCAGATTTTTTTTGTTTCTTATGTTTTTTGGGTTTCTTTTCATCACCATCATTATGTGATTTCCTGTGTTTACGTTTCTCAGATTTACCAGAAGTCGATGTTGATGATGCATAAGCTGCAGCAACAGCCGCCATAGCTACAGATTCTGATGTGGCAGCTTGGGAATCATCATCGTTTGCAACATTTGTACCTTGTCTATCATATTGGTTTATATCTTCATCGTGCTTCAAGTACCAACTCATATCATCATTAGTAGCCGCAGAAGTAGCTGCGGTAGTGTTATTCTTTCCTTGGTTATTGTCATTTTCTCCTTGATCGTTGCCGCCATTACCGTTATCTGGAGACATCTTTTGTAGATCATTTTGTTGAAAACCATCACGAACATATTTTAACACAGCTTCTTCCACAGAATCATGAGCATTTACACCATTTTCATGTGACTCAGATCTGACCTCAATTTCATTGAGATGTTTATCTCTTTTTAAGTTATGCGATGGCATAGTAAAATGATTTTAAATATGTCGGAGACTTATTTGGGGTTTTATTTTATATTATTATCCCTAAGAATAAACAAAAGCTAACAGTGTGGTATCTCAATGAAAAAAATCTAACCAGATCAGTCTTCAATAAACCTAAAGTTAGATCTTGGATTATTCACGGAGTTGATATCAAATTTAAACACTATGTAAACTACTTGTTTATTTCTTTAGATCACGAATCAGGGTAATGTATTTTAATCAACCTTCAAAGGTGTTACCTTCTCGTTGTTTTTATTTATTATTGTTTATTTTTTTTTCTTCGCCAAAAACTAACGAAAAACTTTTCTTCTTCCTCTTTCTTGTTTTTGGATCCTAAAAAATTTTTGTAAATTTCCGGAGAAAGAAAAAAAGTGGTTTTCTCACGTGGTATACACATGACTGATAATGTATATGGTCGGGTAACACAGGAAAGCATAAGATTTCAATTATATACTTTTATACTGAGTTGAACTCTTTCAACTCCGCCAACAAAGCAGAGAGTAATGTGGAATTGTGGCAGATGTTTAATCTGGTTTTGAAACATACACAATTTTATAAGTCTATGAACAAATTATGTAGGTGGTGGTGGTGCATTGGCGGCATATATTCTTTCCGTTGAAGACCGATATTGTTTGAGTAGTGACGCATAGTTGCTTGGATCATATGGTTCAAAGTCTCTTGTAGTATTGGATATACGTTGATAGAATCTCTGTACTATCCCAACAAATTCAGCTAGGCAATCTAGGGTTTCGGCCATTATTGAAAGATTTTTACCGAAACTCTTCATTGGTCTTCCAGGCATTGTAACTGTGCCAATTGTGTATGTATTGAAGCATTTTAAAAGGTTAAAACATAGCTTCTCGAAATATGGTAAGTATATTGATGGTAGGTTTATTGATAAGATCAGTAGCTCTCTTATCAAAGTAATTGCAGTTAAAAGTGAATCGCTCGCGACAAATGTATTATCTCCGACTACAACCGATTTTCTATTACCAGATGGTACTGTATCTATTTTTGAGTCTTCTTGACCTTTCTCTGTAGGTTCTGATTTTATATTTTCTTTACCACTGGAATTAAGTTGAATAATATCGGTCCAAACAATGGGGTCAATATCAACGCAAGAAACAACCTCGTTAACTTCCTTTTGAAATGCTGGATTCACTATGAAAGGTTGCCAATTCTCTAATTCGATTTTCTTCTGAATTGTTCTTGTGTTTTTCGTATCCCTATTAGAAATGCAATGTTTTATTTGAGATGCTAGAGAATCACTCAAATATTTGGTTAGAAACTCGCCACTTTGAGCTTCACATTCTTGAATGAATAACACAGTTATAGCGTATAATTGTAAAAAGTGATCATAACGTAAGGTGGATGTGATTTCTTTTCTAACGGCCAAAATTTTACCCATTCTTAACTGAACGACACTTATTATCTCATTTATTCCTGCACGAATGTCAAGTTGCGTAATCATATTATGTTGATTCTCTGATGCCCTATTTTCACCTCCATCAGCATCAATTACATTTAGCGAAACATCCAATAAAATTTTTTGATGTTGAAATAAAATCCTGATTGCTTCACTACATCGCGTGAATATTTCAACTAACATATCTTGAAACTCCATCGGCATTAGTTCTCTGATCAAAGTTGAAAGCTTTGGTGCATTTCCTCCTGTTGTTGATTGTTTTATATCAGTTAGTGATGTGTCTCCGATTGGGGAACTATCCTTTTGTTCGGCAGTCAGAGATACAGATGAAGGCGCAGTAGATACAGATGTTGAATCAGCCGAATTACGACCAGAAGGGAGAAATTTCTTGATTATATTCTTACATTCTGTTAAAGCCTTGTTTTGATACAGATTAAAGGCACTTGCCAATTCTTCACATCTGTATAGTTTTGAGATTATTTCTTTGATGGAGTCTTGTAATTCCGTATTTAATTCTGGATGGTTTGTCTTCGTATCGAATCCATTTTGTAATCTTTTTAGGGTTTCATTGATATTGATATTTTCATAATGAGACTTTACATCACTTAGCAAGATATCAGAGAGTTGGATAGCTAATTTTCCACCAACTTCAATTTTCATGTTGGTTAAAAACTCTCTTGTTTCAACCAACGCTGGTACAGATTTTAAATCAACTAACTTATATGGCCAATGCTCGGTCCATTCAGTAACGTTCTTATCATTGTCACTGTTTCCTCTGATCAAAGAATCTATTGATTTGATCATCCTTAAGCTATTATCGTAGTCATCCTCATTATAATATGCCTTGCATATTTCAACTTTGTCTATTACAAGTTTCACCTGAAGGAGACCTTGCTCTAGCTTTTCGATATTTTTCCTTTTGAAGATGATTTTTAGATTTTTTATTTGTTTGCTTATATCGCGAATCTTATCTTCTTTTAGAGTAGTGTTTAGTTTATCCAAATCGGAGACAGTATCCGACACTTTTTGTTGTATGTGATCAACCTCACTTAATGCATAAAAAAACTGAGGTGAAGCTTTCGATAATTCACTTACTAGAGATGTCTCCACAATGTCCAAGTAATCACTTAGTTTATCTTTTAATTCTGTGTACGGAGCTTCTTGTTGGATTCTGTTAGTATCGGAGTCTTGTTTATCGGTACCCTTTATTTCATTTAATTTATCGAGTCTCAGATCTGTGCCCTCTGTTACCTTTCTGAAAATACGTTCATTATCTAATGAGAATGATTTGTCAAAATAAAAGTTCGGAATTTGACTGATAGCATCATTTTCTTCGTTTATTATACTTAACTCTTCATCAGGATAGTCCTGGCGAGGGACTTCTTCATTGGGATCCTTGGTTACTTGGTATAATTTCATTTCCTCAATACGATTTATGCTCTTAATATCAGATCGATTAACAAATGTTTCGGCATCGTCCTTTATTGTGTTAACATAGTTTGCAACACAATCGTTCCAATTTTCTGGCAACTCGTTCTTACTTAAAATGATAGGTGTAATATCAATATTTGTAGGTGTCTGTAGCCAATGTTTATATCTCGTATTCATGATTATCTCGTATATTGAGTTGTTCCCCAAGGGTGAATAATTTTGAGACCCAGACTTCAAATCCATTGAAAAAGTAAACCTGTGATTACCAGCTGCAGTTGTTGTAGTTGCAACAGATCCTAAAGATGCAATTGAATCGATACTCCTACGAGGAATACTTGTAACTGGTGTGGTTGCTCTTTGGCTTATGGATGCATCACTCCCATCAGCACCTTGATTGATAGGCTCCTCAGTATCAATTTTGATCAGTGGTCGTATAAACTGATCCTCCTCTCTCTTATTTGACATTATTACTGGTTTATATTGTACATATGTCCTTGGCGGTGCTCTAAGTAATTGGATATTTGCGGTCCTTACTCGTAGTGATCTTTTAAAGAACGTGCGAGTGAGCTTTGTTACTGTTTATTATATAGTGAGTAACATATAAACAGTCGGTTTCTATCACTACGTACGAATATATAAAGAATAGGGTTATTGCCGGTCACTTAATTAAGGCGACATAGACATCCAAACTTATTGAATGAAATCAAGTCACAAATTTTAATACTTACATATTAGTTACATGTTTATTTCATATTTATAATCATTATTGAAAAAAAGAAAATGTATTTGATGCAATTAACTGTTTATGCGAGGGTAATACAATAAGTAGTTACTAAACAAAGTGATAAAAATTATGCAGAATTGCGGATACACTGTGCTATGGTTTTTGTTTACATTTTCAGAGTTTAAACAGTGATAATGATATCTTCATTTTTATGGGTGGGTTATAATGGAATATTAAACTGTTTCATCGAATATTAAATTTCTTCAAGGATCAGTTATTCAGATCACTATTATGACTTAAAAATGACGAACTAGGTGTCCTGCTAGGAGGTGTCAATTTATGAGTTGTCGTCCTATTATTGGAATCGACTATCGGGTGGGATGTTAGTACAGGTGACTTCACTAAAGGTTTCCCTATGTCACTATCTTCACTATCTTCGCTATCAGAATCAAATATAAAACTTCTACTGGAGCTCCTTAAAGATAAATCTGGTCTAGAGCTACTTCTTATAGGATTTGTATCTTTCACATCACTGGCTATGTTCTCTCCTGTAATGAAATTTTGAGATGAAATAGTTGTACTTCTATCCATTCCAACCTGAGATAAGTTTTTCAATGAATCTGTACTTTTTCCCAGAGAAACAGTTCTTTTAAGTCCTGGTGTTGTAGAATCGGTTGTAGGTTCCATGTTATTTCCGCTGGAGCTAGAGTATCCATCGTCTTCGTCTGAACTCTGGTAATTCGAATCTTCAATAAATTCATCATCGTCTGTATTAGACGAGAGACTATATTGATCGTCACTACTGAAAGAGTCATTGCTTGATGAGTTCGTGCTCTTGTGGTTATCCTGAAGAATTGTTGGATCATTCTTTTGAGTTGTACCTAGGTTTAATGGTGTGGTCGACTGATCAAAATTGTAGTTGTTCTTATTGCTGTCAGCAATTGACGTCTGCAGATTGATTCCATCTGGAACATCCACTATATCACAATTGTCGATCGGTAAAAAGTTTGATGTATCACCAGTATAAACGGAATTGTAATCGTATATGTAATCATAACCTCTTTGTGTATTGACGTTGTGTGATACAGCGTTACCATAACCACTATAGTCTGAGTTGTCTGATTCCTCATCAGATCCGTAATTTAAAGTGGTTGCAGGCATTAATTTAATAATCGGACGGACTTTATGTTTTCTTCTCTCACTTTTGGAACTGATAGATGACGTTTCAGAGGAAACAGGCGAGTGGGTGATTGATCCTGATCTTCTAGCGTATCTTGCACTTATAAATAAACCGTCACCATTACCTTCATCGTTGGATTCCGAATCGGAATTCAATGCCGAGCTTGTATCAGAATCATCAGATTCCAACAAAAATGACGTTCTAGAGGTATTTCTTTGTAACTGTATATTCTTGCTAATATCACGCCCATTAACACTCGATTTGTTTTCGTTATCTTCATTATCGCTTGACTCATAGTCGGATGAACTCTCATCTGAGGAAGGAATTTTAACCACCATACATTGTTCTACACGGTCGTTAAAATGGATATGTCTTTTTGGTTTTGATGCACTATTGGCATTCTGTTTAGCTTTATTCGTTAAAATAGATGATGTTGTTTGGTCATCACCAGTCCTAAATAGACTCCGTTTTGAAATGTCATTGTCAATGTTCTCGTTTACATCATCAGGCGGCACCAATGTTAGTGGAATATTTCTATCATTTAAAGTATCTTGTGATATTATCTGTCCATTATTTTCTGATTTATTGTCTTTTTGTTTCTGAAAGTATTGTGCATTAACTTTTGCAGCTAGATAGTCATAATCGTGGAAATTTGTGTTAGGGTCCATATTAGATGCTATATTTTTTATTTCATTATAATGTTTTCTAGCTTCATTAAGTCTCCATTGGGAATTTTCTTCAATGATCTCTGGGACGGTTCTTTTCTTTAATATAGGTTTCAATAACGTCTTTTTGTCATTATTTTTGGCTTTAGATTTTGACGTCTTAGTAGATTTTGAAGAGTTAATCACAGGTAACATCTTAGAGGCTTCATCATCAGAACCATATCCTCTTGCGTTGTAAGTATCGTTTGTATCTTCTGCATCTTGTGCATCCATTGGACTATCACGTACAATAGGCCCATATAACCAAGTAACATCAGAGTCCTTAGACCAATTCACTGCTTCTGGTGATACTGTTTTTAAATGATTTCTTGTTTTTGCCCAAGTTCTCCATGATGCATTTTCTAATCTAGCTGCATTGACAAGGTCAATATCCCTTTTCTTCTTCTTCAAGATGATATACTTCCACGAATTAGAAATTTCAGATTCATCCCAATTATGAGATAAATAATCTACATGTCGTTCAGGTTCAATTACAACGTCATTATCATCTTGAGGAATTAAAATATCGTCATTGTTTACAGATGGTGGTGAAACTGATGTTGAGTTCATGTTTTGATCTCCTTCATTATCATCCGACAATGATTCATCAGAGTAATAAGAATCTGAACCGGATGATGAATTAGATTCGGAATCTGAATATGAGCTTGAGCTTGAATATGTTGAACCAGAGTTTGAATTAGAGTCAGAATCCGAGCTATATGTACTATTTCTATTCTCTTTATATCGAGAATTCTGAGAATTTTTTGTTGCGGAATTTACATTATCTTGTTTAGTCTTACTCTGTTCTAATAATTTCTTTGTAGGATCTATATATTCGTCTAATAGACCCATTGATCTTGTTCTTTTCAAATTAAAAGTTGATTTTTCAAAATCTTCATTATTTTCTGCTTCTTTAGCCATTGATATAGATGGGCCCATATCATCTTCTTCTGTTTGACTATACAGCTTTTTCAATTGTGCTTTATTATCATTTTCTGTTTCAGAAATATCATTATATTTGGACATAATTGACTTAATTTTTTTTATTGTAGGGTATTGTATATATGCTTATTATTTCTGTTATTGTCGTTATCGTAATTGTTTGTAAAACAAATGTTAGTTCTTGAAGATATATCTAGTCGTTATTGCTGTCGTTTATTTAAAGGATCTAAAAACACAGTTATAACAAACGAACCAAATAATAGTAATAAAAAAGGAGTGATATATGCAGGTTTTTAATATGTACCACTAATTCTATCAAATAGTTTCGAATATATGATCACTTATTATTCTAAACTGTTTTTTTATTAAAAATTAAAAAGAAAAAACGAAACTTTAGTATGCAAAAAAGTTGTAAAAAGAAGGAAGTCAAAAAAAAAAGAAATATAGGTAGGTTCACTGTCACTCCGACTATTAATTTTGTTTATTCCTATATGAAAGGAGACGCTATTATTTTATTTGTTCCACTATTCTCATATATATATATATATATATATGAGTCTGTATATATGTGTAGATGCTTATGGTAAAATATTGGTTGGTCCTTAGTTATTAACCCTTTTTTTTAAAATAGAAAAACAAAAAAAACAAACTAACACACAAACACTTAAACGGTAATAGGAAAGTATTGTAATGTCTAGTTGATATTAATATTAATTATATATATCTAATGTCTGTAACTAATCCTTCCTTTTGCGGACTGTTTCGAAACTGATCTTTCTCAATTTATCCCTCTTGTTAATATTTATCAAAATTTCTAAAATTCTATTCTATTTTTTTACTTTTTTTAATTTTTTATGTTTTTTTTCCTTCCTGTCTTTTGGTCCATTTTGTTTTGTATATTAACGCTTTGTGTGTGTGTGAATATTGTATGCACACTATATAATTTACTTATCCGCTCAATAACTGTTTTTTCCGTTTGGATGTAATTTTTTAACTCTGTTCTCATTAAATTATAGTAAAAAGATACCAAAGAAGTCTCAGCTCTCTGTTTATTAAATTAATTTTTGCGCTTTGTTTGGCTGGCATTTTTTAATAGCGGGGGTGGAGACAATGACAGGCAGGGCACGAGACAGAGTGACACAGGAAAGAAAGTCCTCTTTGTCATATTTTACACTGGCAGATCTATGGAGTTTACATTCATATTATCAAAGGTAGAGAGATAATTGGAATTAGAATATGAGTATTGGTTACCTTGATCATGTGTTTAAAATGAGCTCGTCTTCTACAATCAATAGCTCTGTTCAAGGTTATCTGAGATAAATTAAGGTAAACTCGACTGAGATTAGAGTTGTATTTTTTTATGTAATTATATAGATTTGTAAATATTGTTTCTTCTTAGCAAAATGTTGGAGAAAGTACAAGATATAATTCCAAATTACTTAACATGTAAACTCTAAAATATTGTTTCGTAAATCACTCTTACGACTATGTATACTGTTTGCGCCAACTAATAATCTGAGTCCAGTTGAATTTGATAAATCAGTTTGAGCTGACATACCACAAAACATTCCATCATTCCCATCACCTTCATTTAATAGATCTGTTGGATAATCTATCTTATTCCAAAATTTATTTTGTTCTGTATCAAAAATTTGTAACTCAGAATAATCTGTATTGACAATCAGATATTTGTAACGTGATAATAATCTTTGAGATGTTCGTTTTGTATACTTGTTTCTAGAGACATCTGTATCACCAATCTGGGTTACCATTTCAGATAATGATGTATTGAATGGTTCCCATTTCAAAATTTTACCATCTAATCCAATAGATATTAAATATCTACCATCTTCAGTCCAAGTTAGATCATTACAAGGTTTAACATGTGCTTTATTATTAAATCGACTATCATGATGTTGTAATTCCATTAATAGTTGATTTCGCATACGTAAATCCCAAAGTTTTATTCTTCCATCATTATCACTAGACGCTACAATATGGTCCTTTATTGGATTACATTTACATGCTAATATTTCAGATTTCATTGTTGTTATTTTACTATTTTTACTACTCTTACCAAATATTGTAACACCAAGGTTCATACTTCTTAAATCGATCATTCTAGGATAATAATCATCTGATGCTACAAATATACAATTCATTTCACTAGGGATACTATCCAATTGATGAACTTCATAATTAAATTCAATATCTTGAACCGCTGAAAATGTATTTGTATCCCATATTTTAATCGTCTTATCATGACTAGCAGTGAAAAACATTCCATCATCATTCCCATACCATTTCATACAGGTAATACCATATTGATGATGTTCTAGACTTTGGAATGGTGATGATTGGTTTGAATTATTACCAACTCGTTCAGAACTAGACGACCCCATTGAAGAAACACCTCCATTCCCACGATATAATCTAAATTTATTATATTTAGTCTCAAAACTGTGAACTAATCTTGAATTACTGCTGTTGAGATTATTAGAATCTCTTGATGATTGATTTCTGGTATTAGTGGTGATATTACTACGATTCGCATTTGTTGGTGTTTTACCTTTACACACTTTTACTCTTTTATTTATTAACCTTCTTTGCGTTGATCCATTACTGTTTTCTTTTTCACTAACAATAGCAGTATCGAATTGCCATAATGCTACAGATCCATTATCTGTTCCAACCAAATAATATGTACCATTACTATATGAATTAATTTCAATACAACTTGTTCTTTGGAATGAATTTCTCAAAGGATATACATGCTGTGGACCACCGAACTGTGTAGCATTTTCCAACAGTTTCTCCCATTGAATTCTCTGGATGGTTGATTGAACATCATTAATATTCCTTAACCCACAGGAAAGTTCTAAGGTGAATGCATTCATCCATGTATGTATCCATCTAAAATCAAAAGGAAACGTTATCAATTGTTTATAAAAATATAGGTTCAGATTTTGAAATTGTTTATTTGATTTAGTCTGTGGTCAAATTAATGTTTTCGTTTTTTATTTACAGTTTTTTTTGTTTAGGTTTTTTGTTTACTAAAAAAGTGACAATATACAATTTTTCATACTGAAAAAAAAAGGGAAAGCCGTCGATAAATCAAATTTTGCATATAATAAATCAAGACTCATTCCACAAAGGCAATAAGACATATTGTAGATCGTTGCAGGGAAATTAAATATTTAGAACTCCTGTTGTTAATTTGTTTATGTATTAGATTAACTGAAATTTATAAGGATTTTCAAACAGTAAATATATTAAAACAATAAAAGGAGAGGTAATGTTACTACTTGTATGAAGATAATGTTAAGCTTCTTTTATAAATTACATGTTGCTTTCTTACTTACTCAGTCAGTTTGTTTGTTTTCTTTGATTGCCATTACAAATCAAGTTCTTTTGGGTTAACACTATATAACTTTGTCTAACATATAGCTATTATCCATTCAAAAAATTTGTTTGTTGTTACCTCGAACTTTCCTCATTAGATATGGAGTTTCAGTCAGAATTGGGCAAGACATTCAAGTATTTGACATGAATCAAATACCTAAATAATTTACTTTAAAGAAAATTCTCAATTTTGAACTAAATATACGATCTATAAAACTCCAGCTTTACCTTTATAGTGGTACATCCTGGTAGACGAATAGTGGGACAGAACATCAATTTCTAGAGAAGTTAAGAACCACTTAGATAATCTATTTCGATCATAATTATATATTTCGAGTTAAATTATTGTGCGCGTATGCTAATATATAAGGTGATGTTTATATACCAAACAACTGTCATTCACAGTAGGTAGGAATTAAAGGTGATTGATTACAAGAGACCAAAATTCATTTTTTATTCATATTACTATTATTATATTCGTTTATCTCTTGTCATAATAATATTGCATTTAGGTATTTGCTCAACATAATTTCTCTTCTTTTCCTCAAGAAAACAATATATTAAAATGTATGGCGGTTACTAGTTTTAAATTTCCTTAAGTGTACGTTTTGTTTTTGTTTTCGCTGTCTCCTTTAACATTTTTGTTTTGTTTTTTTAATCGTTTAGCGGGATTTTAATTTTGAAAATATTTTTTTCTTTCTGTTTTGACCGTTTATGGAGTTATGTGTTCCTATTTTGGGAATGTCTTACCCTTTTTCCAGTTTTTCCGTTAATTAAGCCGGACATTTCCTAATTGGGTAAACAAAGAAATAGTGGAACAATTACATTTTCAAAAAGTTGTAAGATTGACAGTTTTTATCAATTTATCAACAAATACTAAAAAGGGTTAACATATTATTATTTTTAAGTTCAAACTACTTTGTAAAGTTAACTATCGTATTTTTTGGGGGGGCGGGGGATTCACTCTATAGGGGCATCGCTATTACTTATATATAGGCAAGTCAGCGCAAGAGTATTTGGAAAGTAATATTATACAGCTAGAACAAGAACGATGTAGTTCATTAAAGGTGTTCCTCTATTTAAAACAATAAAGGTATCCATATATATATATCCTATTGTTCGAAATTTAATATAAATCGTTTCGGTAAAACAACACAGAATAGTACAAAATGCCTAGCCTATAATAATATATTTTGTCTTGTACCCGATACATTCTTTCTTGTCCCTTTAATTATTCTACAACCCACCTGGTCTTACTGACTTTAATGTTACCAGTAAAATGTATTGTAATATTAAACTAATTTTCTCGAGACAAAAGAAATATATTTGAAAACTGTTTATGTATTATAAATTATAAGAGGAAAAATACTGACCTGCTATTGGTTAGATTGAAGTGCTTCGAAACAAAAAAAGAAAACTTCAATTTGATTACCTTAGAAGGAATATATGATATTAAATTAATATCTGAATAAAATGAATGACGCACTTTAATTAACAAGTTACAAAAATGAGGTAGAAGGGTATGAAAGAAAACAGGTGTTTAATCTACATTTGGTAAAGATATAAGATGATCATCATGAAAATAAAGGGTACCGCCTACTTCTGTAAAAGAAAGGAAAAAAAGGGGACGTCCACTTTTTAACCCTAGCACGTATTTATAAAATGGGCTAAAATATTTCTAATTTTTACAATACAATAGGGAGGAAATCTCAAAATCCATGAAGGTTACAAAGTTCTCTCGAATTATATTTCATTTAATATATCTTTTATATTACACTCAATCCCATACCCTACATTTAGAGAATATATTATTGTAATAAACATAGATTTTCGAATAAATAACCTGAGTATAATTTTATTCAATTAACTATTTGAAATATGATTTTTTAGGGTTCTGATAAATATATATATATATTATCTTGTACGTAGCTAATATTAATGACCTTTCTAACTGCCACTTTAACACAAAATGGGCAAAAATAAAAAACAAAAAACGGTAAATTGTGTCTCACTTCGTTATTGGTAGTTCTTACATCAAACGGATATTAATTATTCTGACAAATGACATACTTTCATTATAAAGTTGTGTTACTACTTACCTCTTCTGTCGTTTTCTTCTTAATAGAAATTCATCAACAACGTATATATGCAAAGAATTGACTTAGACGGAACGGACCGTAGGGGTCCAATATTAAATTTTACTTTTTTGGGTCCTAGAACTCAATTGGGTCCTCTTGTTCTTTTCTACGTATCACCTGTTGCTACTGTAAGTTCTTTCTCTCGTTGTCGTTCAATCCCATAGTAATATTAATTTAGTCTGCTCTTCCTTTCTAAGAAATGCAGTTACAAAAAGAAAAAAACGAAATTTTTAAAACTTCGCTTTTTAATTATTTTTGCCTTTTGAGAATAAACATCTCGCTATACATAGCAAATCCCTCAAAATAAATGAAGTTTCCCCAGAGAAAAGCGTGCAGCTGGAACAACCCTTAACTAAAAAAGGTCCGTACAAAGAGCTGTTTATATTTTTCCCAATAATAAAATAAAAGATAAAAACATCAAATAGTAAACATTTTCCTTCGTATTATTATCCGTTCGTTGGTAAGCCAAATAGAGCAAACCACAACAAATAAACAGATTATCTTTCCTAAAAGGGATCGACATTTATTAGTTAATACGGAACTGTTTTCAGTAAAAAATAAATAATACTCTCTCAAAATAGAGAAAATTTCTATGGCAAAATAGTAATAATAATTAATTTTTTTTAACTCATACGTACAAAGAAGGGCTACCTAAATTACGTTGTTAAATTCTATGTAAGTGCACTGTATTTTGTCGTTGTCATGCTACATTAAACAATTTCAGTTAAGTAATCATATTTTTTTAATATTAATTTTAGTACGTAGGATGATTCGTTCGTGGGAAGATCTCATCGGTACTTCTGTTTTTTACTAAGAAAAGTTCTCAATTAAGAATTTTTATTCAAATTAACATTAAATTGGATTCAAAAAAAATCTCATCCTTCAAACATTGTATAGCGGTATTTCTTTGTACTGCTGCAATATAATACGTATTATTTTGATGTATTCTTTTTTAGTAATAATAACAACAATAGTGATGTTATTGATACCGATGATTATGATGATGAGGAACAAAAAAAAAATTAAGGATATTTGGATGATTTAACTGCCGTCTCTGTCATTTTTTACTATTTAGAATTTGCTAATAGTGGTAAAAATATTAGTTGAACGGTTTGTTTTTGTTTTATTGTTGTTGTTTTTCCTTATAATTTAACTAAATTGTTCTCATTTTTATTCTCTTTCAATACTAAAATATAAATAATAATAATAATAATAAGTAATATGTAATCAATCCCTTTTCTACTAACAACTTACTGTAGTCCTTTATATTTCTGACAAAATGAGGTATACCCGAATGAACTTTTTTTTGCTTGTAATGTTATTACTTGATTCTTAATTATCCCTCTTTCGATATCTCTCATTAATTTATAATCAATCCCCCCAGTTCTACTCTCTTATTTCCCTTTGATAAGTGTGTTTTAAACTTATTATTCTAACGACAAGTTAATAATCTTAATTAAAAAAGAAAGAAAAAATAAAAAAAATTTTCACTCAAAATTGTATCAAATATATAAATACTTTAATGTTCTCAATCAATTGTTATTAAACTAGATTTTCCTTTAGTTCCTCTCCTCTACTCTTGTTATATTGGTTCAATTATTTTTTATTTAACAAGAACTTCTTATTTTAGTCTTAGTTTTCATTTTTATTTCATTCTTTACTCTTTTTTATTCCCTATATCATCGATAACCTCCATACAATTGTATCTGAATTAGTGATAATTAAACCTATACTATATCTATTCTTTTATTTTTAATAATACCTTTTTTTAATACCTTTTTTGATATTTACAATCATATTTATTTAAAAAGGATCACTTAAAAAACCAATAAAAAAGAATAATAATAATTTCTAATAATTAATTAATTAATTCCCAAATCAAAGATAATAATTTTCTTAATACAATTTTTGGAATATTTCTACTTTAAAAACAAATTTCACACTCAATAAAAAAATGTCAGAAGCTGTTCAATTTTTCAAAAGAGGTGGTAACGAAGCCATCAATATCAACAAACCAACTGGTACTGATTTCCATTTAACCGCTCGTGGTTCCGATTGGTTATGGACTGTTTTCTGTGTCAATTTATTCGCTGCCATTATCTTGATCTTCCTAATGTTCAGAAAGCCAGTTGATGATAGATTCCTTTACTACACTGTTATTGCTCCATGTCTATTTATGACCATTGCTTACTTCACCATGGCTTCCAACTTGGGTTGGACTGGTGTCAAGGCTAAATACAACCATCACAGAGTCTCCACTCAAACCACTCACCTTGGTATTAGACAAGTTTTCTACTCTAGATACGTCGGTTGGTTCCTAGCTATGCCATTCCCAGTTATCCAAGCTTCTATTCTTGGTAAGACTCCTCTATGGCAAATGTTCTTCAACATTGTTATGACCGAATTCTTCGTTGTCTGTATGTTGTTAGCCGCTTTAGTTCACACCACTTACAAATGGGGTTACTTCTCTTTCGCTGTCTTCTGTAGTTGGATTGTTATGACTTCCATTCTAACCACCACTAAGAATCTATGTATTAGAGCCGGTAACGATATTTACACTGTCTTCAAGATTTACGTTTCTTTGATCTTCTTCTTCTGGTTGATCTACCCAATTGCTTTCGGTATTTCTGAAGGTGGTAACGTTTTAGTTGTCGACTCTGAAATGATTTTCTACGGTATTCTAGATTTATGTTTCCTATGTTTCTGTCCATTGGTCTTCCTACCATTGGCCAACTATGTTGGTATTGAAAAGATTGGTTACAACTTCCACCATGAAGACAATGAATCTGCCGGTGCCAAGTCTCCAGCTTCTCCAAAGTCTCCAAAGTCTCCAAAGTCTCCAAAGTCTCCAAAGTCTCCAAAGACTCCAAAGTCCGGTGCTGCTTCTCCAAAATTGAAGAAGTCCAAGAAGTCTAAGAAATAAACAAACTCGTTAATAATTTGATATTTCTCTAGTTGAGTTAATCTGTTTTTTTATTTATTTCACATATTTTGTTTATTAATTGATTTTAATTGACAAGATTTTTATTTCAATTCTTCTTCCTCCCCCCCCCTTAAAAACCTTTTTATTGAAACTTCATTACAAAATTATTTTTCTCATTCCCCATGATCTATTACAATAAGACATGCGAACACATATAATTGCTGTGATATATTTCATTGATCAAGAGTTCTTTCTTTTTTTTACTTTAGTCCTGCCATATACAAATTTTCAACATCTTTCACGACATTTTTGTTTTTTTTCCAAATGTCAAAGTTGGATTTAATCATCATCGAACAAAATCTAATGAGAATACAAAAAAACGTCATCAATTTTAAGTTTATCCGAATCGCCCTAATTACTAATTATTCCATAATCATCGTATCGTATATTACTTTTTTTGTTCGTAATTTTTTTAATCATAATTTTCATCTTTCATTTTTTTTTTGTTTATAATTTGGGCATTAAGATAGATGTACGGTTTTCTGTTAATTCTCCAGTTTTCTTGTGAGGTGATGATTTTATTCGGTCTTAGTTGTTGGTAATTCATATAGATACCATGTATTGGTTGGTGAAAGATATATTTTTCAAAGGAATAAAAAGATACAAGATCTCGAAAAACACTCTTATGGCATAATATATGGCTCAATATAATATATAGTATATATAAAGTTTTATTTTTAATATATGCAAACATTTATAAAATTTAGGCGAGTCAGATTTTGGGTTGGACTTGGCAATACAGTCAGCGGCACATATTGTCGTTCATTTAATTCTTTTTTTTACTATAAGTAAAGTAAGGTTTATTATACTACATTAACTACCTAGTCTATAAAATGGCAATTATATAATACGAGTAGGGATATGAAATGATATTAATATTTACCATGTTAGAACATCTTGGTTTTCAAAATTATCGCCACTTTCTTTACCATACCAAACTTTCTCCAACCTATGCAAATTATAATCTGTTAATCTTTTCGATGTATCACCATTTATTTCGTAATATCTTCTAACCATGTCCCTAGTTTCTTCATCTACGGCATGTAGACCAGCATATAACACAGCAAAATTAGAATAACAGGTTCTTGCATTATGAGGCGGATTATCACTGTCCAAAAATTTAAAGAATGACATTAGTCTTTTAATGACTTGTTGGATCAATACAGATTCCTTTGGAAGCCCTAGGAAATTTAATAATACAATCAATAGGAAACATAATACCTGAGTTTGATGTGATATGTCATACCAACTGATGGCAATCGTTTCGCCGTTTTTTAATTTAACAATATCGATAGCATTATCATCGATGTGACTATTTTCTGGATGAGATTGACTTTCTCTCGGTATAATACCTGTCTTATTAATAAATTCATATTCTAATTGTCTATCAATTTCAACAAGAATTTTTTGGGTCTTGAAAAAATTTAATTGGTTCGTTTCATCATTATTAGCCTTTGAAGATTCAGAATACTTCAAGTAACTTAATCCAAAATTCAGTAAGTCGATAGACTTCGAAGCAGCCTCCTTCTCCTTCCGTGTGGCACCAGAGCTCTGTCTACATCTTCTTACATAGTTTAATCCCCTTAAAACTTCTCTTATAACTAAATCAAAATCTTCTTTGTGACCTCTGAGTAAATTAAATTCATTTAACGGAGTCATAACGTTCAAAAATTTCAATGAGTCTACATATTGATAATCGTATGGATTGAATATAACATCTAAATCTTCATCATAAAGAGAACCACCTAGACCGGTACTTATACTAGCAAATGTTTCTATAACTTTGAACCAACATTTAGCCACATTTAATACTTTAGAAGAATTACCAGCATTAATTTTAGCAAAAAGATCGGTAACACCTTTCAAATGGGATCTCCACTGGGAGTTCATAGTATTGATACAATCCCATGCTAATAACATTACTGTTAGAATGATGGGTTCAATTTTATTTAGAACGTTTGCTTCATTGTGGAATTGATCACCCAATAAACTTAAGCAATGTGATAGGTATGCACAATAGTTTCTTTCATCCTCGTACTTATTAGATGCACGATGTGAAATAGATGCACCAACGGCTAGAATTGCTGAAAGTAAATATGATTCATTTCTGGCAAAGGATAATAGTATATCTCTCAATGGGTTACCTTGGTTCTGAAAAAATGGAGCAATCGTATCTAAGCAATCGTTATAGAATATCCTTAGGTATTCATCATGCATACCGCCTAATTTAAAGGAGGTAATTTTAATATTAAACTGTATAACATTGTTCATCAAGAACGATATTGGTACAGAACTATGGTGACTTGAAGAAGGCATTAATAATTCAGGAATATCTAATTCTGGGAAATCCAAATCTTTCATATTCTCATTTATCATAGCCGCATCATTTAACTTCATGTTAACAATGTCGTTTAAATTTTGCATTAATAAGTTGGTATCAATACCATCCACTCCTGCTATTGGTATTGAGTTGGCAACTTCGCTGGTTACATCAGGAATAGTATTACCTTGATTAACGTTTAATGAATTGGTTTGGGAATCCACTGGTATATTCTGGGTTAAAGATGATACGCTACCTGAGGAATTCAAAACTTGGGATTGATCCTGTTGAGATGCTAATACATTTTCTGGTGATTGTCCAGAACTCTCAGGGTATGCTTCAGTTCCGGTTGAATTTTGATTTTTTCGTTTCTTATTTCTTGGATTCAAGACATATACACACGTTCTGTTTAATCTTGCACATTGCCAACAAGTTGGCTTAGTTTCATCACATTTCATTCTTCTTCTTTTACATTCTGTACAACCATTTCTAGAATATTTCCGTTTCACAACCTGACCCTTTTGATCCTTTACAGTCGAAGAAACTGAAGTATTAGGTTTTAACAAAGGATCTTCTTTAATTTTATTTAATTCCTGGGACGTGGTACTTTCGGCATTGCTGTTTGGAGTAGATGTAGTGGAAGAGTTTAAGAGAATTACAGATGGTGAAGTAGCTGTCATATTTTTATGTAAACCTAGTTGATTCAGACTACCGTTTAAAAAAGACAGCGGTGATGGCAAATTGATAGGATTTTGATTTCGAAAATTTCTATTATTATCAGTATTATTAGAGGAACTATTATTACCGCTATTATTATTGTTGTTGTTGTTATTATTATTACTATTTCCAATAGATGAGTTAGAATTTCCACCGGTAATAGATGGAGTTCTGCCGTCTAATGAAGATGGAGATAGATAATTTCCGGTGGGAGAAAAAATTGATGTCAATTTTTTTCCTTCAGTATTACGATTACCTGTGTCTGGTAGATCAATATTACTCAACATGATGAGCTAAATAGAAAATTTTATAAATATGCAACTTTTTTTATTTTTCCTAATTTTTCAGTAGCTTCGAAAATGATTTGGGGTCGATACAACACTCTTCAAGTAATTGGATAAAAACACGACTTTGCCAGCCAAACTCTCGGTTCTCTCTCTGTGTAGGTATGCTTCTCACTATGAATCAATCGACAAACAAAAGGAATAAAGATATTATTGGTAAAATGAAACCAGTATGTAATTAACTTTCTAGCGTCACGGTACTATGGATATTTTAAAAGTCTAGTGAAGATTTAAGCTTTGATTTGAGAAGATTAGTTTGTCTACGAACTTATTGTAGCTTTAACCTGATCAATAAGAACAATATAGGTACTATGTATTTCTCCTCTGAAATTCTATGTCAAGTAAAATATTCTATATTATTCAGCTTTCCCACTGGGTGAGTGAGATGTTGTGTTGCTTTCACGGCGAGTCGCTCACTCACATAATGTTTTTTTCCAAGTTTTTTTCCTAAACTGACAAGAATATTTTCCCGTTGGAATTTTTCTATTGGAAATCTTTAAAATATAAACATTTGATCACCCACACACCGCTGCTATAAAGCAAGATTTGACTCATCACGACGGAATTTTGATTCAAAAGTGTCTTTTGATCACGTGAAACTTTTCGGACTTCTTCTCTTTTACTATGGAAACTTGTCAAATCTTGAAATGCTTTTATCTTTGATACAGGCCCGTAGAAGTTACAAATTATAGTTTTTTTTCCACTTAAGAATGGTATATAAAAATGTATATGTTATATAATGTGTGCATATGTAGACTACTGTACTTCCATCCCTTAAGTGAGCGTCTTAAGGATTTCCGCACTTCTAAAGTATTGAGAGGTAGGATTCTTTGAGACGGAAATCCATTCCGGTCCGTATACCGGTTCAATAGACGCCACTCTTTGGGTAATTTCCTCTGTATCTCTATTCAATTTCTTTTCACAACGGTAATTCCATATCCAAGAGTCACCATAGTTTGGGTTAGCTTTTGTAGCCCTCTCTATCCATTTTATTGCAGTTGCATATTGAGATTCCTTATAAAATGTTTTACCAATTTCTAGCATAACAAGATAATTATTCTTTGTATTTCTTAATGCATCTTGGAAAATTGTCTTCTTTTGTGACGTACGTTTGGTATCTAATAATGTAATATTCTCAGTCCATAGTAATTCACTATTTGGATATGTCTTTAGGCCCTGTGAAACAAGGAGTCGAGCTTGGTCTTTATTTTGGGTTCTTTTCTCTAATTGTATCTTTGCTATTTGAATCATTATTTCACTTGTGGAATTTCCTGAATTCTTAATTAGAGCCAAATCTAATGTTGCACGAGCTTTTGTGGCTTTTTCCATCGCAATTTCTTCTATTTTAGAAACCTCTATCCATAGCAATGCATTATGACTATTTGATATATTGTTACATGGGATTTTCTCAATACCCTTAATTAATATTGATCTTGCATCGTTGAACTTCTTAATATCGCAATATATTTGTGCCAATTGCAAATATAGTTTGTAAAACTTTGGAAATAATGGAATGAATTTATCTAATAACAATGTAATTGCTAATTCATTTTCATTTTTATATCTTAGGAAACTCACATATTTAAGAGCTAGTCTCTCCGACATAGGCTTGTTTGAAATATTTTTTTCTTCCATCATTTGATTAATCTTTTCTTTGAACAATAATCCGGCAGCATCAAATTGTTTGCTCTGGCATAACAATTTTGCCTTTGCAGCTATAATATCAAGATTATCGGGTATTACAACCAAACTTTTATTCATTATATCTAAAGCCTTCTTAATATCGTTACTTCCCTTCCATACTTCTTTAGCATACACTAATACCAACTTAGAATTTGATTCTAATGCTTTGTTCTGGCCAGTTTCATCTTTATTGAATAAGACTCGTTCAAAAGTATCATAGAGATCATTTATACGTCCAAGTTTTTCGCAAATTTCTTTTAGTGAATTCCAAAGGCTGAGTCTATCGTGGTTGACTAATACCATTTGCTTAATAAGGTATAATTTCGTTAGGGAATCATCAAATTTCAAAAGTATCTTTAACTTCTTATTATCAATATTGTGGCCTTGTTCCTCTGTTGTACGTAATAATATTACTTGCGCAAGTGCATCGAGTGATTTCTCGCATTTTCCTTCATTACTAGTTTCAAATTCCTTTGAGATACGTAGACTATCTTCGAATGTTATGGAGACATTGCTGGATAATAATTTCTCAAAGCCCCTATTTAGTATTTTAACTAACTTGGACACAGATATATCTTTGTCTCCATGTGTCTCCTCTAATTCAATAGCCAGTAGCCATATATTTATATTGTTTGGAATTGACCTCCTAGCTTTATTCAACGATTTTTTAGCCTCAGTATACTCCTCAATTTTAATTAATGTTGTCCATAGATGAATACTATCCGGTACAAATTCCAAGGCTTTTCTTAAAATATTGATCTTTTCGTTCCTATCTTGTTCAAACTCAACGGCTAGATTCCATAATTCTCTACTAGTTGGAACTTCCTCTAAAGCCTTTCTGACTACTCTATATTTATTGATTATTTCATTTTCTAGGTCTACTGCTTTCAGCCATAATTTTATTGAATTATAATTAAATTTGATGGCAGTAGTAACAATGACTTTACATTTCTGATTATCTGAAGAATGCAAACGTATATTTTCTAGCCATATTTCTTCATCATGTGAACAATTCTGGCAACCCTCTTCAATTAATCTTTTAGCTTGTTCCATTTTCCTACATTTTTCTTCTAATCTTGCTGAGGCAATCCAACCCTCTGACTTCTTTGGGTCTGCTTTTCTATATGATTGGAAAACTAAACGCATCTTTTTCAAATCTTCGAGTTGTGTTTCATTAGTTGTATTACTAATGATTTCTAGCTGGTTTAAATAAGATTGCGACTCACTCAAAGTATTGACATCGGTATCTCCAAATTTACCCTTAATATTTGTATCTAATGTCTTTTCTAGCAATTTTTCACGCTCCTCAGTAAGTTTTGTTAAATTAACATTTTGTGATATGAGACTGTCTGGTGCAGCGTAAGTTTTCCTGTTAAGTTGTTCTTCTAGTCTATTCCTTTTGTTTCTTCTTGTAAAATCACTAGCCTCTGGTATATTTAGCCATTGCTCTTCTGAAACTGAACCTAGATTTCTCTTTAAGTCTTTAAATTTATATCCTTCATTAAGGGAATCTTGAAATGTATTGTCAACCTTCGTGGGTTTATTCCCATTACGTTTTAAATCAATAATGGAAAAGATCTTCATGGCTTCATCTTCTTCAGATTGAGCTAAATCATTAACCACATCATTCTTGTTCAATTCCTTACTTTTCCCATCTTGCAATCTGATTGGAACTTTACGTTGGAATTTATCACCACGAACCGAAAACCCATTTGCCCCTCTACCTAGTCCAGGCACGTATCCTTTTGGTGGTTGTTGATCAAGGAAGGAAGGCCTATCCATTATACTTTTACGGTTGTGTTTATGCTTAGTTTGGTGTCTCTATCTTTGCAAGATTCCACCGTACCAGTCATCCTAGTTGTTATACCGATTTAAAAAATCTCATCTTAAATTTTTTTTTTTTAGTGAAACGCTTGTTACGGTAGTTAGCGCCGTATATCTATAAGAGATATATGAGGGGAATAGCAATGAAAACAGGAAATATAACCACCTCAATAACTTATGATCATGTTGATTTCTTGAAATTGTAGAAAAACTTCAGGTTAATACTCTGGAGGACTACTCTTCGTGATTGAAATTTTTTTTTAGCGCATTTACGAATTGTCTCAACTTCCTGTTGAAGTTCAAGAACATGTAAAGAATAGCTTCAAGATGTAACCATAGTTGCAATTTAATCAGACCCATAAATTTTAAAAAATGAATTCATTAATGTAGTAGCATGAGGTCAAAATTTATATTGTTTTCAATATCACTTTCGATTTTTTGTTTACTCCATATGGTTTATAATTAACGTTTAGTATAACGTACAAACTAAAAAAATAATTTAAGTTAAACAAATTTATATGTTTTTAACCATCCTAAATCTAATAATCGTAAAGATACCTAAAACATTGATGAATCCTAATTCACCATAGAGTAATAGCATTAGCTTATTAAGAGCAAAGTAAAATATATGATACGACGAACGTCAGTAATCAAAAATAATAAAATAGGCTTATCCGACTTGATCTGAGATAAAGGGATTCTTGTATGAACAAGAAAACAACGTAATACCAAACATATTTAAAGAGCATGAATGATGGAAGTAAAAAATATCTATGTCCTAACTCTTATGTATATTATATTTCGGGTTTGAAAGAGAACTACGAAGAATAAACTGTAAAATAATACTATATAACTATTAATAAAATATAAGATCGATAAAATGGATTTGCTCTACAAGATAACATAAGCAGTAATGCAAATGCTTATCAAACATAACTGAGAATTTGATTTACAATGAGTTATTATAATATCTGTAAAATTAAACACAAAGAAAATATGATTAGTTTGCAAGTGTTATAATAATTAGACACCTAAAACCAATATAATTAGACACAATTAGAGGTAGTTCAACGTGCCCTAGAATCCCTGATAAGTTCAAATAAACAACCAAAAATTTCTTGATTTTTAGAACTATCCCTTAATTAATTTCATATATTCAAATTATCAGTGTCACAGTTCATATTTGAAGCTGGACCAAACTTCATTTTCTATTTCTTCAAAACCGCATTTCCTCAATAATATTTTTGAATTTTAAATAACCCACTAGAAGAAATAATAGGCACATTAGTCGGTAACCAGTCAAAGTACAATTTTTTTTTTGAAATTTAGAATATATTTAGTGCATTTCGATTGATAAGCATCTTTCTTGTAACAATCGCTAAAGCTATCCAGTATTACTTTCCTCTATACTCTTTTACTTAAACCACTAACTAGTTCCTTTAATTACTAACAGATTAAACTCTATTTTCTTAAACGGATGTGTTTGCTGATGTTGATATTTCGGAGTCAAGAGGTTGTATGCAGTCTTCACTCTTTAGGATATAGCTGATGATTAGCAATTTGGGGGAAAGCAAAACCTTGCTTTTAAAAACACTGCTACACATAAAATTAGTTTTGAGAAATATTTAAAATAAAGGAAAGACCATCAATTATCAATAACATCAAAACTTCGCCTTGTGTTTTGGTAGTTCATTAATTATTAAAAATTCAGAAAAAAACAAACCTATGTACTACTGAAAATATTATTATTATAAGATATGTTTTGCTTCACACTAGGTATTGAAAAAATACTATTTAATAATATTGGGTCCATTAATCATCTTTAACTTGATGGAATTGATTGTATTATTTCTTGAATATTAGTTCTCCTTTTGCCAATGAGATGTTAGAATCTTGGTGATTTTAAGAGCGTATCATATTAAAAATAATTAATCGGAAATTACCTTCCCATAATTTTAGAATAAAACAACTACGGAAACGAAAATTTTATATTAATAAAAACTTTCTCTAGATTACCCGAATTTGACATTTTTAACAAGTATAATGTGTTTTCTCCAACTTTCACAAATCATTGGAGGGTTGGCCGAGTGGTCTAAGGCGGCAGACTTAAGATCTGTTGGACGGTGTCCGCGCGAGTTCGAACCTCGCATCCTTCATTATTTTTTGGAATTTTTTTGAGCATCACGTGATTTTAAAATTTGAACAGTTTATAAATCTATGGGGTAAGTTATCCTTTGACAATATTCTACAATTTAGGTTACAGCCTACTTACTTTAGTTTGAGCATAGTAAAGAATTACAGTTTTCCAAAAAATTTTGTATTTCTTTACCTTGCTGTCTTCTTTTTTCTTTTTGCTACTGAATTTACATATTTAAAAATTGAAGACATCATTTGCCTGCCATTTGAGCAGTTCTTATTTTAAAAGGTGAACCTTGCGGAATTTGTTAAAGAGCAAGATAGTTAACTAAAATATGATATACATTAATTGTATTCTTACGTCATTATAGAAATATTTTCACTGAACACAAGAATAAAGTATGTAAAATATATAAAATCTAACCCTAAGTGAAAGTTTGAATTAATGTTAAATTGAAGTTAACTAACCCATGAACAGTTAGTATGACACATCATTAATTGAATTTCAAAAACAAAAACATACTATCGAATCCTCTTACTCAAGGTCCCACAAATTTAAAAATTCAGACATATGTAGTGAGAAGCCAAAATTTGCAGCTCCAATAGTTATCCTGTTATTGAAGTTAAACCTGCTCTTCCGCTTCTTCTTGTGGAAGAAGGTGAAGCGGCAACCTGGTCCTAATAGGGTATATTACAAAAAAACACACCAAGAACTTATTGCTTCAACGTCGTTTTGGTTATTGTCAAGTTCAAATGTCGACTACTTTCCTTAAGGTTAACGCAGGATGACACGTTTTTCCCACAGAGTAATTTAAATCATTGACCTTCCGCGAAAATTTACTCGCGTTCTCATCGTAAAATTAGAAAAAAGTGAAAAATTTTCATTTTTTCTGATTTTTTCAGCTTAGCAAAGCGTCGCCAACCCTTTGCGTGCACGATGGTTGACAGTGAAAAATTCTGGGTGAAAAGCTTCCGTCAGCCAAAGGTTATACAGAGCCTTAGGTAGAAACTTTGGTATTCCGATAGAGTCCGTTTGACTCATACTTTGACAAACCTTTGAGTAAGCAAAACGAACAACTGGCACCCATTAATTTCTTTGAATTAATAGTTAACTAAAACTATTAATTCAAATATTGTGGGATGAATCTCTTCCTTTTTTGATTGAGTTACTGTACGTTCATGGGGTAGGCGTTTATTTACTGAATTCCTTTATTTTCAATCTTCAAGTTTAGATATATAAGAAGGTGATTTAAACAAAAAAGTGTATTTAATTTGATTTACTTTTTGAAACTTTGGATTAATTGTAAACCGTTACAAATACTAAAGTAAACTATATACAAATATCAGTAGACTCCTTTATAGTCAAACCCATACTCATATCATACACATATAAATACAATGTTCATTAAAAACGATCACGCTGGTGACAGATCTCGTCTAGAAGACTGGAGAATCAAAGGTTACGATCCATTAACCCCTCCAGATTTATTACAACATGAATTCCCAATTTCTGAAAAGGGTAAAGAAATAATTGTTAACGCCAGAGAAGATGTTTGCAAAGTTTTGAATGGTTCCGATGACCGTATGGTCATCGTTATTGGTCCATGTTCCATTCACGATCCAAAGGCTGCTTACGAATACTGTGATAAGTTAGCTAATATTTCCAAGAAGCTGGATAAGGATCTTTTGATCATTATGAGAGCATACTTAGAAAAACCAAGAACTACCGTCGGCTGGAAGGGTTTAATCAATGACCCAGATATTGATAACTCTTTCCAAATCAATAAGGGTCTCCGGGTCTCTAGAGAAATGTTCACCAAATTGGTTGAAAAGCTTCCAATTGCTGGTGAAATGTTGGATACTATCTCTCCTCAATTCTTAAGTGATTGTTTCTCTCTAGGTGCTATTGGTGCAAGAACTACCGAATCTCAATTGCACAGAGAATTGGCTTCAGGTCTATCTTTCCCAATAGGTTTTAAAAACGGTACCGATGGTGGTCTACAAGTTGCTGTTGACGCCATGAGAGCCGCTGCCCACGACCATTACTTTTTATCCGTCACGAAACCTGGTATTACAGCTATTGTTGGTACCGAAGGTAATGAAGATACTTTCGTTATTCTAAGAGGTGGTAAGAACGGTACTAACTTCGACCCAGAGAACGTTAAACTTGCCAAGGAACAACTAGCGAAGGCTAACTTGATTGATCCAACTGACGATGGTAAAAAGAGAAGAATCATGATTGATTGTTCTCATGGTAACAGTAATAAGGATTACAGAAACCAACCAAAGGTTGCACAATCTATTTACGAACAATTAACCGCCGGTGAAGATGCTCTATGTGGTGTCATGATCGAATCCAACTTGGTGGAAGGTAGACAAGATGTCCCACCAGAAGGTGGCAGAGAAGGTCTAAAATACGGTTGTTCCATCACTGATGCTTGTATCGGTTGGGAAAGTACCGAACAAGTTCTAGAACTGTTAGCTGAAGGTGTCAGAAACAGAAGAAAGACACATCAAAAATAAATTTAATAAGTTCAAAAGTATTTATAGGAGATTCGACATAATTATACCGAAGAACTCCTTTCTTAGTTAATTTATATTTTAATTTTTCCAATGTAATATTCTATTTAAGTATCTAGCACTACAAATGTGCATGTTTTTATTTAAACTATATCCCCCCAAGTTATTAAAAATGGAAAGCTTCCTTTTTTTATCTTAAGCAAAGAAGGCTGCCAAACTTTTTAGATAAATATTAGTAGAATGTATTTACACGGTATATATATATATATAAAGATGTTTAATAAGATATTTTTTGTTTGAGTTTGTGCGAGTTAACCAAGATTAATCAATCCATTTCAGTGGTGAACTTTCTCCAGTTGGTTTACATTTCCTTCTGATGATGTTATTACAAATATAGCTCACTCCAACTTTATCTTTAGTGAATGAATTATTGTTCATGAAATATTGAATTAATGACTCCTTGGTGAAATCATTTTTAGTAATCATATTTCTAATAAAGCTTTCTGTTGGTAATTGGAATTTACTGTGGTATGGATAATTGTTCCAAGTAACATCCACACTATTCTTCAATAGAGATAAAGGAATCGATGGCTTTGGAGATGTCAATGAAGTAACTTGGGTAGATAAAATTGTTTTTGAATTGTTCTTCCAAGGATAGGCATCTCTATTTTTCAAATTCAATTTATGATTAGTTGCTTCAGAGAATTCTGAGAGTCCATCAACGTTATTATGACACATGTTAGCTGCCGTATATAAGTCTCTCCTTATAGATGACTCTATATGATCCTTAGAATTATCTTGTAATAGTCTAATAACGAGGTCCATGGAAGTAAATGATTTTTTGGTCAACTTATCCTTTATTTCAAGGGCAAAATTCTTGGCGTCAATAGAACCTTCATATGATACTAAGTTACGAATGACATCATTAATGCTGTGTACTTTTGTGACATCGAAACATTTCTCAATAACATCCAGTTGGGCATCAGAGTATTTAAACTTATAATTATCTGGTAATTGATAACTATATTCCTTGATAGAATTATTAATAATATTCATTAATTTGTCACCTTTATCCTGTTTATTAATATATTTATCACTTCTACGGAAAACATTAACTTCCGTAATTTCACCCAACCTTCTTTCAAGGTTTACTAAGTTCTCATGTGTAACATAGTGTGATGCTAAACCTAACGTGTATGCGTCTTCACCATTTAAAACATCACCCGTTAAACATAAATACATTGCCATTTGAGATTTGTTATTACAAATAGTGATAACTCTAGGTAATGCAAAAGTGACACCAACATCGGGGAAGAATCCAATATCCATTTCTGGCATAGCCCATTTCGTATACTCGGTTGCGATACGGAATGGTGTATGAATTGATAATCCTACACCACCACCCATTGTAATACCATCCATTATTGAAATAATTGGTTTGTTAAATGTTGCAAGTTGAAAATTCAAAGAATACTCATGTTGGAAAAATTCGACAGATTTCTTATATTCTTTAGCCAAATTCCATGTAGCCACAGTTGCAACATCTCCTCCTGCACAGAAAGATCTCTTCCCATTGGAAGATTTTAATATAACTAAGTTAATCATATCTGATTTAGAGTATTCATTTAGAGTATTAAACATCACAGAACACATGTTTGTATTCAAAGCATTTAATTTTTGAGGTCTATTTAAGGTGACCACTCTTGCAGTATCTCTAACAGTGAATAGTACTTGAGGTTGTTCATCAGATGGAGAACCATAATCAGTAGTAGCAGCTGTACCATTTGCAGTTTTAGTAGATAATGACATTCTTGTTCCAGTATTCCTTAGAAAATTGACTGAATTAGATTTTAATAATGAGGTTGTTTTTATTGATCCTCTCAACATTTTCACCAAATTCAAAATTAGGGTATGAAGTAGATGCAAAAATTTAATTAATGGATTAATTTATATTAAAACGTGTATGTATATACAAACAGGTAATAAGTGGAGTATTTGTCAATTGGAGTAATTCTATAAAGAGTCTGAAGGAACCTAAAATGTACACCCCCAACAGCACATCAAGTAGTATAATATCTCCAACTGTCAAACCCGACAGCTCCCTTTTCTATTTAAAATTATAATCCAACTTCCTTATTTTCTTTTTTTCGTTCAGAAAGTCTGTCTGTTTTCCGCTTCGAACCATGCGAGGAACTACTTCGCAATACTTAATTAAGGACAATATTTATCTTAACATGGGTTCGTCTATGTGATATAAGAATCCTATTTTGACATGCAACAATGTAATTTCAACAGTACGAATATACTTATATTTATTTATTTATATATTTACCATTTTACGAAATGTAAAACAAAGTATGTACTGATGTGTATGCAATATTTTCTATAATTTCTTGTCTTGACGGAACATTGAGAATAATGACCGTCTCTTGTTGTTATCATTGTTCATCATAACCTCTCTACGAGCTCGGTCAAGATCTAATGACTGCCTGGCTCTGGTAATGGATTTTTTGATTTCCTCTGTGTTGTTTGCATTCATGGGTATGTTACCGTTGCTGACGTTCCGCTTGCTAAGTCTCTGCATATCAAGTTCTGATCTTCCACTAGTGTGATTACCAAGAACTTCATTCTCGTGAATACTTTGGTCCTTTAAATCAGAGCCGAATCCCATTTTATGCATTTTTATATCCAACGATTTTCTCTTTATCTTGTCCAGATCAATATCAATACTCTCTGTCGTTGGCCTCTCTAATAATACGTTAGGTTTATTGTTCATACTAGCTGTACGTCTCACCCCCGAGTTATCATGGCCAGAACTTCGGTGTGGTCGCCCATGTTGTGAATGGTGATGTGTGTGTCTTGTTCCAACATCAACATCTACTTGTTCAATTTTAAGTTTTCCTGTCTTTGGATCTCTAAGATTCCCAACATTCGAGGATGATATATTCTCTACTTTTTTCTTCCTTGGGTGAGGAGGAATCTTCGGAGGTGTTGATTCATCATATACATCATCCCTTGGAGGTTGAACAGGTATTTTATATTTTTGGAAATCTTCTTGAGGTAAACCTTGAGGATTTTGAGTTACTTGGTTTTTCGAATTATTAGTTTGTGAAGTTGTTGTAGATTTCTGGTCCCCATGTTGATTATGCGTTGGTGATGGAGAAACCTGCGTAGTAATATTACCTACTTGGTTATTTATTTGATTATAGGTCCTTTGATATAATGCCGGATTATTAGAACGAACATATTCTAAGTTTCCTGTGTTTGGTGACTTAGAAGGTTGAAACGAGGAGTTCATCATAGATTGCTCATTAGCGTTAAATGGAACGTTCGTACTAGGGTTTCGTTGTGGTATTTGCCCTCGTTGAGTTGTATAATTCTCCATATTTTTGGGACTATTGGCATAATTACCATTTTCTATTGGAGTTTGAATATGAGGATAACTTTGAACTTGTTGTTGGTTATTGATTGGAATCGAATTAGAGATATTTTGATATTGAGTGTTATTCATTTGTTGAGCTTGCAAATTATCTGCAATTGCTGGAAACGGATTTGTAGACTTATGTTGATTAAAAGTATTAGTTGTATTCTCTGATTGGATCATAGCTTCCTTCACCAACAAATCCTGAGGAACCGGTTTAAACAATTCGTTAGAACTTGTCGATGTCTTTACGTCTAATATTTCAGGGCTAACAACTGGATTCTGGTTAATATCTGGGAATCTAATATTTACTATACCTTCAGATTTATCATGTTTGGCTTCATTTATTTCCTTATCAATATACTGATTCAATTCACCTACACTGGGATAATAGGAACTACCGTCTTTCAAAGCCATTTCATTTAACCTACTTTGCAATCCATTGGCTCCATGGGAGTCATTTGACATATTTGCGCCTTTGGTATTTGAATCATCAGGAGAAATTATATCTTGAGAATGTGAAGAGTTTCTACCAATGGAATCTGGAGTAGGTGAGATTAATTTATCAGAAGAATTACTTTTATTTTCTGTCGGAATGGAATGATTAAGTTGCGTAATTGCAGGCGATGGTACATTCTGATCTGGTAAAGCAATCTTGGAAGCCATATCAAATAAACTAATAAACATTTCATTCAGAAGTTTATTTTCAGGATTTCCTAACTTTCCAGAATTCTGAGTCCTTTTCTTTTCCAGTTCGAACATTTGAAATTGAACATTTTGTATTTTACTTTGGAAATGAGTATAATTTTCAAAATTATATGGCCCAGCTTCGTATTTATCCTTAATAGGAACTGAAACACCCATAATTGAACAAATTTGATATAAAACCTGGTAAATATTTGGTCTTAAATTTGGATTTTCTGCAAGCATAATAATAATAAGGTTATTTAACTTGGAGCAAAATTTATTTTGAGGAATCTCATATTTGGAATGTAATATTGCAAATTGACCAGTCATTTCGAAAGGTGTAGTGAAAAACAGAAGTTTATACAAAAGTACACCAAGTGCCCATATATCGGATTTTTCATTTACTGGTAAATACCTATATAAATCTATCATTTCTGGTGACCTATATTGTGGTGTAGTATGAACATAAATATCTTGTGTTAACATTGCAATATCCTGATGTGTTGTTACTATTTGAAATGTCTTAGATGTTGAACCAAAATCACATAGTTTAAAATTATTATCGGAATCAACTAAAACATTTTCAATTTTAATATCTCTATGTAATAAGGGTTCTGTCAAATAATGCATATTGCTCAATGCCAAAGTTATATCATACATTATTTTTACTACTTCCTTTTCTGACAATTTTGTTGCTAATCTTTGATTCATATAATCTAATAGAGATCCATTCGTACATAATTCCATTAGTAACAATATTTCAAATCCGGTTGAATTATTATGTAATCTGGAAGCATTTGAGTCATAGTACTGAATTATATTTGGCGCTCCTTTTAATTTCTTCATAACATCTACTTCATTTCGTAATTCATTTAATCCATTTTCGTCATGAACAATGACTCTCTTTAAACAAGCGATATCACCTGGTTTTAATGCCATCGAATCCTCATTATCATTTGCAAATTCATTTAGGTATTCAACAAATTTAACTGAGTATATTTGGGCAAATCCACCTTCAGCGATATAATTTATAATTTCAATTTGATGTGTACCAACTGAGATCAATTTCCCAGGTTGATATTTGCTAGTGACACCTGGATTACCTTGTGTTGTCTGCTCATTTTGCGTAGGCATTTCAGACATGGTTTTTATTCTAAATGTATTCACAAACGCTTTGTTATCTTACTTATTTAATGCACCTTGTCAATATTTATCAATGAACAACTACGAAGCCTAAATTCCTTTTACACTAAACCTTTCCTAATCTATAATGCAAAACTAAGAGAAGTGGGAATATAATATAGCTCGATTCACTTCTTATTTCAGATCAAATTATACTAATATCAGAACGAAACCAAGGTGGTAATACTGTGAGATCAAAACGAATACAACAAAAAGGTAAATAATTGAAAAAAAATGGACCCAATTGGTAGTTTATAATATAATTACTCCTTTTTCTAACCTCTTGACTCCTCAGGAGAAAAATAATATTTTTTTATTTTTATTTTTTTTGATATACTCTTTTAATAGTAAAAGAAGAAGGATTGTTAATACAATATTTGAATAGATGAGAAGTTTTTTATTCTTCAACTATCTTAATGCTTTATTTCACTTCAACAACCTCAAAGGTAATCTTACCGATATTACTCTCCATGGGAGAGATGTTTAATAATTTCCAGGGCAATAATGATAGTAACGTAATGGTAAAGAGCTAGTTTATTTCCCGCTTTAGTTTCTAACACAGCCGAAAACCACGAGTAAGATAATACCATACGAACCATCCCTATTTTTTCTCTCTTTCCTTTCGCTTCTTCCAGGTAAACTAAAATCCACACTTTCTTGAATCTAATTTTCAACGTAAAAAAAAAAGAGTAACGACAAAATTTATAGGCAATGGAATAGTTTTCTGTGCAATCTAAATATAATTTATTTGAAATAATATAGTTTGATAGTTGGAATGATCTTTCTTTGACACTAAAGTATAAACAGAAAATGAAGAATGAAATTTTGGTTTTTATTCTAGAAGTTTACATTCCAAATGTTTCAGATTAAAAAACAACAACGGTTAAACAACTTTCTTATTATTAACTCTTGCAAACAATGAGAAATAGGTGTAATAATACCCGATTAGGGTTGATTTAAAAGAAAAATAAATACTTGCCTTTCTAACAACATCTCTTAAAGTAACAATCTCGTTCTGAATTGGACAAACGCATCTTTCTCTCTCTCTATATTTTTATTCTGTAACTGTATTGCTAGATTTGTTGAAGGCATAATAATTTATCTTCTTCAGAAATATAGCTAATTACTTTCCCAAAAATCAGAGCTATTCATTATATATGAATTATTAGATTAATATTTATATCGAATGCATAGTTGTTAGTAATTGTATAGAGAGCCTTATTCATTCTTTCATTTTTTTGCCGCCGAAGGGAAATCAAAATTTGTCTGACACCATTTACTATTCAACGTGCAGAGCCATTGAATATAAAAAGACCTATTGAACAACAGCATATGATAAATTGTACTATTATGTACTAATTACTGAAACAGAGTAAACTTCAATTAAGTCTTCGGATGCTGAATCGTGTATTATAAATACATTTAAAAACAAACCAATCTTACAAAAGCATAATACATTATGTTTCAAAATTTTGTTTTTCTTTTGTTCACTCAAAATTAATAAGGTATTCTACAAGTACCAATTTCCATATCTTGTTGGTACTATCCATGAAGTACATTGAATGGTTAGCTCATTATATATTTGTGACACACCTTTAATTAATAAACTTCTGTTAGTTTTGCCACAAATAATCACTAAACACGAATACCTCTCAAATCCGGGCAACCCCCCTCAATTTTTCTATTTTTTTACTTTTTTCCTTTCGGATTTGTTTCATTTCTTTTTCCACCGCAAAAAGAAACCTGCGAATACTACTAATTCTCGTTTTGTGAGAAAGTGAAAAATTTTATGGTCATCTCGAGCGATGCAACTCAAACCAACAATCTTAGTTAGGCTACAGTTCATTTCATTTATCGTAGAGAGGGAGAGAGAAAGTAGCTGAAGTCAAGTTTCTTTTTGTTTCTATCACAGGTTTAATACTTTTTACAATTATATATATATATATATATATTTATTAGTTTTACCTGTTTTTTTATTTTAAACTTTATTCTATCTATTTTAACAAAATATACCAAGTAAAGTATCTTAATTCTCTAACAATTAATCAAGATGTCTGAAGCCGATGCTACTAAAAAGGTAACCGAAGGTGTTGCCAACCTACATTTGGACGAAGTTACTGGTGAAATGGTCTCTAAGTCTGAATTGAAGAAACGTATTAAAATGAGACAAGTCGAGGCTAAGAAGGCTGCAAAGAAGGCTAATGCTAAGCCAGTTGCTGCTCCAAAGAAGAAGAAGGATGACGCTTTAGCTGATTTAGATCCATCTCAATACTTTGAAGCAAGATCTCGTCAAATTCTAGAACTAAGAAAGAGTAATGAACCAAACCCTTACCCACACAAATTCCAAGTTTCTATTAGTAACCCAGAATTTTTAAAGAAATACGCTTATTTGAAGAGAGGTGAAACTTTACCAGAAGAAAAGGTCTCTATTGCTGGTAGAGTCCATGCTAAGAGAGAATCTGGTTCTAAATTGAAGTTTTATGTCATTCATGGTGATGGTGTCGAAGTTCAAGTCATGTCTCAATTACAAGATTATGGTATCGAAGCAAATTACGAAAAGGACCATGATTTAATCAAGAGAGGTGATATTGTTGGTTTCGAAGGTTACGTTGGTAGAACTCAACCAAAGAAAGGTGGTGAAGGTGAAATTTCCGTCTTCGTTAGTCGTATTGAATTATTGACCCCATGTTTACACATGCTTCCAGCTGATCACTTTGGTTTCAAGGATCAAGAAACTCGTTACAGAAAACGTTACTTAGATTTGATTATGAACAAGGACTCTCGTGGCCGTTTCATTACTCGTTCTAAGATCATCAAGTTTATCAGAAAGTTCTTGGATGACAGAGACTTTATTGAAGTTGAAACTCCAATGATGAATGTTATTGCTGGTGGTGCCACTGCTAAGCCTTTCGTTACTCACCATAACGATTTGAACATGGATATGTTCATGAGAATTGCTCCAGAATTATTCTTAAAGGAATTAGTTGTCGGTGGTATGGACCGTGTTTATGAAATTGGTAGACAATTCAGAAACGAAGGTATTGATATGACTCACAACCCAGAATTTACTACTTGTGAATTCTATCAAGCTTATGCTGATGTCTATGATCTAATGGATATGACTGAATTATTGTTCTCTGAAATGGTTAAGGAAATTACTGGTTCCTACATTGTTCAATATCACCCAGATCCAAATGATACCGAAAAGACTTATGAATTGAACTTCACTAGACCATGGAAGAGAATTAACATGATTGAAGAATTAGAAAAGAGATTCGATGTCACTTTCCCAGCTGGTGATGAACTACATACCGCTGAAACCGGTGATTTCTTAAAGAAATTATTGATTAAGCACAAACTTGATTGTCCTCCACCTTTGACTAACGCAAGAATGCTAGATAAGTTAGTTGGTGAACTAGAAGACACATGTATAAATCCAACCTTCATCTTTGGTCACCCACAAATGATGTCTCCTTTGGCCAAGTACTCCAGAGATCAACCAGGTCTATGTGAACGTTTTGAAGTCTTTGTTGCTACTAAGGAAATCTGTAACGCTTACACTGAATTGAATGATCCATTTGACCAAAGAGCTCGTTTCGAAGAACAAGCTAGACAAAAGGATCAAGGTGATGATGAAGCTCAATTAGTTGATGAAGTATTCTGTAACGCTCTAGAATACGGTCTACCACCAACCGGTGGTTTCGGTTGTGGTATTGATAGATTGGCTATGTTCTTGACTGACTCTAACACTATCAGAGAAGTTCTATTATTCCCAACTTTGAAGCCAGATGTTTTAAGAGATGAAACCAAGAAGGAAGAAAAAGCTTAATTATCAAGTTAACCACACCTAAACATAATTCATATTTAGTTATATAAAAAATATACACGTTGTCTTTATTGTACTATTACGTCTAATTAATATTACCTAAAAATTATTAGCAAAAAAAAAGGTAAAATAAAATGAAGAAACTTTTAGTATTTTTTTGGAATATTATTTAGAAATATCATTTAAAATTGAAGATTTATAACAGTTTATAGAAATATCGTAGATTTTTTTTTTTGTAGTTTTTTTTAAAATTGTAATTAGGATTAAAATTAAAACGAACTTAATGCAGTGAACAATTATGACTTAAATTGTAATGTAGACATTTTTTAGAAAACGAGCATTTTTTTCTTAAATGTTAGATGCAAGGGTATATTAAATTATACTGCGATAAAACAGTTATGCAAAAAATAGTAGTGTCGAATCAGTCAATGATTTTCACTTTTTTGGGTTGATAATAATATCAGTTCTAATGGTAGTAGAGGTACTATATGCCTCGAATGGATTCTTCATGTTACCATTTTCTAAATCATTCTCTGGGTTATGAGCCTTAGATTTCTTTCTGTAATAGACTCTCTTAATATATTTGTGTAATTCACAACCAGCCCAGAATGCAACAGTATATGCAATGGCTAGACCCCATTCATAACCAATTGGTCTATGCAAGAAAACTTTGTCATTAATAACTGGAATATAGACGACAGGGAAAGCTGAGGCAAAACCAAACATGATAGACCAAAATAAGAATTTGTTACTCCAAATGTCTCTGAAGAATTGTTTAACAGGTTCATCGGTTTCAGGTTTCATTCTAAAGAAAGATCTACGCATATCAACGACTTCCCATGCCAAAATTAAAGCACACCATGTCATGGTAGCAAATGCACCAGAACGTGCCTTGTAGACAGGATCACAAACGGGACTGTATTTATTGTTACAGTTTTCACCTAATTCACCAGAATCCTTACCATAAATAATAGTGGTAAAAGTAGCCATACAAGCACCAGCCATCATTAAACCATAGACAAACATATCAGCGATGACTTCCCATGTGAAGATACCAGCTTTAGAGTCATTAGGTGGTCTTTCCATTAAATCTGGAGCTGCTAACTCTAGACCAAGACCCATTGCAGGGAAACATGAAGTAACGACAATGACCCATAAGACTTCAACAGGTGACAATGGGAACACAGATTTATGTTGAGAATCGATGAAAACTAAACCAACAATAAGATAAAGAGCTTGAGCAACATTTTCAGCCAATAATTGCAAGACAAATTTTTGAATATTATCACTCATTCTTCTACCTTCTTCAACGGCATTTAAAATAGAAGCGAAATTATCATCTCTTAGAACAATATCAGAAGCTTCCTTAGCAACGTCAGAACCATTAATACCCATGGCAATACCAACGTTAGCCATCTTCAAAGAAGGTGAATCGTTAACACCATCACCAGTCATTGCACAGAATTTACCTCTACGATGTAATGCTTCAATCATTCTAACTTTAGTCTGCGGAGAACAACGTGCAATAACTAATGGTAGCACAGGTAGGTTATCAATTTCTTCTTCAGATAAATCATCGAATTGTGTACCAGTCATAACCATAATATCAATAACATCCTTTGGGTAATGATATAGGTTAATTGGCAAGATACCAACTTCTTGTGCAATAGCTTTAGCAGTACCTGGAAAATCACCGGTCAACATACGAACGTTAATACCAGCTTGATGGAATTTCTTCACTGCACCCGCAGTTTCTTGTCTTGGAGGATCATATATACCAATTAAACCTAAGAATATTAATTTATCTTCGACAAACTCTCTATTGGAAGTCAGTTTTTCTTTAGTCTCTTCAGATAATTCATCATTTTTAAAAGATTTTGATGCAAATGCAAGGACTCTTAAACCTTCTGCAGATAAAGTATTAACATTTTTTTGAATGAAGGCCTTATCAGTCTCTGTTAAATGTAAAAGAGTATCCTGGTTTTCACCATACCAATAAGAACAATTCTTTAAGACACTTTCAGAAGCACCTTTAGTAAAGACTTCAGTAGTATTATTTCTGTGATCATTATAGATAGCAGACATTCTTTTAATTGTAGAATCGAATGGAAATTCAGCTAAATGTTGGAAATCAGCATCCTCATTAACTTTTTCTTCTTCACTGCCCTTTGAATCTGGATCATCATTAATATCACCATTTGGAATGCTTTCACCTGTTAAACGAGATCTTGGTAAATCCATTCTTGATGCAAAGACTTGAATTGCAATTTCTGTTGGATCACCATGAACAGTCCATTTATTTTCACCATTTAAGAAAACTTTAGCAATATTAGCTAATGTTGCAGTTTCTAACCATTTAGTAAATAATCTTAAATCCAAATGTTCGGGTAAAGTTTTATTTAAATAATGATTTTTAAAACCTTGTAGAATTCCAACATCTTCTTCTTCTTCATTTTTAAATTCATATGGTGATTGTTTTGGAATAAAATTAATACTACCAACAGTTGGATTAAATGGTTCATTTGAATCATTAACCATAATAGTACCAAAGTTTGGTATCCAAACTTGTCTTGCAATCATTTTACCTTGAGTTAATGTACCAGTTTTATCTGAACAAATATCATTAACTGCACCTAAAGCTTCTAAAGAATCCAATCTTCTAATAATAACATTTCTTGAAGCCATAACAGATGCACCAACGGACATAGTAATAGTTAAAACAACGACTAATGAAGAAGGAATCATTGATAAAGCAACACAAATAGCATAAATTGCAACACCTTTATCAACATCAAATTTTTGTGAAGCCATAACAACAATAGCAAAAATAACAGCAACAAAAAATAATAAAACGGCTAATTTTGATAATTTTCTATGTAATGGTGTTCCAACAGTTGTACCTAAAAATGCACCACAAGATTGTTTAATTGTAATCCAAGAATTTTTCCAGAATGAAAAATTTGGATTTTTTGAAATTAAACCTTCATCAGTTGTTAAAGATTTTGCAATTTTACCAATTTCTGTATTTAGACCTGTCTTAATAACAACACCAATAGCTCTACCTTTAACAACACTAGATGAAGAATAAGCTAAATTAATACGATCCCCAACAGGTGTATGTTCGTCCTTTGGGAAAATTAAATCACAATCCTTGGAAACAGGTAAAGCTTCACCAGTTAAAAGTGCTTCATCAGTTTCAAAATTTTGCATTGAAATTAAACGTAAATCTGCTGGAATTGTATCCCCAACTTTAACAGATACAATATCACCTGGTACAACATCTTTTGAAGATATAATTTCACTGTTACCAAATCTAATAACGTGAGCATTTGGAGAACTTAATTGTTTTAAAGAATTCATTGTCTTTGAAGCTTTATATTCTTGAATTAAACCAATAATAACATTAACACCAACAACAAAAGTAATAACACCACCTGTAATCCAATCATGAATAGCAAATGAAATAATCATTGAAATGAAAAGAACTAAAATCATTGCATTACAAATTTGATGAATAATCATTGCTTTATAAT